>OY755250.1:34470774-34855774 GCA_963576725.1 Azorinus chamasolen | reverse complement strand
ATCAAGACTCAAACTGTTTTATACATTTAAACCGATTAAATGTTAGAACTGGAATACATATTATACAGGTTGACAGATAACTATACATTACTCCGTGGTAAAATAAGTATCTGCTCAAATTTGGACGCGGTGCAATTCTAAATGGATCACAGTATTCATACATTGTGGATGCTGAGGAGGCACACAGTGTCAGCGTTATATGGATCGAAACTGTTTGCAAGTGCCTGCTAAGTCGCGAGCAGCAGGCGAAAGGTCACGTGTTCAATATGTTATCATGCTTCCCGATATTGTAACGTATAGTGTATGCATTCGACGAACTACATGACCTAAATAGTTTTTTGTTTGAAAAATGGTTATGCCCTGAATGACATTTGTGTCTATAAATGTGTCTCCTAGATAGAACAAACAACAAACAAATACACATTCTGTCCAAGAAAGTGTAAATCTGGTTCATATTCCGATACAATAAATTTTCTGATAATATATATCATTTTTATTGTATTTTTCTTCAGCACACCCTGCATTAGGCGGTAAATTATTTAAAAAGCAGGTGGTTGTTTAATGCATAGCAAAAGTAATACAGAAAATTACTATGTGAGCTTCTTGCAATAATTGTGTCCTGCATTTAAGCTACTACCGGACTTAACACATATGTAGACCTGTTATGATTCAGGTTCAACTGTTTGTAATATATAGACCTATCGTCTGTGTTACCAGATGTACATACTAACCCCGACCGTAGTACTAAACCCTCGCCTAGTCCAGAATGCAACAACCCATATAAATGTTTTATTTTCTGTTACTCTTTAACATTTCACAATTTTCTCTCTCTTTACTAGTTCATACGCATGTTGCAAACACTTACGTAGATGTCTGAAAGTAAATAAAATGTGTTTAGTCATTTTTCTGAATATCTATGCTACTTTATCATGAAAATAATCAAGGAAAACACCGACTCAGCAATAAACATCATGATTACATCCCCTTGATCGATCGTGCATAATTAGCTCCCCCGCAACATGTCAAAAGTAAATATTGCAGGATAGTTAACATTTCGCCTGCTAAGATTAGTTTGAGAGCAGCTTTGCTCCAGACGTGGACCAAGCAGTTTAACACTCTATCACAAACGTTTAACATAAATAGAGGTAAAAGATTGAGCAAACTTTGTTTGAAAGACGAAAACTGAATGAAAGACAGTCATTATTCTCTTGAACTGGGGTAGTTGTGTTTTATTTGTATTTGCGTTTTAGTAGGTTGTATACTTGTTTAACCCTCTCGTTCAGAGTGGAACAGTGGAACATCCGTGTGTACCCATAGAGACTGTGCATTGATAACGTGGCGTATTTAAAATCCTTTTCACCGCCTAATTGTCAGAATGGAATAGTCAATTCATGCTTAGCTATAAAGTCCACTCAGTATTAGTGGCTCAAACTTCACAGATCATTTTGAATGGCAAACAGTGCATACCCTGATCAGATTTTCTGCACTGTTTGCTAATGGCAGTGCATGTATGCAATGTAAGCGTTAACGCGTCGATGATTGTCGTTTAATCTCAGCCTGAACTTCTAGCCCTTGTTAAAGAGCATTCAATAGTACAAACAGTGTTGAATGTTTAAACTTTAATGTTTAACATCACGGTGATATTATGTAAAATCATTACGGAGAGAAAAGGTTGATGTCTGAAGCAAAACAACCTTAAACATTGACTGGTGTAGCAAATAGTGCAGGCCATGTCCAGAGATCTCCTGAAGGAACACTCTCTTCATGGTCTACATTGTTTGGTATATGTCCAATGTACTGGACCAAGGGTAGGTATGGGAACACCCGTGAATAATTGAATTCATTTAGTAACTAGAATATACAGTACGTGTCATGTGGCTTTTTATGACTAAAATATCTTATATCTAAATTGTAATGCCTTCCTCAACATGGAAAAGGTCGATTGCATTTCTTATTAAGGTACACAATAGTAAGATTAGGTATTTCAATAAAATATTTTTTATAAACTGATGCAGGTTGTGTAACATTTTATTTCTTTACTGTTTAAGTAAAAACCATGACACCACGAATACTGATATAGAACAGTATATAAACGCGGAAATTGTTGGCCAAGACATGAACGATTAAAGAATTATATATAGTGTCTATGATATGCCATAAGCAAATAAAGCAGACCCATTCGCTAACAGAGTAAACCCATTCTAATATGTTTACAAATGACCGGAAGGGCACCGCTATCAGCAAAAGGGTTAAACGAAAAGTTGCTCCTTCTTATATTCTAAGATATTACACTGATACGTTGTGTACTTGCTTAACCTTTAACATGCTTATGAAATGTTGACATTCAATATTTGCCTGTTGAGCATAATTTTCTCTTTGAAATCGTTCTCATCTAAATTCCTACAGTTCCCTTGAACAATTACTGGTCAGATCTGATAATCTGTTGAGTTATAAGACGTTTTAGCCCGCTAGATAGCGTTTTATTTATGAAAATGTCATCAAAGTTATAGCTATAGTTAATTTATATTGTGCAGTCCAACAAAACAGTCAGAATTTCAAACACCTTGGGTCTTAATGATACGACTAGTTACTCGATATCTCTCATGAGTCCAGATTGTGTGTATAGGTAATCATTTATCCATCTGCAACAAACTAAACGTTAATTTAAGTTGTAAAGGCAAATAAGATTGAATATTTAGTTTACATGCATATAGAACATATTATGACCTTATTTATGCGATCAACTATGGTACATAAAACCGGGGGATCAGATATATATATATATATATAAGAAACTAACTCCTTGAAGATAAGTCTCAAAAGTAACACTCTAAATGTTAGTAAAATACGTTCTGTACTTCCTCTCAAACTTCAGTCTAAAATAGAGGATATGTTGCGAGTTGTCTTTTTAAGATCACATGCTCCTACACGAGCCTTAGAAAATGTCATTAAGCGAGCCTTGGCGAGCTTAATATTTTCTTGGTGAGTTTAGGAATATCTGATCTTAAAAGACAACCAGCATCATATTATTTTTCTCACATATCAAGAAAGTGTATTTTCGCCTTTTAAATGACATGTAAATATAGGTTTCCATGGTTTGACGTCATATATGACGTATGACGTCATATATGTTATATAGTGATCTTACACGTGATCTTACACGTGTTACAGGTAATTAAATATTAACCTGTTGTTCTAACTCGGAGATAAGGGACGGTATGTGAGAACAATTTTTCTCAACACGTATCAACAAAGTTTTCCTCCACATGTCAACGAGTGTACTCTTATCTGCACCCTTAATATGACACATATTATTCTAATACAATGCAAATATTGGTCCAGACGCGGAGTAATCTGGCGTCTCAAAAGAATCAAATCCGAATTGCACGCCTGTTACGAAAACTCATTGCTCTACAATGTAGCGATAATGTGTATACAACTAAAATGCTAAAGGTGTACACTATCGTTCCTACCAAGTATGTTGTACTGTTGAGGTCAACTACATTACTTAGTTGTACCTGTATTTATGCATTTGTACCTACGTGTATATAATACGTGTTTGTACCTAGATACACATATTAGTATATTCATGCCTATATTAGTTTTCATATTGATGAACTTATATGTATGTGTCATTGCATTTATATGTATGTAACTGTATGCACATATTTGGACCTGCATCTACATATTTGTACCTTTATGTATATGTGTGTTTCCGTGTGCATGGCTTTATATTTGCATGTATGTATTTGTATTTGCATGCATATATTTGTATCTGCATGCACATAACTGTACTTGCAAACATACATGTGTACCTTCATTTATATACTTGTATCTTTGTGGTGTGCAGTGGTCTAGTGGTAACGCACCGGAATTTCGGAGACGCTTTTCAGTGTCTCCAACCTACGCACCTCCTCTCCATATGGGGGTTAAAATGGGTACCTGTGAGGATCACGAGCCGGTACTGCGGCTGCATGATTGCGCCGTATGTTAGCAGTGCTCCGTAATGCAGGCGAATGACCCATTGACCAGGGGAGTAAATTTACAATTGGATGAACGGTCATTCGGACTGAAAGTAGACTATAACTAAGTACTTTACTTTACTTACGTGCATGTGCATATGTTTTACATACAAACGGAGTTATTCAGAATTTATAATCTTCACAACAGGAGGTGTTAAGTTCTTGTGTGGCGGCCGTAAAACGTCGCCCCGTACTTCATTCTCAGTGTTGTTATACCTTCTGATCCTTTGAGATCATGAATTTCAGTACTTCTTGTTCTGAAAATTGAATTCCGCTTAATCCGGTGCTAGGGGGCGTGAGCAGTGTTGCACTTTCAATTACTGTTCATGAACAGACTCAATAAAACCGAGTCTGCAATTTTCTCTTTTTGTGTTGCAATTTTTGCTCTCAGGGGATCACCTCCCTTCAGAATTTATATAGTTACATACCGGCTTGTATATGTCATACCTCATAATTACATACCTGTTTAAACTTCGATCTGACATTGTTTCAACTCGACATAACGTATATATTTAACGAACTTTTTAACAAACTGATCAATCAAACAGGAGGATCAATGGCTTAATTCTAGCCTGATAACTCTTGCAAATCAATTTGAATACATGTAAGGCACTAGCAATGTTATGTTAGTGCAATGGTGATTGAGACAAATCATTGTTATCATTCTACTTACTGTGGATTTGCTTAAACATTGTGTTTGCGTAAGCCTTTGGAACGCGGAGTTTTAAACCAGATCCTTTCAGATCTGACATTTAAATGTCTATTGTAGATCTGCGATCGGTATGTTTCCCCAATTAATTGTAAATGTTGCAAATGATGGCAGATCCTGATCAGAAAGCCCATTCGCTCGTCATCTGTGCCGGATCGATGTTTGCAAAGGATGCATAACACAACCTCAACATTGTAAGTGTTAGTAAGACTGATAACATATCATGTATGTCATGTTCTACTTTGTTACAGTTGTTTCTTGTCTGAATTTGTCTCAAGCAATTATTTTTACTGCCCTGTCATTTAATCCTTTAACTGTCGAATATTTACGTAAAAACATGACACCATCAATGATTTATCAGTTCTTAATGACATATGCACACAGAATTTTGGCATCGATATACATTGTAAAGTTACATCTATTATAATTACCCACGCTAACAAAGCAGACCCTAATCAGACGGCTCCTACATGATCCGGGTCTACTCTGTTTGCAATCACGTGAGACAGGCTTCATATGAAGGAAACGGATACGGTGGATATTCTGTATATCTAAACCTTAAATAATATACTTTATAATAAACAAACCCGCGTGTACCGGTGAAAACAGTTTATACTATACTCAGTGTGCTTTTTGCAATCATCGCCTTTTAAACTCAATTGCGTCTAAACCTCACACACATTCAACATTAAAAGTATCATACATTAAATAAACAATTTATTCTAGGTTTTAATGCCTAAAGTTTTAACATATAAAATATGGACATATTCTTATGTCCACGAATATGAATAATATTAATTTATTTCATGTCAAATTAATAGCTGTACGTACGTATGCCTTTCACAGAGGCGGTAAAAAAGATATTCGGCGTCCCATAATATTCGGCGTCACATAATAACCCCATACGGGAGCTGATTTGGATATGCTGTGTTTGCAAATGCAGGGAAGGGTTTTTTATCAGTTGAAGGGTCAACTCCAACACACTACACTGGAATGAATGTTATCTAACAATAGCCATTTTTGCGTTGTAAAAAATAATGTCTGCTACAATTCTGAACTCATGCAATTTCGATTTACATCTGTTTTGATCCATATTTTGAGAAACTATTTACAGAGTGTAACACATTCTAGATCCTGAAGAAATATTGAGTTACTCGGCGTCTCATCTAGGTCCAAGGTGTTTGCAATAGTGGGATAAGGGGTTCCGGATATAAAAACAACAATAACAACACTGTAATATTATACGGATAACCCTTTTCTTCCTACAGGAACCGTCTAATCAAGGTCTGCTTCGTTTGCTTTTGAAATAACAATATATCTAACACTACAGAATACCAGAATATTATATGTACCTATGCCGTTGTAAACATGTAACCAAAAAAAACGCTAACGCGATCACCTAAACTATGTATAATTCGGGTTACTAGATTCGAGTGGTAGCTAAATACAGGACAAAAGTAATGCAGAACGCTCCAACAGGAGCGTTTTGCATTATTTTTGTCCTGCATTTAGCAACCACCTGTATATAAAAGCATATACGGGTAACCGTTAAGTAGTCACATAAGAGGGGTACTAATGTAATTTGTTACATGCATTGAAAGTTTCGTTGTTGAATATTCACGAAAAACATAACGATATCAAGATTAATAATTTGCTGATGTTTTATAATGACATCTGGACACAATATTGTGTGATAATAGTAGAAATTGTATAGTCAGGTATATTACGTTTTTTTTAAAAAAAGAAAACAAAGACCCTAATCAGATAGCCCCAGCAACAAAATGCGTCAAAGACCGTTTTTATGAACGAAAGGGGCATAGTGGGTATACTGCATATCATTAACCCTTCGCTTTCTGAATTTTAAAATGCATTTCTCCTTCTTTACCAATGCCCTGTTGTATAATTACATATATCTTCACTGTGTACAAGTTATTCGCTGTACAATCACTGCTGTGGAGTGCACTGGTTTCACAATCAACTTGTAAACAGTGCAGACCCTGATGAGACAGCTCCTGCAGGAGCTGTCTCATCTGTGTTTTCACTATTTACAGGCATGTATATTGACGTGAATAGCAAGCGACGAGTTAACACAAGCCTTAACATTAATTCCGTGCATGTATATAATATTCAATATTGCTCACTGTAGTTACATTGTGACTGAAATTGCCGCCAAATCTCATTCACATTCAATAAAAATTGTCATACACCCCTTATCCGACTACCAAAAACAACATACTAGTATTTGACTGATACAAGCTTAACGTAGGACGAAATTCATGCAGAAAGCTCCTATATGCGATTGCTGTATTACTTTCCTCCTGCATTAAGCAACCACCTCATTTTTGAAAGCACCTACGTTTATTCGTCCAACGGTTATATACGAGGGGTTGACGGTACCCCTATAAACACATAATGCAATCATTCATCACTCTACTTAATTAACACTCGCCACAATATCATATCTTCATGAATATTCATGCAATCATTAGAAAGAAAAAGCGCACGTATGACCTTTACAGAAATTATATTACATGTATATCTAACATCAAATACGAAAACAGAGCAAACTCTGATCAAACAGCCCTATGCAGATGATGTATAATTTGAGACGACTCTGTTTGCAAATGCATGCAAAAGGGTATTTTTATCTTGTAACGGTTCAACCATTTACACGAGTATGACAGTAACTTGATATTAACCATTTTCTGCTGTAAAATGAACGTCTGATACAATTTCGGACTGGCGTCATTTTTGCCTAACTTCGATTCTATTAATATTTTCGGACACAGTTGTACCGAGAGTCAATCAACATAGATCCCGATGAGACGCTGAGCTCTTCGGTACATGTGCCATCTGGACAAAAACTGTTTGAAAATGCGAATCGGTCTTTGCGCAGCGGGGTATTAAGTTAAGGAAATCCTTTTACTGTAATATTATACGGTTAACTGCATGGAGTGAATGCAATTTGAAATAAGGAAGTGAATTAATCCTGGTGATAATAGTTTCGGTTTCATGTAGTTGGTAACCCTCGACTGCTTAACGTGTTGCCTGCTTCAAATATACAGTTACGCTTACTTCTTTTTTTTATTTTATTTTTTCATAAGTATACGTGTCTGTATGCCAAATGATACATATATGCCACAGATACCCTTGGCGTTTTATCTGGATCCAAAATGTTTGCAAAGTCAGCCAAAGTTGGCCTATATTATGAAACCATTTCATACACTTGCCATGTTTCTATAGCAAAACGATACATATCATTGACAAATATGCTGTACTGATTTACTATAGGTATAGTACAGTTGAACACCTCTAAATCAGAGGTCTAATGTACTATAAATATCGGTCTTAGATACAGGTGGTAGCTTAATGTATGGTAAAGGTTATGCAGTGAGTTCTTCTAGAAGATTTCTGCATGAGTTTCACCCTGCATTAAGAAGTCACCCTCCTATAAGTATCTAAAAATGTTCAACTAGAATTCCGTTTAGATGGAGTTTACAGTATATGTCGAATATGTATTGATCAATACAAAGCGTTTGCGTTTATTAGTGAGACGCATAATTATGACACAAGAGCAAATTTGTACTCATGCACTGTTGTATAGTTACATATATATTCACTGTGTACAAATATTTCGTTGTGAAATCACTGTTGTGGAATGCACTGGTTGCAAAATCAACTTGTAAATAGTGCAGATCATGAAGAGACAGCTCCTGCATGAGCTGTCTCATCTGGGTCTTCATTATTTACAGGTAGGTATATTGACGCGAATGGCAAGCGAAGAGTTAATATTCTGCATAGCTAGCGGAACAATATATGAGATTAACCAACAGATAAACAAGTCAATTATCCTCATACAGACACATTGTAACACGTACCCCGTGGTGGAAAACACTGCCTGCTCATGTTTTGGTAATCTGACTATACGACCGCACTACGTGCTGTAGAACAAGCGCCTGATACATTATTGACTACGTGTCAAACGGCTAGGTTCCTGATCGGACGTCTCATCTAGATCCAGGCTGTTTTTCTTCAAATATACTACTCAATTATCGGTTAGCAGCATGGATAAAGATTGCGCAAACAGAGTAGATAATGCTCAGACGGCGGTACCTGGTGGATTGAGTGCAGTCGATTGTTCAGAGTATGCTCTGTTTGCTATTGAAATTATTTTTACATTTCTGATTCGACAGTCCCCTAAGACCAAGTATTGATGTGTAACATGATCCCACTATTAGCCTAATTGATTCAGTGGTATAATTTCAGCATGCTACGAGGAAGTTGTAAGTTTGAAACTTAAACGGGAATATTTCATTAGCTCCAACAATCCGATATTGTTTTATCATTTTACTCTATAAATAGGCCTTTATGCGCCTTTGTCAAGCGAATAGACCCAGAACAGACGAAATTTGATGAATCCCTCTTATCAGGTCTACTCGGCTTTGCGGAAATATACAGATCCTAACCATGATTTGATGAATGTAGTAGTAGAAGAAGTAGTAGTAATATTAGTACATGAAGCATTGTATTCAACCCATAACTGAGACATGAGTTTAGGCAAACTCATCAAATTTGAGTGTAATGTCCATGGCGGGGGAATAAGCAATTAAATATGTCCTGGTGACAATCCTTGACATTGATTGGTGTAGAAAACAGTACAGAACATTGTAAGAGGTCTTCTTAATGAACTCTGATCTGGGTCTACACAATTTACATTTATCAAAAGTTCGGGTCACTGGTATAAATAGTTTCTACAAGGATTGTGACAGTGACCTCTTTGTCACAAATGAATGAAATATACAACTGAGGTAATTATTTTAACCCCCCGGTAAAGGGGGAGCATATTGTTTTTGCCCTGTATCCGTTTTGGCCCCAACTATAACGTTGGCTATAATTGTGTAGCAATAGCATGCATGTTTGACATATGTAGGCGAATATTTTAGGGGGGACATATTGACGTCAAGGTCATATATCAAGGTCAAACTTCTTGTCAAATTTAGATTGCCTATAATTTTGTCCTCGTTCAATGTACATCCTTCAAGCTGTGCATGGAATCAAACATTTCTAGTGGAAACTCGTAACATATCTATCGATGGCTGTGTATGTGTATGTGTATAAATTGCTTTATAAATTGCTTTCTGTCGGTGTTTTGGTGATGGTGGCGTTTCGTGTGTGGCTTTTCCTGCTTGGCTTTACTACTTTTTCATTATTAAGGTCAATGTTATATATTAAGGTCAAAGGTCATATAGGGTGCAATAGTGTTTTACAAACATCTTGTTTTTATGAGTTAAATATCATCTTATTTTTATGAGTTAAATATCTGAAGTATCGGTGCAAACTCACTACACGTGGTAAAGGACTGTTTATTATATCAGATTCAATATATAATATCATATAGTAAGAAACGGTCGTATTTCAATTATAAACCAGCTAATAATGGAATGAATGAATGGATTTTCGCACGCTGCTTGTTTAAGGTTAACAGGATACAAACTGGTTAAACCTTTCGTCTCCTCTCGATTCTATTCAAGTCAGAAATAATGGCACTATGATTATAAATTACATTTATTTTGTAACGGTATATAAAAACAGTATTTTCTCTCGGCATAATGCGCACAAATGATGTTATTTCATAATAAACAGGAAAGCCTTTGGTGAGGAGCCATCGGACCTTGGTCTACCCTATTTTGCAAAGTGTTATACGAAAGAAATACCCTTCTTCTGTATTGGGATATCTGCGTTTTACTGATTAGTTGTGTATTTGCAATTAACATGCTGCGGCAAGGTTGCCTACAACTATTTTCCGCCTCAGCATCAACCTTTAGCCTACTGAACACAAGTACTTTTCGTCTAAAATGTCCTCAAGTCATTATTTGTAACTATCTTCAAAACAAGTTGTGTCAGACGACTTATCAATATCTGAACTATTTGTTTTCTCAATACCATATAATGATGAGTGTGAATGCAATACAAGATACAATATTCAGGAAATCAGGAAACCTAGATATATATTCACTCAATTTAAAACCAAGTCTCAACATTGCATATATCATCAGTGAATTCAAATTTACCAGTGATTTAAAATACATAGAACTTGCATAGTTTCACGCTCTTATCGAATATGAAATATGTAGTGTGATATTAACCTCATAAGATATATTTAGAAATAACATGCGTTGTTTATTATACTCTAAATCAAATAAATCCGTCATAGCTATAGTTTATTAGTGTATTGGGTCAACGCAAATTAGAATATGACACAATTAGTCTAGCTCATCCTTAAACTGTCGTTTTATATTAGCAAAGTTACAATATGCAATCAAAGGACTGAAAGGCCTGATGGTCGACTCGCTCATTTTTTGTACTGCATTCGGTATGCGGAAGTGGGCATATACAGCAGCGGTCAAAGCGAATGTGGATGTGTTATATAGAAATGTATTAATTACACTTGGCACTTATATGAAACGACCATATTATTGTCTCAGATAGGGTTATGGTTAGAATGTGAATATGGCAACCTAAATTGTACATTATACAGTTTCATGCCGACATGGTACACTATTATGAAAAATACCAAAGAAAATATATGCATAATAGTAATAGTTTAAAATACATGTTTGTCCAATATTTAAACACTTTGTTAATTACGGATCCATAGTTGTTGAATAATGAAGAATATTCATCACCTTTTAATACCTTAGTCACATATGAAAACAATGATTATATAAAAGTTCCTTTTATTAAGAACTATTCTGCGCCATATTTTCAAAATTAATTTAGTTATAGTATTTCTTGCAAATAGACGCTTCTTAATACGCTCATATACGACACAACTAAAAATGTTCAATTAAATTTGAATACAATTTTATGTTTAACGAAATACACTAATATAAACTGTCATCACAGCTAATGCTAAACCTAACTCCCATGTGTCAGTTTATAATGCGCCTGACACATTTAATATTTTTAATAATTTGATCATAATAAATATTTTTCATGTTGACGAATTCATTGTTACTGCATATGATTTAATGTGAAAAGAAAGCACAGTAAGTCATATAGAATAGGTTATTTCATCAGGTTGGAACAGATCGGAAACTGTTGAGAACAACTGTTTGACAATAGTGTCATGCTTTCGAGCAGAAATGTAAATAGTAATTATATTGATAAGGAGATACCGTTTACAGCCGCATATGCTTTGTGTGTTAAACGTTTCAAATATAAGTGGGACCTAGTCTGTATTTCGATCGGAAAAAACAACAAGCTTAGCAGCAATATCAACATGTTTTGTATTATATAGACGTTAGATGTAAAACATGAAGAGGAAACTAGTTTATGTTGAAAAAGGAAAAGTATATAACTATTGATGTTTATGTTGAAATATGACATTGACTTTAACTCGCAACGACTATTTGAAGAATGATTGATCATAATGTGAAAAAAGCAGCTTCATACTACCGGTATCCATTCAATAGAACAAACCTTATAATCCATGCATAAAACGCAACCGTTACTAAACGATTATACGTTAAATGGATGGGATACATTTGCCCAAATAAGCCCATTTATTTGTTTGATGAGTGCTGGTCCGGAACATGGTTTTATTCAATGATTTTGCGGCTTGAGTATCAAAGCAATTACGGAGAATAGAAGAGACAATGAAGCATGCTGTCGTTAGTGTATACAGTTTTGCAACGTAACATATATCTTCTGTTCTTGCTAAGCTGTAAAAAAAAACTACAAACTTTCAGCCACTAAAGTTTATTATAAAACTACAAAAGCAGAGACGTTAGAGGCACATATAATGTCATTTCATAGATAAAACATATTTGGAATGATGAAATAGCACGCAGCAAAATGCAAGTTTCGTTAGAAAAAATATCAACCGATATCTGTGAATGTAGCATTTGAACGAGACACATTTGCTACCATTAAGTTAACTGCAGCGACTGCAAAGCAATTTAAAGGTATGAGTACAATTTCCCAAAAGTGGCATTGGTGTTGTAAACTACTAACAACAATGCAATTATGCTGAGTGCCTAAATTTCCAAACGGCTGTCATTATGAATAACGAGCTTTAAAATGAAATAACAACTTCTAACAGTTTTAATGCTTGATACACTGTGGAACAGATAGTTCGAAACACATGCATTCCACATTTTACGGTCAAAAATATGAAACAGGACTAACCATCACTATTTTGAAACGGTCTTAGTGTTGTATGTGTCATTACCGGGCCTCTTTTGTCTTCTAGTTGAATAAACACATGGCAAATAATAGTGCATTTCAGACGGCGTTTTAGGCAATGTCTTACAATGAGCGTTTATTTACACAATACACACACTAACTAGCGATGCACATTCGTGTGTTTTATAGCGAAACACTCTTTTTGGCCAAGTAAAGGTTGTGTTACCTGTTACATTCTTACTTCAGTCATGACAAACGTTATATCTTATACAACCTGCATTAACCCATTCCATCATATTGACGCCTTTGGATGCCTCTGTACAAATCACTTTTTGAAACCATTATGCTCTCAAAGTATGCAATTTACGAGAACTTATGTTCTTATTAACCATACATAAAACGTAAGCTTTACTAAACGGTTATACGTTAGATGGGTGGGATATAATTGCCCAAATAAGCCCATTTATTTAACTCATATACAACCTGTTTGGTGAGTGTTTGTCTGCGGCTTGAGTATCAAAGCAATTACGGAGAAGAGACAAGGAAGCATGCTGTCATTAATGTATACAGTTTTGCAACGTTACATATATCTTCTGTTCTTGCTAAGCTGTATATTATGAAGCTCAACCAGATATGAATGCAAACCTTGAATGAAAAAACAACAAACTTTCAGACACTAACATTTATTATAAAACTACAAAAGCAGAGACGTTAAGGGCACATATAATGTCATTTCATAGATAAACCATATTTGGAATGATGAAATAGCACTCAGCAAAATGCAGGTTTCGTAGGAAAACATCAACTGATATCTGTCAGGTTAGCAATTGATTGAGACACATTTTCTATACTTAAGTTATCTGCAGCGATTGCAAAGCAATGCAAAGGTATGAGTACAAATTCCCAAAATTGGCATTGGTGTTGTTATACTTCGAGATCATGAAAATGCAATTATGCTGAGTGCCTTTTCAAACGGCTGTCATTATGAATAACGAGCTTTAAAATGAAATAACAACCTCTAACAATTTTGATGTTTGATTCACTGTGGAACAAATAGTTCGAAACATATTCTACTACATGCATGTTATCATTTTCCAGTCATAAGTTTGAAACAGGATAAAGCATCATTATTTTGAAACGGTCTTAGAGTTGTATTTAGTCTTATAGTTGAATAATCACATGGCAAATGATAGTGCATTCCAGAAGGCGTTTTAGGCAGTGCCTTCCCATGGGCGTTTATTTACACAATACACACACTTACTAGCCATGAACTCGCAAACGGGTGTAACATTATAACAAACATGATAATATGCATCACACGCTGCACATTCGTGTGCCTTATAGCGAAACACTCTTTTTGGCCATGTACTGGTTGTGTTACCTGTTACATTCTTACTTCAGTCATGGCAAACGTTATATCTTATACAACCTGCATTAACCCATTCACTCATATTGACGCCTTTGGATGCCTCTGCACAAATCACTTTTTGAAACCATTATGATAAATAGAGTAGTTGCTCCATAGGATCAAATGCTCTATTTATCACAATGATTTCAAAACAATACAATTCTAATATAATCATTTTGTCTAGCTAATGTTCTTGTTCGTTGATATATTCACAGAGGTTGGGTCTAAAATTGCCTATGCGATTATGGGTTAAGCAGCCATCTGCCTTAAAGTATCTAAATTCTTCTCTACTACAATTCAGGTGTAGAAGGGTTCTACTGTACCGGTAAACATTGTTTATAAAATGCATATTATATTCCATTATAACATTTACAAGCACAGGCATCGTTACCAAGATGCACGTATTTATTTCTAAAATCAAAGAACAATTGACAGTTCAAACCTTCGATCCAGACTGAATGATAGCTATTTCCATCATTGAATGAGGCTCAAACACGATGCCATTCATAACTATACAGTAACGTATCAATGTTTCAAAGATAAAATATACAATATAATTATATCATATGAAATTGTAACAATAATCCAGTATATTATATGTTCTAAAGCAAACACAATATCGCCACAGTTATTAATTTTATATTTTATATTCTAAAGCAAACAATCACACTATTTACAAATCATATCATTTACTAATGTTGGATGTTTTCAACACAACAATAGTACACAACTACATGTACGTGCATATGAAGGTACAACTATTTGGCTAGACAGATGTTCTTTCTGTACAAAGTGTATAAAATGCAACATGTCGAAAAGTCAAAATTAGAACAACACGAACATTCGAACATATGAACCACGCGTTTCAATTTAGTAATGTTGCACTTTAATAACTAATCATGAACAGGCTCAGTAGAAGCAAGTTTGCCTTTTTCTTTACATTTTCAATTTCAAATTACCTCTTCTGACCAAAACTGATGTACTTTAAAACAGCAGGCATTAAGTGATCGGCTGGCGGCCGCTAACAATCGTCCCGTACTTTATTCTATGTGATTCTATATTATCTGATCCTTCGTGATCATGTAAATTGAATACCGCTTAAGCCGGTAATATGGGGCTTGAATATTGTAGCACATATAACAACTTCGTATGAAAAGACTCAATCAAGCCGAGTCTGTAATTGTCTCTTTTCATACTGCCACTTTTGCTTTCGAAGTATGCAATTTACGATAACTTATGCTAGTTCGACTTTTGAGGAGGCATGTCGATCAAACAGTCGTTTGTCACACATTATGTGCGCGTTGATTTCTATAGATCAATTCAGTCCAATATTACCTTGTGTAATTGTTAATCTGGCTTACGATAGGTTTGCGAAGTATCAGCTGAAGTAACATAACTGAACAGATTGAAATTCAAATTGGAAATCGACAGTCAATAAGTTCTGAAGAGAGGTGATCCCCCGAAAGCAAAAATTGCAACACAAAAGGAGAAATTGCAGACTCAGCAGGTGTTAAGTGCTTGTGTGGCGACCGTAAAACGTCGCCCCGTACTTCATTCTCAGTGTTGTTATACATTCTGATCCTTCGAGATTTCAGTATTTCAATTACTGTTCATGAACAGACTTAATAAAACCGAGTCTGCAGTTTTCTCTTTTTGTGTTGCAATATTTGCTCTCGGGGGATCACCTCCTTTCAGAACTTATTGAGTCTGTTCATGAGCAGTAATTTAAAGTGCAACACTACCCACGCCCCCTAGCACCGGCTTAAGTGGTATTCAACCTTCAGAACAAAATGTACTGAAATTCATGATCTCGAAGTATAACAACGATATATCAGCTGAAGTAAACATAACTAAACAAACTGAAATTCAAATTGAAAATCGACAGTCATTAAGACAAATCAGACTTCCTCCTGTGATTTCGGCAATTACGAACATATTTTGACATTCGTTTGTCAAGGGTCCCGACTGACTGACAAGTGTGGCTGAATTCACCTCTCCTTCGTGCTGTGACCAAACTTTAATAATTAGTCGGTCAGTGTATAGCTTTTCAATTTAAGCGATGTGTAACTACTATTAATGCACGAAACCAGTTGTCTTTTTCTCGGCAGAGAACATGACCGACCACAAAAACTCCGCTTTACTGTATGTCGAGTTTGTGAACTCGTAATCACTAAATCAGAGGAACATGTGATATGTACGCGTCAAAAGTTTATTTTATTTAATTATATTTGCCGAGGGAAGGTGATTACTTACGAGCTGAGATGGATTATGTCAATATTTAGTGTTAGTAACAAAATGTTTTCAAATAATGTATGTACTATATAAGTAATGGTAGTACATTGTTAAAGCGTTCAAGATAATGTACCTGATACATTGAAATGCAAAAACTCGTATGATGCAGTTGTTCCAACACGTCTTTGTGTCGATGATTATTTCTATTATTGCACTTAGACTGTATTGCATAAAATTATGTGTACTAAATTAGTATGCTCAGTTATAACCGAAACTACAACAATAACCGAGTGCGAGCAGGAATCTCATCAATAACGCATTATAATACAGCTCTGACTATCCTATTTTAGAACATATCTTCTAAATGATAAATGATTATGTCTCTGTATACATGTACAATCGATTTACATAAAATATAATCATATATATACGTGTATTATACATATGAAAATCCACGCTGGAGAAAAATGACACGTTTTTGTGTTTGATAATTAAAGTATAAAACTGTGAACTTCTGTATGATCATCATACTCGTCAATGTCATTGCATCAGCTTAACTGGTTTGGCATTGTGTTCGGCAAGGTAATAAATATTGTCCGAAATTCGATAACCAATTTGGAAGACATTACTATCGATTCAGTGCTTTGACAATCAGTGAATGTTTCGGTTTGCACTCATTACAATGCAACCCAGGGAACGACTTACACATTATACATCGAGTATACTGACAATGTACTTCACAAATGTTTCTAATGTTAAATATTCAGGAACATAATTAGATGAACCCCTTTATTGTCTTTTACTTGAAACATTGAGATCTGCTGTATTGAGAGTGAACATATCTTTATTTTTATATTATGACATAACAGATTGGTTTGCAACCCTTTACTATGGCAACACAGTTATCAGAATGTTAAATAGTGACAGGGAACGCTTATTATTCACGGATATTATTCACAAGCTGCATTATGTACTGTTACGTGTCTAAGTACACATTCACATTTGCCTGATCGGTCCTTAGAATAACCACAAATATTAGGTCTGTGCAGTTTTAAATGTTGAAGGATAGATTGCAATGTACATTGCAATTAACCCATTTGCTTCCACGATCCCATATATGGGACGAAGGCAAACAGTGTAGACTCTGATCAGACGCCGCATAATGCGGCGTTTCATCAGGGTCTACACCGTTTGCTGTTAGGAAATTCAATATAAAGAAAAACAAAAATAAAAAATTAGACTAGATATCACTTAAATAAAGAATAGACTAATCCAAGAAGAAATCACTGGGACCAAATGGGTTAATTTGGTTCCTATCTACAGACACACATATATGCTACTAAAATTTATGTTATTGTCCACTGAATACTTATAATTATGTGCAAATTGCATCAATTTTCATCAAACATTAGACACATTTAAAACTTATTCAAATGTACAATTAAGCATATGATTCATTACTTGTACTGTGATTAATTGCAAAACAAAATAATGCACTTTAAGATTTATATAGTTTTTCTGTTAAAGCAAAACTGATTGTGTACATTATTGTTACTCAATGTCCAATTACAGGTTTGAGTACACATTTTCTTTCAGCAGATTCAAATGGGCGGCAACACCTTTGAAGCAGAACTCTATTTGCTCCTGAAACATAGAAACACATGGACTACATCTTTATGTACTAGGTAAACCGAAATATAGCAATCCGTTTTATCCAGTAAACAATGTTACTATGAATAATGAACCCTGCTGATGAAGATGAACGTTTTTAACATGGTCTATATAACACATCGGTGTTATTTCTTCTAATACGATATTAACCCGGGTCAATGCATGATCAGTATATAAAATAGTGGTGAAACAAACATTGAAAATATAGCATATTTATCTGTATTTCAGAACAAATTTACGGTATGGTCATAGAAATAACTTTTAGATACATACTCTGTAGCATGTAGCATTTACATGCCATGTAGAATGTAATCTGTTAAAACGAAATGGCTGAAATGATATGCAAAACATGATTAAACAAAACAAAACTGAGCATTTAAACACATAAAGTAGGATAATGCACTTGCCTTGTTTGGTATAGCCATCCTGCGTCTTGATTTCACCTGTCGCAGAGTGTTCAAGACACTTACGCTGTGGTCAGCGCCTATTCTCTCGATTAATAACCACATGGCACAGAAAAGGGCTGACCTCTCGGCACCATTCCTGTGTAGTATACAAAAAGGTGAAGGGAGCGGATACGTTTAATATAGTATATAGCTAATATATTTCAGGGAACTTGATGCGTCTATGACATCGCTAACACACAGTAAATGTAAATTGAATAATATTGTTCTGTATTTTTTCTCAGTTGTCGGACAAGACATGTTGTTGCAATGTATTGATATAAAACTTTACCTGATATACAATAATTATTTATTACATGAAAATTCATCAGGTAAAGTGTTTAATGATCAGAGGAATCGTTAGGGTGTTAATGTTTGTGTGCTTCTCTCGTTTGTTTATATATTAACGATAGTATATATGCGGAGATGATAGCGTTATGCAGACGGTGCGGATACCGGATATCTGTTGCCTTGTAAACTGTATGGATCTAGATTAGACGTTGGGTAACGTGGTGTCTTATCCTGTTCTATACGGTATACTTGGACACAGTCCTGGTGGTGTTGATTGTAGCAGGTAACGTCTGACTAGAGTGAAACGGTATAATTTTTTGGGTAGAATAACTCGTTGACCTATCCCATTTTCCTAATTTCGTTTCGTAGGAAATTGTTGACTAGGTTTAACACGGGCTAGTTTTAGATATGTGTTGTTTTGACATTGTTCATCGGAGAAGTGCCTCTTAATGGCATCATAAACAGAGCAGACCAAGATCTAACGATTCCTGCAAGAATCATCTGATCAGAATCTGATCTGGTTATTGTTACAATTACATAGATATGTATGTACTATTGCCAGTTACCAGTTATGGTAATATATTTATACGGAAACTTTACTTGATAATGTTAGATACATGGGTATCCATCGGGTAAAGTAATTTAACGGTCAAGAGAATCGTTAAAGTGTTTGGTAACGTTACTTTTAAAGCATCGTATATAAATGCCCTTTCATAATGGTTTTTATACACCAATGTTTGTGTACATGTATATATGTTTTGCTCTTCTTATATGGAGGATACCGAATAAACGACTACTACCTATAATTCATGTTTGTACGTAAAATTCGACACCTTTATAGTAAAAAAGTCATATTATCGTCAGTGGAAGTTAAATATATACACGTCCAATGTCAATGATGTTATTTTATAAACTGATTTCAGCTATGAGCTCTTCACTGACGGTGTCCGTTTCGACGCAGGAAAGTTTCAATCGGTTTGAATCACTATCAATATATTGTATGTGTTATTTCGTTATTGTTTGATATTTAGTGACTCACATGCAATGGACAAGTATGGGACCAGTTTCTTCCGTTTGTATGAGAGACTTTTCAACTTCATGAATGAGCTTCACAAGATCGATTGGGTCTGGAACCACATTTGACCTATGCCACTGGTTGAACTGGTAGTGTGAGATGTTTCTGCTGTTGTGTGCCTAGCCAATGATATTAAACAACAAGCATTAATCATGACAAGTAGTAATGCAACGGTTCAGTTTTAATATATTTGAATACAAATTGTAATTATTTACACTTTATGTATGTAAAGTAGTTGTTAAAGATTGTAGTTTAGATACTGTTCCTATCAAGTGTTTGGCTCCAGATGAATCACATGTTAAGACAACGAGTCAGTGTTTTGTTCAAAACAAAGTGCTTACTATCGACCTTAAACCAACGTACGACCAAACAAACAACAAATTCCTCGGAACGATCGGTATATAGTAAAAATCCCCTCCGACCATTTATCTAAATTCAACAGCTGTAAGATAATCAACCGTTTGGCGACAGTGTGGATATACCTTTCCGTCTTCTGCAACTTGAATATCACGCTTAATGTAGAACCCTGATGCCTTTTTACTGTATGTTCGAAATACAGCACTCCCATTATGAACCTCCTGGCCTTCATCTGGCAGATATTCTCCAACATTCTGGAACATATTGTAGACCCAATTTGTATTTATACTATACAAGCACTAATAGCAACCTGTACCTTGTTTAAAGGATTTTTGTTATTATAATTACAAGCACAAACGAAAGACAACTTTGTTATCAAAATGCGCAAAACATGTATTAGCCAAAAGATGGTGTATTTTAATTGTAATTGTAAAATTTGCAGATTATAATTGTGTGTGTGAATGACGATAATGTGAAAAGTAAAAAATTGCAGACTTGTAATTGTTTGTACTGTCGTTTTGCCATCGAATATGTGTCAAGTTCCGTGACGTAATATCAGTATCTATATTGGCCTCCTCGTCTACGGAGCAAAGTAAGTATCCCCAACCGCATTGATATGACATAAAGTCTTACGACGTTTGCGGGAACGAGGTTCCATTTATGTAATAAAACTGCTGACAAGTTATTGGAATTGTTTATGACATGATATCCTTGCTCTCCTGCCAAGTAAATCCCATAAATGTGCAATGTTTTATGACTCCGGGGTCAATGTTTAATGATTTCAATGTCCTTAGAGCCAGCCGACCAAGGCAAAACGTTTGCTTTGTGCCTAGCGAGATCAAATTCTCGTAAGCACAGTCGTATACGGCCTAGCATAGTCCTGCATCCAACAGCAAGGGCCCGTTGCTGAAAACGAAATGCAACTGTGCGTAACACATGGTCGATATAAGATTTGGCATTTAAATTGCCACGAAATACCAACAAGGTCTGTTTTGCTGCTGCCCATTATTCCTCCCCAGACCATTTCAATCCCCCCTCCGAAACGATCTCGCACTAGCAAACAGTTCTGGGCGAACATACCCTTTTACATCTAAAAACCCGAACAGTACTATCTTTACTGTTTATGTTAAATTGGGACTCATCGCTAAAGACCTTAGTGACACGGTTCCAGCAGAGATGACGTCGGGCCAGACTCGCATTGGCGCATGATGTCTATTATTGACAATCGCTTCAGAATCGTACACCTACTTAAGCCAAAATCACTTGCAATGCTCGTGGCGGTTCTAAAGCGACCACGTAGGTCGAATATCGGTATTGACGTACCAACGTAACGTTACCTTCGGCCTACCTGATCGAGGTCGTGCGTGCATACGTGGTAAACGAGTGCAATGGGTGAATTGGATATTTTCTTTATAAATGTTGATAACAAAACCATTGATTCCAAATATAAAAATGTACAGTTTCTTTATCGTATTGGTATACTAATATATACGTTTGATCATTACACATGTTTGAATGTGTTATGCTATAGTATTCTCACCTAACTACACAATAACAAACCATTAACAAACCCATTTACCTCACAAATGATAGTTTCATTCAATTATTTCAAAGGCATGATAAATTATACCGGATTAATACGAGATTATGTTTTAAGTGATGAAGAACGACATTAAAGCCAAAACATATGCCTTAATGTTTGGAAATGTCTAGTATATTACAACTTGATTGTCACATGGTGGCTCCATATCTATGATACAGCCGACCCGTCGTTGGACGATCATGTCAAGAAACTGAGTCACAGTCTCTGGCAGTGGAGTTTGCGCGGCAATGAACCGACCTTGTCTTCTATAACCCTGAAAGTGATATATGTATGCTTTCACACGTGTGTTCTGAACCTGAATTCAAACAATAAAGCATTTAGATACAAATATAACGATTTACTTTAATATGATAGAGTGTTGAAATAAATTGTGTATACTATTATATCCTTTTCCATCTAAATACTTTGATTTTTTGTGTGAAGTGAAACTGCAACGGAAACGCAATACAATCCTGTTACGTATAGATTAGTAGTTAATCTAATAGATTATTAATATATATCAATATATTGCGTTAGGCATATTTTCAAAATTTGATATACTATCATTCTGAATCAGATGTACGTTCGTGTAATCATAGACAATAAGCAATAACCTTGAAACTTGGGACATTACGACACCTATTATGTAATGTTGCGTCAATTCAATAAGAATCGGAGTTTTTGATTTTTCCTTTTCTACTTAGATTTTTATATAAAACACTGCATGTAACTGTTGTTATGACACACGAATCAATATACCATTGATATTGATGGATGCTATAGATTCTGGTCTTTAAATTTAAAACTTATCAAACAGATGAAACCTGGATTTTATACATGACATGTCTGATCCTGGATACTCTGTGACAAAGTTTCGTGAAGGATATCAAGTAAAATGTTAGATACTGATTTCGAGTAAACACTACAAACTGTTTAGCACTATAGCCGTATTGTTTGAAGAGTAACCTAAACTTATTTTATACATTTACTTTGTAAACAGAGATAATCAACTATTTTGAAACATGTTGTGACACTCCCCGTGATAGTCTACAAACTTACATCAATGAAGACTGCATTAATGTAGTCAGCCTTCATCTGCCGGTTTGTGTCCTGTCGCATCACCCTGACTGCGTGACGGTGTCCTGTAAAGAACATACAGAACAAAACATTTCTGGAACATCTCTACAACACTACAACTTGTATCTGCTTTGCTTACTCCTGATATAAATCGTATTACAATCATTACATATATAAGCACTGGTAATTTGGATGGTGACATAATGGATATGTGTAGCCACTTTGCAGGGAAAAATGCCAAGTTTCAAGGTAAGACGTTATTTTTATTTATACTAATCCACAAATGATCACCTGAAAGCCGCGAATAGAAGGTTACTCTACTCTACCATACAACGGACTTAGAGCTTATTTTCACGACATTCCATATCAGAGATGTAATGTTGCAATCATACTGGTTTCAAACTATTAAACTTGCAAATGTAGAATTTGATAAACATCGTTCCGATTATTCTATTAAAAATTCATGTTATAACCAAAAGTGATAGACAATAGCAAAATGCATGTTATAACCAAAAGTAATAGACAATAGCAATTGGTGAACTGAAATAGACATTACACACCTGCTAATAACGCTAACGTCCTCAAATGTAATACTGAGACAAAATGAGTATATCTCTGTAAGATTTTAACTTCTATGCTCATTTAATAAATACAGAAAACAGAATCCCATTATGGATAAATTGAGCACGGCAGGCAATGAATAATCTCCCATAATGGTTATGAAAAGATGGTCTGCCTGACCTGGAATATCAGCATCATCTCTGTTTGCAAATGGGATCATCTTATTAGCCTCCACTGCTGTCTTCTCCTCGTCAGTGTCGTACCAGTTCTCCATTTGTAGTTGCTGTGCGTGTAAAAAAATATATCAGCGAACATTTTCCATACATAATGAATCTAAATTTCCGCTATGGTTGTGCATGCATTTGTTGAATACATGTGCGCTTGGACGCCGCTAAACCGGTTTAACACTGAAGTGGCAACTGTCACTGACCACTCCAAGGCGGTACCATATTCCCAATTCATTGTTTTGTGATGTCTGTGTGTGCCTCTTTGTGTCTTTTGATATGCATGGACATTTATTCTTCATAAATGATGGTCGTGGTGTTGTTCGGGCGACTTGTGTTTTGAATGTGGTGTTTCATGCATGATTCACACATGTACTAGTCACACCTTCACTTTGGGTGTATTTGATCAGCCTGCTGTATGCCGACTGACAGTCATAAGTAGCTATGGTATTGCAATAACCAATAAACAATACTTAGTTTATTACATAGTAGCTGATCTTGATTCATATCTTTGGCAAGACATTTTGTATAATTAGGACGGGTGTCGTAATAACCCCTGCATATATCAAATTCTCTCTGTTTGGATAAATACTGAATACGTCTTCCAAGTGTATATTTAAATATATATGCGGGTACTAAATTGAACATTTTAATGGAGCAGATTACCACCCGTTCCCCGTTCTAAACATGAAATAAAGGCATTATGACTGTTTTATGAAAGCTGAATATTACGTATAGTGCATGGTAATAGCTGATGATTATTTCCAGTCCTACATTAAAAAGGTCAAACAATTACCTTCAACATTTTTGGTAGACCATGATCTTTGTAAATCCATGCTAGGTCAACAAAACAATCAGCTGGAACTGGTTCCGTGTCAATAGAAAGTGACCACATCACAGCATGGTGAAGGTACTTATACTGATCCTTGAGAAGATAACAACTAACACATTTACATAATGCAAACTATACTTAAGACTGCTACTGAATATTTAGTATGTGACGGACCGAAGCAAACGATGTGAGACGCAACTGTTTGAAACTGGTTGCATTTTGGTAGACATGCTGATTTCTTAAAATGTAGTGGGTGAATATACGCAAATACAAAAGAAATTGTGCATAGGATTTTAAGTTATTTTTCAGAGATCCTTAAATAATTGTATATTAGATTGCTTTTACAATTTAGCTAATTGCATTGCCGACAACGTGCTATATATTGTTTTTGAAATAGCGGTTTTTATTGATTTTTTTAATCGCTAAGCGTAACAGAGGTCAAAATCAAAATGAATAAAATGAAGGGTTAAGACCCCTGATGGCGTATTTCAGTAATATCGGGTATGACCACCAACGTTTTACCTATATAATATGACGTATCATGAAATTGACGCAATCTTGTACGACAAGCGGGTGACTTTTATTCCATTCGGCCTGCAGATCGTGCTCTAGCTCTTGCAAATTGTTGGCATAATGCCTTGATCTTTCTTTACGACCAAGAATATCCAAGATACGCTCAATATGATTTACGTCTAGGGAAGCGGCAAACCAGCGCTATTTGTATTCCGATATTACGCGTAAAACGCGTAAAACGAATGCACATTGCAATGCATCAATGTGGCATCAGCATGTAGGTGGATGAATTGAACTGCTACAGTTCTCAACAACTGCTGTATGTACCCAGTAGCCATTCACAATTACCAGATCTGTTTTTTCTTTTCCATTTTATCCCACCCATCACGCTGCCCCGCAAAACATGTTTCTTTCAACAAAAAGTAAACAGAAGTAAAGTACCTAGGTTTAGTCTACGTTCAGTCCGAAAGACCGCTCAGCCGACTGTACAACATAGGCGTTAGCAAATCGCTCGCCCCTCCTTCTAAACACCCGCATACGGCCATCGTGGTGACTAAGGTTGAACCTAGATTCGTCAGAGAAAAGAGTTTCATTTCATTTAACCTTCGTCAAAGGAGATGTTGCCGTGCCCAGGTTAGACGTGCATCACGATGATGTCGCACGAGTACGTTTCCAATGTAAGGCCGTCTTGTTTTTATGGGCCCAACATAGTGGCGAAGACGACGCACCAGAACAGTGTCCCTGCTAATACCGTACTGTCTCGCTGTATCGGTATACATTTGGATCCGACATCTGGTCTGTGTTAGTTCTAAGTGGCGGTCTAATATGGCATTTGTGTAACGCTATGCCTGTCGCTTCGAGGCCGATCTTGTATACTGCATTTGTATACGGAACCTTGTACGAAGATTACTGATATAATTTCTGTGTGAATTAAAGGTTCGCGCAACATTATCAAAAGACGCATCTCTATTTAGCATCATCAGCGACTCAATTCGGTGACGTTCAGATAGTCTTGGTATACCGAATTTATCTGACTGCTGTGAGTTTTGCATACTCCTAAGAGTTGCAAGAAAGAAAATATAGTTTGTGTGATCGATTTCACATTTGCACGCAGAAATCTTGCTTTTTGGCGTTACGTAACATTTACCCAGATCTGATCGGATGTAACCATTGTTGAACAAAGTCACACGCAAGCTTCACATTTTACAGAAATTAAATGTCTATGGCCCATATAACTATAGTTATAACTTTCCTAA
This sequence comes from Azorinus chamasolen, assembly GCA_963576725.1. Taxonomy (NCBI): domain Eukaryota; kingdom Metazoa; phylum Mollusca; class Bivalvia; order Cardiida; family Solecurtidae; genus Azorinus; species Azorinus chamasolen. The sequence continues at coordinate 34,829,334 of OY755250.1, read as the reverse complement.
CTTGAAATTGTGCACAGTTTCTTTTGCCTTTGTGTATACTAGAATATACTGCTCAACAATATAAATGTATTCTGAAAATGGGTAATCCTTCGAAAGCAAAAGAAGAAATGCAAAAAGAGAAAATTGCTCATGAGAAGTAATTAAAAGTGCAACACTACTCATACTCCCTACCACCGGCTTAAGCAGTATTAATTTTTCAAAACTAATAACATCAAAACTATTGATCCCGAAAGACAAGAACATATAACAACATTCAGATATTTAACCACATGTCTAGACAATGTTTCTATCTCCTCTGTCGTTAACCGTTACATAATTCGCATGAGCAAACATTTTGTCATGCTTAGACAATGAGTAACGCACCGGTCGAAACCATTTGAAGTATGGCTTATAGTTTATCACAGGCATATATTTTATCTGATCATAAAAGTACAAAAAAGAGTCATGCAGGAAACACCACATACAGAACAAACACTCGCCCGAACAGCAACACAAGGAAACAGCAAATGTACATAGGTAGAAAAAACAACAAGAGACGCACAAAGCCAAAACAAACATACAATAGGAGGAAGATGGAAGTACCGCCTTGGAACGGTCAGTGACAAAAGTCACCGGGGGTTTAAACCGGTTTATGGGCGCCCAACCTCACCCTTATTCCATCCCCATCCTAAGAGACAAACAGTGTAAATAAACGTATCCCCTCTCCGACTAATCTACAACAACCGCGACAGCAAATACAGTGGTAAAGTGCATGTATAACAAAGAAAACATTTAATTGAACATACTGTATCCACCTATCGCTATAGTACTCAATGATTGAGCTGCAAACAGAGTAACTGAAGAAAAGTAATAAAGGATACGACAAAAATGAAATAGTACAGATATCCGACGTTCTCCTTCCATTTCTGGATTTAAAAGGTCGCCTTCATAGAGTACTAAACCTTTCTTGTCGGCGTACATGCAAAGAGGCCAGCGTGATTGCCAACTGTAAAAGGGTTCACAACCAAACATGCAGTATGTTGTAGTAATACAGGATCATATCCCTTTTTAATGAATTGTTTTATATATTTGGTGAACAAAGTGAGAAAATGGGTATGTCCAATAATTTTACGAAGTTTGTAAATCACATCACCATAAAATTCAGGATGTGAGATACCGTGTCGCAAAAGCACCTTGAGATTACAATTGTACTTGCCAATAAGCGAGAGATTTCGATAGTAAAACATTATACTACTGAATAAATGCTATACCTATAATTAGTATACAAAACAGCATTAAACTACAAACATACCTGATCTGTATTGTAGCAGTATGATATTAGAATTTGTATTAGAGTATAATATTGGATTGAAACCTTACTGTTTTCGAATTCGATTACAACATACAATGATGTAAATCATAAATGGTACATACCACGGTCTGTACCATGTGTACTCTTTGGTCTCTCATCTTTATTATACAGCCTAATACATCAACGGAGTTTTCAGCTTGGCCTTGTCGAATCAGAATGTCCAACGCAATGTACGTTCCTGTTCTTCCAATTCCAGCACTGTAAGCAAAATAGTTCTACAACGTTTTTTAGATATATTGGATTACTAGACAGAAGTGAAAAAACAAAATAACGTTTCGCTGCAAAATAATACTTTTATACGATATCGTATATGCATACTTGACAGAAATTCTCTTGGTTGGTGATTCCCTTCATATCAGTTGTTAATTAAAGTTATGTTATTAAGACAACCATTTATGTCCATAATGGGGTGGTCTACTTATCCGCCTGATTGTATGACATATTGTCGTACACATCGTAACTATATATAAAATTTATAGAAAGTTTATACTTTTCAATTTGTCACAGAAATATAAATCTAACTTTGGGAGCTTTCATCCATGTACTATGGACTTCATCAGCCAACTGATATTTTCACTGTGACTGGGTGTTCGGCTTAACACCACTCGAGGGCATGAGTGATGTTAAAGCTTTGTCCCAGATATACGGTAACTGGATTAGGCTTAACACCACTCAAGGCCATGATTGATGTTAAAGTTTTGTCCCAGATGTGCGGTAACTGGAAACGGCCTAAGGTTAGCTTTATATTCGTTTGAGAAATTGAAAAGTATAAACTTTCTATAATGTCTACTACCACACAGTTCAACTACAATCAGAATATATATAAAGTGTTTGTCCTGGTATTTCTAGTAGACAGCAAACGATATTTAGTAACGAAGTTGATGGATGTTATTCATATTCAGAGATATTGTTTTACAATGTCAGAGTGCTTGACAGTTAAATGTATTTAGAAAATGAGATTATACGCTAGTACATGTTTACATATTCGTGAGTACCACTGTGTGCATTTTGGGAGTGAACACTGACAACGGAAATAGAAAATAAAATATTCCTGTCTACGTTAAGAGAGTTATTTCAACATGCGTCTGTGGTCAAGTGATTAAAGTCGTGGACTATCAACTGAACCTGTGTCACTCAAGGGCTGAAATTATTCGCATAAAGAAAACTGCCATATGGTGTCTAGCTGGTTAGTGAACGCTGGGAGTGCAGTGTGTCAGTTCATCATGATAATTTACCTGCAGTGCACGACCAGGGGTCCATCAAACTTCCTCCTCATTCCAATGACCTTGTTCCTAAGGTTTACAATACTAATGACATCACTAGGTACACCCTTGTCTGGCCAGGCGGTGAAATGGATGTGGTGAAACTGTCTCTCTTCTTTGTCCTATATGTCAAAGCAGATGGAAGTAAAGAAATGACTAAACTCAGTATTAGTATTGATTTGAAACAGGGCATTTTAAGTTACAGTAAATGAAAGAGTAATGAAGTCAAGCAGGAAAAGACGCTCACAAAACGCAACCAACACAAAAACACCAACAGAAAGCAAACAACACATCCACTCAAACACACGAGACGAAAACACCAAACATGAACAAAAGCAAATACACATAGGTACAAATACACTCAACAAACATAAAAGCAAGAGTGACAAAAAGAGTACTGTCTTGGAACGGAAATGGCAAAACGATCACTGGAGGTTTAAAAATATTACCACTTAAACGATAGCTGCGACCTTTAAATAATTTAGCCAACTGAACTCTTGTAAACCGTATTTCATACAGTTAAACCATCTCTACAATCTTTATATGAACTATATATAACAACGGACAAAGCAGTTCTACAGGGAGCGGTACACGCAAACGGGAAAGGCAGCAAAACATGAGACAATACAATTACAGGGCAAAACGTGACGAAACCAACAAAAATATATAAAATATTTACCATATTTAATTAGAATACCATATTTACCATATAATTAGAATGTATTATATTCGTGAAAATCGTGAATATCGATAAGGCTTTTAGGCAAAACCTTACCATCGTGATTGTCATGTTTCTCACAATGAATTCAGCATATTCCTCTTCACCAATAGAGTGAACTTTCACATCGCCGTATGTCATAGTTTTTCCAGCATTAGGCCAGTACTGATCGCATTTCATACCCTAAACATACACAGAGATATTTGTTATGTTTGACATGTCGTATCCCTTTGCTACAGTGACTTTTTTGTTTTTATTAAAAGCAAGAGCAGAGAAATAACTCATTTTTCGCTAAACCTATTCTCGAAAACATTATATTAACTGATATGTGAAGAATGTAAACACTTATTTGGACATTAGTTTTGATGTTTACGCTGATAATTCTATAGGATCAAAGAAAACGATAATTACCGAGCCTTCCTTAAGTTTTGTCACCATGACAATAGTCTCTACCTTCTCCTGCCAAACCATCCTCCAGAACAAACCGAAGTCGCCAAGAATCTTCTTTGTCGGTCCTGTAGACATACTTAATAATATAGCCTGATATGTTACTTAAAATATATAAATTATATTTGTAATATACTTGTAGTGTTGCTGTTATGGTAAATAGTCTACTGTATAGGCACACTGTGAAACATGTGCAGATCTTGAGAGGACAATATACAACACTTATGTGGTAAGATTCAATGATCATCAATCGTTATCAGTTATCTGGATATGTGAAATTACCAGTATTCATTTGAGTCCCATTAATACCAAACTTGTACATAAACAAAGACCATCATTATTAATGTCGCATGACTGGATTGAATATTAGAAGTTACGCACAGAGGGTGCATAAAAATACACATTCATAGAACTGTCCATTGTCTGTTGCACACAGACATGATACTCACAGTGTCCCAACACCAACCCTCAACCAAAGTCAGTGAAAACAAAATACATCCAGACTTAAGCAAGTATATGATAAGACATAATATCACTAAACGCCATATGATAGTTAAATATTGGTTGAGTTCAGTCCAGGTCTAGGACTTTGCAGGAGTAAGTAGGATAAGTTGTAGTAAAGAGCACTTCGATGCTGAAAAGATCACATATCGCAAACGGATACATGGACCCTACAGGCACCGATTCAAAGCAAATGATGAGTGCTCAAATACATATAGCAAACGAATTATACCATACACGTAAATATGTAAATGTCCCTTTTATACTCAACATCTGCAATATATTAATGAAGTGAACATTTTAGAGTTTCGTCCGGTTGAGTCATGAAGAGTGCAAATGCATTGGAAATACTAAAATCCTGTCGATTTGAGATTTTAAGATTACATCGAATGTGAGCATATTAACATGTCCATGTCCATGTTGAGTGTTGAAAACATTTCAGTGTGTGGGTTACTTGAAGTGCAGTGGGTTTGACATTAGTGGTTACGATTATAATACGAGAAATTATGGGAATAAAATCATACCAAATAAGCTATGAATACGTGATAGGATAAATCATATATCAACTTGTGAGACGGGGGATGGATTATATGTCATGGCAATACATACCGTTTCGGGAACACTTTAAGTCCGAAGCCAAATACAAGCTTCATTTTCATAGAAAATACAGAACTTGGATATGTGAATTTAATTAGCATATTTTGTATTTTTAGATAGCTTATGTGTACAACTAACCGCTTGCATAGCATATACAACCATATGATAACACAACAAAACGCGATTGACAGATGGATACTCGTACATAAACTTTGAAACATTTCACAGGAATTATTTGACAAAAAATGCAGTTTCTATTAACAAACAGACATACTTTTATAATTTATTGTCACTTTATCAACTTACCCAAACAAGCTATGTAGGCATATTTCTTCTTGTAACCCTAAAATAATATAATAAAGTATGTCTCTGGTATAAGGAAATATAAAATTATGTAAATTGAATACTTCTTAAGCCGGTGTTAGGGGGCGTGAGTATTGTTGCACTTTTTATTACTACTCATGAACTCAATAAAACCGAGTCTGCAATTTTCTCTTTTCATATTTCTATGTTTGCTTTCGACGGATCTCCCTACTTTCAGGATATATTTATGCTATCATGTATTTTGTAAAACATCATGAATAACACAATATTACATTAGTTAAATATATAAATTTGAGCGTTGTAAATGTCACTATAACCTTTGAAAGTATGACATACTTCGCAAGCAAATGCAACAATGCGAAACAAACTCATTTTTATGACCTAGAGCAGTAATAAAACATGAATCACCATCCATGCCTATAGAATCGGCAAAAACAGTAGTCGATGTTCATGACTAAAAGTATTGCAATTGATGATGCCGAAGAACCAGAAAATATATTACTGATAATAAGTGTTGGCATCTTTGTTACGTATGCCGTATAAAGTAGAACACTATCTTACGTTTTTGGCATTAAAAAGTAAAATAATAAAAAAAAACTATTTAAAAAAACCTTTAATTTTGTATAGAAAAATTGATTACTAATGATGAACTACTTACGTCAATATAACTGGCATTTATATAATCTGAATTTCCGTCCTTGACCTTGACCCTTGATTCGTTATCTGTAATTTATAGTCAACGCTTATTTCATAAGCAAATGAGCAAATCATATTTCATTTATAAAATGCACACTAAAACAATGTGCGTAGTGTCTTTTTTGTGTACTGTGTAACTCAGAAGCTAATGGACTATGGCTACGTGTCATTTTTAACTGCCTTTTATAATGTTCGAGTAAACACACTGTTGGTCTGCGGCCTAAAATACTATCAGCGTGTCCTTGAATAATATCAGAATATCAGAGTGGCAGGACGTCAGAAGTAAATCATATTAGAACCGCGCAACCTACCAAAACAACAAGGCAAACATTGCTTTTTCATCTGGCATAAACCAATGGAAATTACCATGCATGCATTTGGGTATATTTTATCTTAATGCCAAAAAACCGACAATATGTAAATATTTTGTACAACATTGTTGGAACAATGTCCTAATTTGCAGCGCTATATCAATGTGATATAATAATAATAATTAACACTTATTCTAAACGATCCATAACGTATAAAAAACGATTACAAACGGTGGCCTGAAACATTATATGTCATTGTAGATGAAATGTTATTTTGATCTTTTCATGCATGCAGCAATATGCAAATTTCTGAACAACGATATACATATTTCAATGAGAAGCATCATTTCTACATCACAACAATCGACATGATATACGCTGGACAGACGTACAAACAAACTGGATTCATCATTTCAAGTATGTTATCTTTGGTCCGACTTGTGAATTATTTCATTTATAAATTGCGCATGCTTTTACGTGTATAACTGTAAATGGAATCCAGTACGAACGTTGATACTATATATATACACACATTAAAAGCGACATATGCATAGTGTGTTCTGTGGGAGTATGACCAGACATGTTATATATATATATATAATCCGTGCACCACTATCAGTTATATGTATTATTATACTTATATCACATATCGGAGATGTATCGCTTTGTAATAATAATGCTATTAAACTGAATCAACACAACATTATACACAACTTTAAAACAAGTCATTACTTACACGGGTAGACCATGTTGTACCGATTTCTCTTTGTATTAATTGGAGTTTTCGCGTCACTATATGGCTTGATGAGACCAGATGGTAGCATCTATAAAACACATTAGCATGTATACTTCAGTAAGCATCCCACCATTGATACTCATTTCGGCATTATGTCATTTCTGCTAAAATATAAAACTGTTGTGATCGGGATATGACAATAACCATAGAAACAACATGTATATTAGATAGTCATGCATAAATAGGTATTTTAGAAGCTTTATAATAAAGTTAAATTTGATATGCCCAATTATAAAATCGGGAGGATTTGTTACGAGGAACTGTGAGTCATAGTTGCAAAATGTTCACGTAAAAGTATTTCTCTTTTGTATAAATGTATGCATTCCATTGAGATAAAGTATGACAGACCATGGTTCGATTCAAAATTAAGACACGAGTGTTGGGTGAAAGAAAAAACGCATAGCTTTAAAGGTAAGCAGAAAAAAGCAGAAAAAATATCAGAAATTCAAGCGGTTGTGGGATAAAATAATGTATTAGTCATGCAGGGAACACCACCTAAAACACACATTTTGCCCGAACAACACCATGAAAAGTAAATATGTATGCCTATCAAAACTTTAATATAACAGGTTGACCATATTTTAACAATATGAACATGTATTATATATTCGTCTGTGATGTATTAAAAAAGGTATAAACTGATTAATATAATTAACAGACCATTGTAGACATAAACAATTCATTAACTTAGTTTATGTAAGTAGGAGTACACCAATGATCCATACATTTTTGTGGTTTCAATAAGTTTTATTCTGCTTCTATTGTATTTCAAATTGTGTAACTAGATTATTGACATGCCGTTTCTCTGTAGCACTCGACACCATACAAACAATAAATACATGGTTCATGTATCAACGATCCTGATTTTTGAAATTTGTGAAATTATACATGGACCAAAACCATGTTCATTGGTTTGAAGCAAGACAAAACTTAAGCGAAGTTCATAACACATACGCTATATGATAAGCATCTGGGAATTACTTTGATTGCAGTTTAGAATTTGAATAAACATATCGATATCGTTTACAGCAAACACTATTAGGCAACACGAAAATTCAATTTATATAGAACGCTTTAACACAGATTTATAAGTCCGATGGAGATACCTTTATTTACAATGATTGTTTAGCTAGGGTGACTTTGAGATAAGTGTGAGGTTAGGCACCCTAGTGGTAGTTTTGCCACTGACCGTTCCAAGGCGGCACTCTCTTTGTCACCCTTGCTTTTGTTTGTTTGGTGTCTTTGTACTAGTTAGTGTCTCTGTTCATGTTTGTGTTTTTGTCTCGTGCGTGTGTGTGTTGGTGTGTGTTTGCCCATGCATTTGTGGTCTGGTGTCTGTGTACTAGTGCGTTTGTTCGTTTTTGGTGTTTCCGTCTCCTGTGTGTGTGTTTGTGTGTGTTTGTGCGTGTTTGTGTGTTCGTGTGTGTATGTGTGTATATGTGTGTATGTGCGTTTGTGTGTATAAATTGCTTTCTATCGATGTTTTGGTGATGGTGGTGTTTTGTGTGGGCTTTTTCCTGCTTGACTTTATTACCTTTACATTTATATATCATCTGTCCGACCTATGCTCTGGTATGCCTACATTGCATAGGTTAGCTGCTCGAAAAATAACTCTGATACTCTTGAAACCCGTAAATCGTATCAATCTGGTCTCACTCAATAAGTGTGTTTAGAAAATATCGAAATCAAGAATGGTAATTGTTTATGTATAAAGTTTATCCATGTATATTTCAGTTGCACTATATAAATATCACTGCAAAGGGATGACTATGAATCTCAATCAATTCATGTATTCAATTTTCAGCACTGCTCCAGAAAAGCAGCATCCATAAAATGAGACTGTATAACACATGTTAAAAGAGATACTGCTTAAGCCGGTGCTAGGGGGCGTGAGTAGTGTTTCACTTTTATTTACTACTCATGAACCGAGTTTGCAATTTTCTCTTTGAGCATTACGACTTTGCTTTGGAAGGATCGCCCACTTTCAGAATATATGTCTACTACAGCAGGTGTTTAGTGCTTGTTTGGCGGCCGTAAAAAGACGCCCCATACTTCATTCTCAGTGTTTTCTGGTCCGTCGGGATCATTAGTAATGATGGTACAATGTTTTGAAAATTGAATACTGCTTCAACCGTTGCTAGGGGCCGTGAGTAGTGTTTGACTTTTTAATTATTATTACTCATGAACAGACTCAATAAAACTGAATCTGCAATATTCTCTTTTAGCATTGCTCCTTTCGTTTTCGAAGATTGAAGATAATTATAAAAGTGCATCAGGCTCAATCTGTCAGTATGTGCGACCCAAACCAGTTTCATGGAATATAATGTTTAATTATTTTAAAACTATTAATATTATAAGCAAGCCACATATAACAGAAAAGAGTAAAAGATAGCAAAATGAAGATATAATATTTGCATTTTATCGTATATTAATGTTGACCTACCAGAAACTCCTTTTGGTAGTCTTCATCCGATTTCGACAAGTAACGGTACAATTCCTCTGTTCTGGTTTTTAACGTGGAACTGTTGTAGTACGTGTGCTCGTCTCTTACTTCTATTTTGTTAGTTTCAGGTACAAAGGCGTCGCCATCTACTGTTTCATCAGTATCTACATTCTCGTACACTTTGGCCCTTTTCTCTGTCTCTATTACAATAAATCAGCTTGGAAACACTATACATAAAGCATACCTTCGTCAATGTTTAAGAACGAAAATAAAACATAAATTGTGTTACAATGATTTAGACCGAAAATATACATAAAACACAAGGAAATAAATGCTCCAGATATTACTTTCGTGCGAGTGAAGCTGAACTGTTGGATTTGAGGTTTCTTAAACTACATTGCGACACCAAAATGGCAAAGAGCTCGTTCTACGATTCGAACATTTTGTCTCATTTAACTACTCATGTATCAACCCAAAAAAGAGAAACAATGCCAACACAATTTTCATATTTGCTACCTAACAAACTACTTGTTTCAATTAAAGCATTACACTGTCCTTACCTTTTTCTGTGTGTTTGGTCTCCAGAAGCTCTTGAGCATTTGTTTGCTCAGGTTTGGAATACCTAAAAAATAGACCTGATAGAAATCAAATTGTACTGATTGTTATCAGACATTATAAGTGTGAAAATAGCACTTTACGCCAGGCAAACTATTTTTTGTATTTGATGCCGAATGTAAGCACTGCAACCATTCTAAAGGTATATTATAATGACAGTAATATATTTGATGGCGGAACACAGATACATTACATCCGTTCTTAACATTTAAAATACACATAGTCCATGTTTATCACGTAAGTATTCAGATCTGTTCTCAATGCATTGCCTATTATGTCATGAACATACTTGAACTGGAAATTAATATACTCTGTGAAGTTTCAAAAGCCGATAGTCCGTATATACTCGTATATATCCTCAATGAACACCAGTTATATAATTATATATATATATATTAAAAAAGACTAAATGTTATATGGCTTTAAAATCTTTAATTAATAACTTAAAAATGCGCGACGCATTTCATCAGATCATCAGGCGCAATATTATATAACTATATATTATATAATGTAAAAATAAGTAAATGACCTTACATGCCTTTAAATATCTTCTTTATTTCCTAATAATCACTAACATGTTTCGCCTCAAACGTCATAATCCGACGTTATCATGGATTGTCGTTCTTTATTATATCTTGGCGTCGTGTATTGTAGTAATACTGACGCTAGGATATTAAAATATACTTTTAAATATCAGAAACAAATATGTTGGTTTTAAAAAAAAACCTTATATTTTTAATCCTTTGAATTTAATTTTGGTTTGAAAGCTTTTATAAATTGGTTTTCTTTTGCTAATCTAGCCGAGGTACTTTCTGTTTTCAATTTGAAGAAGGGAAACATATAAAACTTTAAGTCATTATTGCTGCACGTGTCTAAATTGCCACTGAGGGGGATTTGCCTTGTTGAAGGGTCTCGGATCGGTTGTGCGTGAATTGTTCTTCTAGTTCTGAGTTTATCTCCTGTCTGGCCTATATAGTACTCACTGCATCCAATACATGCTATCACATACAAAACGTTTTTAACATCACATGACATATTTTCGTTTACGTATAATAGTTTGCCATTAAAATTAAAGTGATTGTTTTCTTGAATATGTTTGCATAATGAACAGTTCGATTTTCCGCATTTTGTAACCTTATATTGTCCTTTTATATTGCAATTATATTGGGGAAATTTGGCTTTAGTCAGAATTATTTTTAGTTTTGGTGGTTGGTGTTAACTTTTTACTAGTTTTGTGTTTTTCAGACATGCAATCATTTTTGTGTCTATCTGTAGGAGGGATAGGTTATTATTAATTATTGTGGAGAGTTCTTTATTTCTAGGGTTAAATGTTGACACATACGCTAAAACATCTTCGTTTGCTGTTGGTAATTGAGTTAACAATACCTCTCTTGTCAATTGCTTTGCTTTTAATATGCCCTGTGATATGACAGTTTTCGGATAGTTTCTCTCTATTAGTACTTGAAATAGTTCTTTTAGACGTGTTTCTTTAGTTGTAGGGTCAGATACTATTGTACAAATTCTACGAGCAAGATTATAAGGAATGCTTTTTTGTGTGTGTTTTGGGTGGCATGATTTAAAGTAAAGATATTGTTTGGTATCATTTTCTTTGGAATAAATGTATGTTTCTATTGTACCTTCATTGTTTATGACTAAAATGTCTAGAAATGGTAGTTTATTTTCAGTACATTCTACGGTAAATTGTAGATCTTTGTGTAAATTATTTAAAATATTGTGGAATCTATTCAACTCGGTTAAAGACTGGATCCAAATTATGAAACACTCGTCTTATTTTTATACTTATTTTTACATATTTATCTTCTTGTCGCCGACATCTTTTTTTCCTTCACTATATATATATATATATATATATATATATATATATAGAATCGAATTCGAGTCCCTTATTGAGCTACAAGGTCTACGAGCTGAACAGCACAAAGACAGATATGAAGCAATCGACAAACAAATGGATGAATTATTAAAGAACAAAGCCACAGGAGATGTACTCAAAATCCTAACAAATTGGTGGAGAACACACACAAGTCGAAATGAAACAATCTCGAAAAGGCGCTGGATGAAAAACCAGAAATGGTTACAATAATATGAGGAACAATTCAACCGAAGCTTTGAAGGAAAGATCCCATATTTCAAAAACGAAGAGAAAAAATCAACCCCAGGAAAGACATCCAAGGCAACACCGAGAATAATGAATGCGCTAACAGACCAAACAGACCGGACTGATAAACGACAGCAAAGACGAACCAGAATTGGAAACATTTCGGATCAAACCAACCAAGTAAACAGACACAGAAAGAACCAATATAGACGATAAAACCCTGTTAATCACTTCAATCGTTTCGAATATTTAAACCAGGAACGAAATAACATTAATGTCGTTTCAGATGAGGATGATAATGAGGATTTTTTAGAAGAGAGCGAGAGCTCAGACACACTAACCTAGCCGAAAACAAACATAAACAAGTGCAAACATTTAATTTATCTAACAGAAAATTAACTGAATACGTAATAAAACTTCTGTCGAAGGGTCTCAAATTTACATCAACACCAGTAAAGCAAAATAAGCAGGAATTAGAGGCAGATATTTCCGAATTTCATCGGAAATTAAAACTTAGGGAATTTTTTCATGAAAAGGATACTAGCTCTGATGATTCCCTAGTGAGAAACAAAAGCGACTTTACACCAGCAAAAGGCAGAAACAAGGCACTAGACGATTTCATTCATACTACAAAAACTATTCCATGTCTCCGAAACTCAAATAAAAATAATATTTCATTACAGGAGAGAAAAGCTATAAAATTTATTTCAAATGACAGTAACATAGTAATCAAAGAAGCAGATAAGGGAGGCGGGATAGTCATAATGAATTCAGAATTTTATAAGAATAAAATCCTTGAAATACTACAAGATGACACTTTCTACTCAGCAGCAAAAGACAACAGCTCAAAAACCACTTTCAAGAAATTTATTTCAAATAGCCCCATATATTACTAAAGCCGAAATAAATTACTTACTAAACTTTGCATATAAGTCCAGCTCCTTTTATGGTCTTCCCGAAATACACAAGAGCGAATTGATAACGGAAATTTGCATCAAAAGTACTGAAAAATATATTGAGTTGGTAGATCCACAAGATCTTAAGTTCAGACCAATAGTAGCTGGACCAATATGTGAGACGCACAGACTAAGCAATTTAGTAGATATTCTTTTGAAACCATTCATCCAACATGTAAATAGTTATGTACGAAATGACATTGATTTTCTCTCTTATGTACCAAAACAAGTACCGGGACACACAATATTAGTCTCGTTTGATGTCACCAGTTTGTACACAAATATTTCACACGACCTTGGGTTGGAAGCAATGTTATTGGCTTGAAAAGTATCCTAATCTGCTGCATCGAAGATTTAACAAAACATTTATCATAGAGGCAATAAAAATAGTTCTTGAAAATAACAAATTCTCTTTCAATGACAAATGTTATACTCAAATCAAAGGCACTGCTATGGGAACTAAATTTGCTCCAAATTACGCCACACTTGTCTTAGGTTATTTGGAAGAAAAGCTATATTCGGAAGCAGAAAAAATATTCGATGCACATTTCGCAAATTATTTACGGGAGGCATGGAAACGTTTCTTAGATGATTGTTTGATGTTTTGGAACAGGTCAATGGACGATTTAAACAACCTTTATCAAGTCGTAAATAACCTTCATGAAGACATCAAATTCACAAAGGAAACAGATGATAAACAACTTCCATTTCTTGATATTCTTGTAATTAAACATGGCACACAAATTTGCACTGATATATATTTCAAAGAAACGGATTCAAAACAATATCTGAATTACTTTTCATGCCACCTAAAACATACAAGAAACAGTATTCCCTACAACCTTGCATGACGTATCTGTACCATTTTTTCAGAAGAAGGATTAAAAGAAAGTAGACTCAACGAGCTCCGAAGGAATCTTAAAGCAAGATATTATCCAAAGAAATTGATTGAGTCGGGCATTTCAAAAGCAAATTCAATTCCTAAGGAAGACCTCTTGAAAGTCAGGAAAATGGAGATATCATTACATATGTGTCTTCATACAACCCCAATAATTTTGAAATGTTCGGCATTTTCAAAAATAAGTTTCACATTCTTTGTTCTGACCAGAAAATGAACGAAGTGATCGCAGACAACAATAATAAAAAGTAAACGACAACCTCCAAATTTAAAGAATTTAATTACATCAGCAAAATTTCAAGACAACACTTTGGGTGCATGTAAGGTTACTAAATGCAACATACCTCACTGCAGTCTTTGCAATCACCTAGTTGACGGTGACTCGTTTAACTTCAATGGCAAAGTATTTCAAGTAAATGCGAACATGTCTTGTGATGCTCAAAATGTTCTGTATGTTATGACTTGCAATGGTTGTGGGGAGTACTACATTGGTCAAACTGGTGACGAATTGAGAATAAGGAGAAATGTGCATGCTCAACAAATTCAAGATCCTTTGACAAGAAAAATTCCATTGAGTGCACATTTAGATCAATGCTGCCAAACAGAACCAACATTTCAAATGTTTCCCTTTTTAAATTAAATTCAGACAAATTGTCGGTTAGGTTAGCAAAGGAAAAGTACTTCGTACAATGCTCAATGCTTTGCCTTACTGTTAAAAATTCGACGACTTGAAAACGTCATTTGGCGTAATGTTGTTAATATTTAAATAAATTTATTTCCTTAACTTCCAAAACTATTAATTAATCCTGGTATTATAATACCAGGATTTTAAACAGGATTCCGGTTGTTTTCTCCCGCTACTAAAATAACGCCAAATGACGTCACGACGTAATGTCTCTATGACGTAGATAACGTCATAGAAACGACGTCATAGAAACATTAGTTACCACTGACGAGCCGATAGGCGAACCGTGTTTGGATTATTATTAGTTTAAATTAAATTTATAGGAAACAGGCGTGTTAAGTTGACAATCTTTTTTTCTGCTTTTCCTACTGGAGTCGGTCCGACTTTTGTCGTTTTTTTTCTTTTTCATGATATATATATATATATATATATATATATATATATTGATTATGAACAGTCTGCAGTTCCACTTGGCCACAGGGTTTGTTTGACGTATATAGATGCATTTCAAGTGGAAACGTGCACAGGTAAATATAACAAAATATTATTAAAGTGTTATTGATATTTCAATACCATTCAAGAAACAAAACATGAACAAGTTAGATATTCTCCAGCTGAAATGAGTTTTGAATAAAAGGTTATTTACATATCGTTCAACATCATTACCATTTATTGCTTCCAGTTTATTGCAAAATACATGGAGATCACTTGTTTTCACCTTCCTTCTGATTCCTTATGGACATTAATTTTACTGACCATCGGTTTTAAGCATACAGCAAATGAAAGACATGTAAAGGCAAATGTGTATGTTACAATTAAGCAAAATTACAAATCCGTAAGAATAATATTCCGCCGAACATAAACATAATTTAATATCTACTGATTGTTTCGACATTGTCGATTATTATTGCGATTTGCATCACCCTGTGATCAGCTATACAACATTGGTATGTTGAAAATAGGATCGACCTAATATTAACCACGCAAATACGAAACTTACACTCTAACCATGATATGTCGACATGGATGTTTATCAATACGGGTTACATGATTAATTGACAAAGTATTTGTTTCTCAATGGCTTGATGATAAAGACTGGAGTATTGTAGTTAATGTTGACATAATACGACTTTTTTGTCTCAATGCACCGCGTTCCGTTTATTTCAACGTGTGTTTCTTTCATAGTTGTACATATACCGTTTGTGTACCTCTTTCTAATAAAGACAATAAGCACGACGACCAAAGCAACGAATGCAACGCCGACGGCCGCAGCTATGCCAATTGTCATCATGGGAACAGTGTCGCTTGTTTGGTTTGATGACCGACTCGCATCTGAAGAGAACAAAACGTGTGTCATCTATACGAATAAACATCCAATTACCAAAAACGTAGTAATACTACAACCTACTTGTAGCAAAGGCTCATGAGCATTACCACATATATCCTAGCTGAGTGTTTGGAAAAAAAGACAGCTACATTGATTTTTGACAAATGTGAAAGTTACACGTGTTCTTGAGCAATAAAGTCACATTATTTCTCAGATCCTCATAATATACATGGTATATTAAATTTGGATTATAAGTAGCTTTATGTCAAAATATAACCACCTTATTTATTGTGTATTGACGAATATGCTCATAATTCAAACATTTATAGCAGTTGCTAGCACAGTATTAATTGAAGGATCATTGACAAATTACAAAGTATACCCAAAACGATATACCAGAGAGTGATGGGTTCATCAATGACAAATTTAGCAAGTATAACAAACAATCGAAAGTAAAAATAAAAAACTTACCTATCATACAAAACTGTCCGCTAAAGTTCTCAACACATCCGTTGGTACAGTGTCCTGTATATCTCTCGCATGACTTGTTTTGACAGCCTGTACTACAGTTCTTATCACACATATCACCATAGAAACCTTGAAAACAACCATGGAAACAGCTACCATGGCTTTTATTGCATACCGTTTCATTTTCGGGTCTAACACATAATTGGAAACAAAGGTGCCTACATGTCTTTCCATATCGGTTATATTTGCAGCTGTGACATTCACCTGAAATTCGTTGACAAGTGCCATTGCAATACTCCGAACAGGACAATTCACACATGTCACCATAGTAACCATAAACACATCCCAACTCACACTTTCCGTTATCCTGCCTACAGCGTGATTTATTTTTGCCAGTCGTCAAACAGGTTTCCGAGCAGTTATTGTCACACCTTGGTCCGTAATAATTCAATTTGCAATTATCGCAGGTTCCGCTATTTTTTTCACATGAATCTTCACATTTACCGGGACAGCTATGCTCACAATTCTTACCAAAGTTGCCAACTATACACTGTCTGCATTCCGATTGTGAAGAACATAAATAACAGTTTGTATTATTTACACAACAAAACTGAGAGTCGGAATAACCATGTTTACAACCAGATGCACATGTTCCGTTATTCCGTTTGCAATCACCTTTTAAACAATTAGGTGGACAATTTTTAACACACATTGTACCATATCTGCCTATGATACAGTCCTCACATTTATAACCGTCGAAGTTATCAACACAACCGTTAGTACACGTGCCTGGTATTTGATTGCACAGATATCCATTGCATGAGGATGGGCAGTTTAAATTGCAATACTTTCCATACTTTCCATCTTTGCACCTGTTACATATACCAGTGATCATATTGCAAGTATCGAGACAATTTTCGCTACACGTCTTGTCACAATATTCATCATAGTAACCAGTTACACATTGTTGACAAACACCTGAAGTCCTATTACACGTCATATTCTGGCATGTATCTGAACATTTAGCATTGCACATATCGCCATAAAAACCAACACTACAATCACTACACCTGCCTGACAATATGTCACAATGTAGATCTACACAATTATTGGAACACTTGTTGAAACAATTCTGTCCGTAGTACCCTTTTGCACAATCAACACAATCGCCTTTTTCTTTCGTACAACTCATGCAGTTAGAACAAATATCACTACAGTTATTTCCGTAAGTTCCGTTGATGCACTTGAAACATTCGTTCTTTTGACCGAAGTACTGATCACATGATATACATTCTGCTGGACAGGGTAGTATACATTTAGCACCGTAGTAACCGTCCACACAAGAACCTTCACAGCTATCTACAGGGCTGTTTGCACAACTATAACCTCCGTCTGCACAGCAATTGCATGGTACATTGACATCGCATGTTGACCCTAAATATCGTATAATGTTAAATAACTTAAAAATACTGTAAAATGGCATACGTTTAGTGGAAAGGTTAATCATTCAAAATATGCCCGATGCCCGACTCGGCCTTACTTATGATTGTCTTATTCTGACATTGTTAAATAGATTTATAAAATGATATCATGTTAATGGGTTGAAATGTACATATATTATACCAGAATAGCAACACTTCCGCATGTATCGTTTTAAATGATATAGGTAAAGTAGTGGAAACCGGTTGAAAAGTTACATAGAGAACAATATTGGTTACTGATACTGTATAATGCTAGTTTATTGTTGAGTCAGCATTGAGAGTCTCAGGGCGTGATGGGGACATCTCTCTGTGTCTAATTCAACTTATGTTCTTGCTCCTGCTGACAAAGCATTAAATAATGTAATCATTATTTGAAAATTGTAATATGTTGATGTTTTTAGGAAGGAGCTAACTGGTTCATAAACTTATATTTCAGTTCAAACACCTAAAACATATAGTATTCCGTCACTACAGCCGCTAGTGACGTAATAAAGGGTTAGCATAATAAATATAAGTGTATATGTAGAGTAGAGGTGTTTTTGTATAGTAGATGTAGGAATTGCTTCTTACAACAGGAACTATTCTTAATTTTTCTTCAAAATTGTTTTACCAAACATAACGTATTAAATTGAAAGAAAAACACTTAATATGGATAATTATCATTAAGTATCCCAGTAAAAACCCAAACCGTCATTTAAAAAAATAGAAAGGAAAAAGAGAAAAGAAATTTCAGTTAGCGGCGAGAATCAAACCGGGGTTGACTGCACGATAAGCGACCATCGTAACCACTACGCTATCGGGCCAGACATTGAAGATTTATATAAAGTTACTATATTAACGCGTTCTTAAAAAAAAACAAAAAAAACACAATAAAACATCATTAAAACATTTATTTTTAACGTTTTTTCCTTTTCCAAACAAAAATGTATACCAAGCAGGTATATATACATTAGATTTTTCTATTATTTGTTGATCACTGTTATATCGTCGCTGTCTTCTGCTGCTTTACTACTAGACTATCTAAACTTTTGACTTCCTGTCTCACTACGATGAAAGAACATGTAAAAGGTTACTGTAATAAAATATATGGAAATTCTGGTATTAAAGTTTTCGGTCCATAAAAATTTCAAATGATGTTTTAACTAAACTTGAAAAAGAATAGTATAACATTTCTTCACTTATGATTTCCCTACACTCTTTACTAGTCTACCTCACCATCTTATACAGGACAAACTCATTAGATTAATAGAAAAAACCTTCGCTAGAAAAAATAAAAAGTTCCTTGCTTGTAATGTTCAACGTTCATTCCTTTCGAATTCAAAAGTTGAACATTACACAATGTGGACTTGCCTTGATGTTCGTAGATCACTCACCTTTCTTTTAGATTATATATTTGTGCGTTATGGGGATACCATATAGCGTCAAATTGTTAGTATACCCATGGGTACAAATTGTGCCCGTCTTGTTGCAGATTTGTTTTTGTATTGCTATGAGAGTGATTTTATGCTTAAGTTAAAACTGATACACATGCCGATATTGTTAATGGTTTTAATAAAACTTCAAGGTATTTAGACGGTGTTTTGAATTGGATACTCCTTATTTTGAAACTATGATTTCTTCAATGTACCCTAAATAATTGTCTTTAAAAAAGCGAACCAAAATGACATTATGTTTAGAGTTGAATCTTTCCATCATAAACGATAGAGTTTCGTCCAAAATATACGATAAAAGGGAATTATCTATTTCTAGATGGAAAGGCGCTCCCGTTCTACATCTTATGGGGTTTATATTTCTGAACTTATTCGGTTTGCCCGAGCCTGTTCTTGCCTAAACGATTTTAACAGTCGTAATTTAGTTATAACTGATAAACGTTTTAGGCAAGGTTAAATATAATCATAAACTTTTTCTAAATTTTATTATCGAAATTTACAGCTCATTAGTAAATACAAGTGCAATCTACGGACGTTACTGCAACAAGGAATTTCTCAACCAGAATTTTATGGTGATGTTATCTACAAACTTAGGAAAATTCATATCTATTTTCATGAATAGTTTATAAAACGTATTAAAACCTTTAAGAAGAAAGGTTATGACCCTATTATATTGCAACGCACTGCATGTTTGGTTATTGACCCTTTTACGGTCGGTAGCTACGCTTCCCTCCTTGCTTGCGCGATGACAGGCCAAGAGTAGTACTCTATTATGGTATACTCTTAAACTTAGAAACGGGATGAGTTTACCAGGCTCATGTATTACTTTTTTCTTTGTCGTGTCATTAACGGCTTCTCTGCAGGAGCTCTGACTTCAGCAAAGTAATTGAGTACATATTTGACGGATTTTCACAGTTGTTATGCTATGTTTTACATACTGTCATGTGTTTACAGTGTCTTCTATGTTGTGTGTACGTCTGTCGGGACTACCTTTATTTTCACTATTTGCAAAGCTAGGGTGACTTTGAGATAAGCGTGAGGTTAGAACGTCCGTAAACCGGTTTAAACCCCCAGTGGTGATTTTGCTACTGACCATGCCAAGGCGGTACTATCCAGGTCACCCTTACTTTTGTTTGTCTTGTGTCTTTGTATTTGTGCTTTTGTTCATGTAAAGAATGTTATCTTAGTACTAGTGTTAGTGTTTTATATGTTCATCTCGTGCATGTGCGTGTGTTTGTGGTTTGTGTGTGTAGTATATATATATATATACACTACACACACAAACCACAAACAAATATATATATATATTGTGTGTTTGTGTGCGCGCATGTGTGTGTGTGTTTGTGTGTACGTGCGTGCGTACGTGCGTGCGTGCGTGCGTGTGTGTAAGTGTGACATGATATATATCGATGTGTTGGTGGTGGTTGCGTCTTGTATTTGGCTTTGCCTGCTTGACTTTACTACTTTTTATGTATGCTCCTTTTCTGTTTCGAATAGTTTTCTAGTACATATAGTTAAATTGTTAGGAATAAAGGTGATCTTTGTGATGGTATAATAATCTGATAAACTGCACTGTATAAAGAGAAAGATAATTTACTACCAAAATTAATATTGAATATGGCATGTCACATGGATCGATCCTAGGACCGAAACATTACATTATGTACACAAATCCTGTCGGCTTAATCTGCAGAAACCATGGATTTTATCATCACTTTTATGCCGATGACTCACAGTTATGCCTGTTTTTCAGCCAACCGACACATCTAAGGTCAACCTGTGCCACACAAAAACACAACTTTGGAGAGAATTGGCAAAAGGTCGTATACTTACCCCACCCACTAATTTTATAATGGGATTTTTTAAATTAGATTTGGAGGAAGTTCAAAGTCTAGTAACGTCACATGTCCTATTTATTTATCGAAAGAACGTAGTTTTAATCAGATATAATTGGAATAATTGTACTCTGAGTCTATATTTTAATCATAAGGTCCGTAATTCTGCGTGAAAATAGGTTACTGCAATGATTAGACAAATGTATTGAAGTAATTACTCTCATTGTGCGGCTGGTATATAATATTTCTACTTGAATAAACAAACACTAAATATAAACCTACATGTACACTCCTAGTAAAATATCAACATTGATAAAATCCTTACACAAACAGAGTTGAAACCACACAGCTGTACCAGCATAAATTCAAAAAAGTGATGATGTTCCGAGAAATCTAAGGTGGCGGCCAAGATGGCCACCGTTTTTAGCATTAAATATAAACCTACATGTGCACTCCTGGTAAAATAATAATATAAACCCTACACAAATAGAGTTGAAATCACACAACCTTATCATGATTGCAATATGTTTATACCTTTGTCGTAGAGTTTCGTGTATTTGTGTTTCTGTCTCTCCGAGCGTATGTACGTACGTGCACCCCAACACACATACATACATACATCTGCCTCTACATACCCCACTAATTACGAAGGTATATGTGTACCTGTCCATCTGTCTTTCCGTCTGTATATCCGTCCGTCTGTTCGACCGACAGTACGTAAGTACGTAGGAATGCCTGAGCAGAGGATCCTGGTTGGAGTATGTTATACTTCTTTTCTCCAAATAAGCATGTTTGTCTGTGTATGTGTATTTGGGTAGTTTTCTGTCTGCAATCCGTCTGTCTGCATGTTGTATGTATGTATATGTGTATGTGTGTATGTGTGTATGTATGTATGTATGTATGTATGTATGTATGTATGTATGTATGTATGTATGTATGTATGTATGTATGTATGTATGTATGTATGTATGTATGTATGTATGTATGTATGTATGGATGCATGCATGTATGTATGTATGTATGTATGTATGTATGTATGTATGTATGTATGTATGTATGTATGTATGTATGTATGTATGTATGTATGTATGTATGTATGTATGTATGTATGTATGTATGTATGCATGCATGTATGTATGTATGTATGTATGTATGTATGTATGTATGTATGTATGTATGTATGTATGTATGTATGTATGTATGTATGTATGTATGTATGTATGTATGTATGTATGTATGTATGTATGTACGTATGTACGTATGTTTATATGTATGTATGTATATATGTATGCACGTACGTATGTACGTATGCATGTATGGTTGTATGCATGTATGTGATGATGATATCGTTTTGTGTGTGGCTTTTTCTGCTTGACTTTGCTACCTTTTCTGTCTCTATATCTGTATCAGTGGTCATTGTAATGTGTGCAGTAATAAAGTTGATTACACCTCATAGTCTACCTTTCTACTAGGAATAAGATGATCTACATGATGGGGCATACATATTACTTTACTATCAGATGATTTGCTTTATGTGACCTTACGCTTTATATAAAATCTGAAAGCATGGTAAGAAAACAGTATATTCAAGTATTAACGGAATACACGTTTGTAATGCAATACAAAAGCAGACAAATGCGGACTGAGTTTCATTGAGTCTGTTCACGAGTAGTTATTAAAAATGCAACACTACTAACACCCCCATAGCACTGGCTTAAGCGGTATTCAATTTCTACTCTAAAACACAGAAACTGGTGATACATTACAGTTTTATCATGTCTATGTAAGATTGCTTATTAAGATTCTAGATTTTACACGCAAAGCTAATCTAGGATTTGGTTGATGGTAACGAGACAGAATATAGTCTCAAAACAAGTATATAGACACGAGGCAAGTCTATAGATCCTATGTTTTTTTACGGTCGTGCCTATCTTACATTTCACGGCGATTCAGCAATTCTAAAATCCAGAAATCGAAACCACCATACACCTTTCCTCTCAAACATCAGTTCCTATCTTTACTCTTAATAAACAAAAACAGATAAACTATAGTTCAGATGTATACTGTTAACTTTGATGTAAAGTTTCAGATATATATTTGGTTAAAGTTTCGGTATTTGGCTGTTATAGGTTTATTGTACATCATTTAATTATTGAATGGCCAGTTCAAATTTCAAATGGAGTTCTCATATTTATGCCATGGGTCTCACATCAAACAAAGCGTAGTGAGAGAGGGTACATATTAATCGTGCTTTCTATATGTCTTACAAGCCGAATGAAATATAAATCATACTGTAAGACGGGGCCTTAATCGTAATTATGTGATGGCATTTAATTCGTCATTTTAGGTAGAAGAATAATTCGTATGTCACTCACCTTGTGCTACTAACACAGTCACATGGATAATCAGGACAAACCCTATAATCTGTAATATAAAAATAACAGTAAAGCAAAAACATAGCGCAAAATTCGAGGACTGTACAAACAAAATACAATCAGCCGTAAGTTTTCCTCTAGCTGTTAGACATTAATTACAGTACCCTTAATTTTAAGGCAATTACAGCAGGCGCATTACATGTGATATTAGGAATCATGCATTACAGTCAACGTTGTTTAACATTCATTCATGTGTGTCAAAGTCAAACAAGGTTTGTTTGTTTTTTGTTTAAACAAAATAAAGGAAACAGGCATTTGATATTGCAACTAAAAACTAGTAGAATGACAACGGTTTAGTATGACCGCTAATTTATATAGAGTACACCTTTTTCGGAATGGTGCAACTGTATCCAGCAAAACGAAGCAATAGTCCGGTTTCCAATTCCTGTAACAAATGGTCTCCAGTCCAGGTCTTTAGTTCGCCTTAACAATTCAGATAAGCGTTTTTGTATACCTCTTATGTGTCTTCTGGTTTTTTTTTTTTACAATTATTGTTTTCATTACATTACCAAAAAGGTGAAATAAACACAAACATTGGTGCCATTTTCCTAAAAATGCTTACAATCAACCATCATTGTTCTCATTATATCTCGCATACAACAAATACCCCTCTTTTAATGTGTGAATGAGACATATCTCAAGGTAGTTCACAAACGTGACAAATACAAACAATCTGTAACTAGTGCAGTTCATTATTTGACGGCAATATTTACTTCTATTTTTTCGACATGTACATACATTATGCGTAAGGTTTTCTATTGAAATGATACACTACTTGGTACACCTATCTGTCATTTATCAAAAAGTAAATGAGGTCGAACTTAATTTCTCATTAGGAAGCATACGGCTACGATACAGGCGTTAGTAATTGACGGAAAACAAGCTAAAATTATAAAAAGTGAATACTTCCATACATGTATTTTAGCACATCTATGTGAATATACCTCAAGGTTTATCGTGTTTATTTTGAATATGTTGACGTGGCCGTAAACTAGAGGTAGAACATAGTGCAAAGCACAGGAAGGTGCACGAAGTCATTTTGATAATTATGATGTATTATTCTCTGAAAGTCGGAAATTGAACGCAATTATTTCCGAATTGAAGTATATGCGATATGTATATAAATTAGTATGACAAGCATGGTGAATAAACAGTTGTTAGTGTCGAACAATGAGAAAATTGGAACTTCAAGGATCTCCCATTTTCAGAATATATACCTACGATACGCTTCGTATGCATACATAATACGTACGAAATCACGTGTATTTCGTTAATATATATATATATATATATATATATATATATATATATATATATATATATATATATATATATATATATATATGTACAAACAACTAGTTTCTAAACATGCTTAATAGCAAGAAATTCAGATTAATTGATATATCTTTCGATCCTGAAGTCGTCGTGTCTTATATTCTGTAATTCGTTCAGTTGGATTGTGTCACGTATATGCTTTAGGACTCAATTACAAAACTGCATAACTACTAAAATACAGTAGAGTCAGCCTTAATAAAAATCAAAAAGCGGTCGACTAATGAGTATGTAGTGCATGTGGTAGCTTAATGCAGGTCAAAAGTAATGCTACAAACTCATTTTTATAATACATTATTTTATAAATTCAAGTATTTAGTACTAAATGACACATGCACACACATACATGTTGAGCCATGAACTCATAAAATGTATGCGGTACTTTATGTGTGCGTTCGTATGAACAGTATTTGTGAAATTAAACATTATTGCATAACGAATCACCTGTATGTAAAATTAATTTGTATTTGATAACTTATTCACTTTCAAGGCCACTATTTGGTCTGTGATGTACAGCTTTCATTTAAGACACATTATGTTCAGTTGCCATAAACATCAATGCTAGACTCTGTTTTAATCATTATTTATTCGCATACAAACTAGCTTATCTTGAATCCATATGCCTTCATTTTGCCCAAATATTTGCAAGCTCAGCTAAAATGTGTCCCTCGATTGTGCATTCGGTTTGGTATTCGGGTTGCAAATGATCTTCGAATCAGAGTCTTACTGACCTGTGTTGAAGCATCGATCCTAAGTTTCCTCAGTAATTTAGGATGTTTGTCCTCAGCGAAGTTCCTTTAAAATTACACATTAAGGTGCAATTGTACACAAAATTTACAAACGTCGTTAACCATAAATAATGTCGAGAGAGTATCTATCGGTATGTGAATTTTGCTTTTGGAATTTTAGTAGTGGATGATGGTATTATTTCATGTTCTCTATCAGTAATATGAATCAAAAGTACAAATATGAGTCATGCAGGAAACACCACATACAGAAGAAATAGCCGACCGAACAGCAACACAAAGAAACACAGCAAATGTACATAACTATCAAAACCATAAAGAGACGCACACAGAAAAAACAAACATACAATATGGGTAAGATGGCGAGTTTGGCAGCTAATATGTAAATTGTACATGTATAGCAATATAATAACGATGTGATGTTATTAGATGTTACTTGTGATTGGGGAAAGTATTAAGGCACATGTTTATGTTGGTACCAAACAAAACAGGTAGTATGTTTACCCAACCACTAAAAATATTTACATAGCTGATTGCGAATATGCACCTACATATATACGAGATGTAAGTTTTTGACGCGTTTTTGACGCGTTTACGAGTACTAATAATGTGACCGTGGCATAATAACGATGTATGCTTCTTGTGTAGATATGAATTGCATTAGTTAATGAAAGCAAGCGAGAAATTGGAACTTAAACGTTAATATGAAAGTGTTTACATCAGACACTCAGCAATACTTTTCTCATAAGTACATGCAATAATTACATTGTACCTCTGGCCAGTTAATTAAATAGTAGACGTTTAGTGATTGTGATTGTGACTAGCCGCCTACAGGATAAGTGTTCTACAAACTGAGCTACCCTTTCTGAGATACGAACTTCGCACAACACAACCATTACACTGCTTTTTTACTTTATTTTTCAGAGCTGTCACAGTTGTCATCGATCGGTGGGTACAGTTTGTTTCACTGAAATGTTTTTGTTTTACATACACTTTACCAATGTATATTCAATCGCGGTTATTGTAGATTAGTCGGAGAGGAGATACGTTTATTTACACTGTTTGTCTGTTAGGGTGGGGATGGAATAAGTGTGAGGTTTGGCGCCCATAAACCGGTTTAACCCCCCAGTGACTATTGTCACTGACCGTTCCAAGGCGGTACTTCAATCTTCCCCCTATTGTGTGTTTGTTTTGCCTTTGTTTTTTATAGTTGTGTTGCTGTTCGGGTGACTGTTTGTTGTGTATGTGGTGTTTCCTGCATGACTCATGTGTGTACTCTTACTCTGCCTTTCAACTAAATCCAAAGTGTTTGCAATTGCGTGTAAAGTTGTTGTTAACATGATCTGGTTTATGTGGTGTATTTATTACCTAAAATATCGCTGAAAACAAATGAAACCCCATTTAAAGGTTTTAAGAGGTCATGGACTTACAAACGTTTCTAGGAACCGTCGCATCGGGACCTTATGTGTGTATCTATGAACTAAACTAGAGTTCCATTTATACCATGTTCAGATGTTACCTTATTCTCAATGATATTCTAAATATTCATTCATTTTAATGATGTTTTTTACATGAATATTCATCACGGAGTGGGTTAATAAGGAGACATTCCTTATAAAAGAAAACATCACTAAATGTTAAAGTTTATAGAGCTGTTATTCGCTAGATGCACATTCCGTGGTATGGAATAGACTGTGACAGTCATACCGATCTCTGCTGATCCGAATATACATGGCTACGTTGATAGATTCCCGAATACATCTATTATATAACAGGATTCGATAATATTAAGTTAATCATTAAATAAAACTCTGACATGAATACTACAAGAATCTATAGATATGATGGTTATATATCAGAAAGGATATTATTTCAAAATGAAAACAGTGTAAAATGGTACGAAAAAGACATATTTACTATGGGGTACCTGCTACAAGAGGACATTGCTAAAAACAAGAAACAGATAGGATGCATACGCATAAAGCTACGATGCAACACATAGAGGTTTAAATGCAGAAAGTGTGCATTCCATACATAACCAGCACTTTGCAATAATTTTAAGTTTGTTTTAGCACAGACGAAAGGTCTATCTGATATTTTGCCAGTTGATATAGATATATTACAGGAAGGTGCCACATTTGCAATTCATGTTGGAATCGCCTCTCTTCCGGATTTATAATCTTCACAACAGCAGGTGTTAAGTGCTTGTGTAGCCGACGTAAAACGTCGCCCCGTACTTCATTATCAGTGTTGTTATACCTTCCGATCCTTCGAGATCATGAATTTCGGTACTCCTTGTTTTGAAAATTGAATACCGCTTAAGCCGGTGCTAGAGGCATGAGCAGTGTTGCACTTTCAAATACTGTTCATGAACAGACTCAATAAAACCGAGTTTGCACTTTTCTCTTTTTGCGTTGCACATTTTGCTCTAGGGGGATCGCCTCCCTTCAGAATTTTATACTATTATTTACGATAATTCTAACATACATTGTTTTGCTTTACAGTGTTTTATCGATAATAGTATTTGCTTATATAAGCTGTGTTACGTATTTTAGATATTGTTTTATGTTTGCCTAAATCTAAAATCACATAAAGTTATGTCATTACATTTATAAACCCGTCCATTATAATTATTTATATAATTACCTGTCTTCTCCAAACTAATGCTATCCGTGATAATGAAGCAACGTTCTGGCTTTACACAGTTATAGTTGTTAGTTTGTCATTTTAAAATGATGCATACAATCTTATAACATTCAAACCAGAAACCTGCATTTCAGCTAGATACATGTATTGGACTTTCATCGGTTTACGCTGGTTTGGTATCTCACGATTACGTTTGTTAGATTCGTGTTAGGACGACATGCGCATTTTTGTTTAACTGTCCTTCTTGAATACGGAATGCAATGCTTGTCGATTTATGACATACACAATATAAGGGGTATGCGATAGCATTTGCAAACAGATTTAAATCAGACAAGACGCTGAGAAAAGTTTTAAGATACAAACAGTTTGACACTTTTATCTTATGATTTAATGACACAGAAATTAGTGTACGTTGGACATTACTGGCAATGATATATTTACAGAAGACAATACTGGTGTTTTGAATAAATTAGGCTGTCGTTTTATCTGTTCCATAACATGTTATTTCGCTCTCGTTGCCACATTGACAAATGCTTAAAACCAACATATATGCATATATGCTCTTCGTTGCAGATTATAATGTTTGAGACATATCCATTCGGGCAACTGGATATGTGTTATCAATGTTTTCTTAAACATATTCAATGGCGAGTTTTTATCTGTACAGTGACAATAGCCATAATTCCATCAATCCATTTATTTATTGTATTTCTACAAAAAGACATACTTTTAGTGATAGATGTAAATGCTGCTTCATAATACCACAAAGTCAGGGTTCATACCGCGACTGCGAACGATATACTAGAAACATTGGATAAACAATCTGCCTAAATACATATTTACAAACAACTGAGAGTCGCATAAATTGCATATTGGCTGTTTCATTAAATTTTGTTTAGGACAATACTTCATATGAAGCTCATAAATATCTATACTACTAAAAGAACGAGCTCGATTTTGTGTCAGATTTGCCGTTAATACGGCAAAACATACATATTGGGTAATGTTATATGCAGGCAGCTTACACATTGTACTTGTGTTATTTGACATCGAAAAAGCATTAATATCAGCAGTTTGGATACACACAGAGAAATCCCCTACCTACAGAAATAGTCCATCCAAAACTAGACGGGAAATTACCTTCTAATGTGAGTGAGGATTGGTGAATATTCCGATACGGACACAAACAAATTGTAACGAAAGGAGGTACATGTATAACTGGTGACAACACATGTGACGTCATCAATAAGCATGAAACGTGACGCCATGTATGATGTTTTTATGTTTATTTATACAGTAAAACCTCTGTTGATCGGCACCCCTCTTAACCAGAAACCCCTGTTATCCAGCACTGCTGTTTGGTCCCGGCAGTTTCCCTATTTGTTTTATGTATCCAAACTCTCTCTTGATCGGGACCCCTGTTAACCGTTAACCGGCATACCTTTACAGGCCAATAAAGGCAAATTAGCGGTTTTTTCACACCTTGTTATCCGGCGGTTTGCTTACCTGTGATCATTGATAGTAAGCGCTTTACATTCAGCTAGGTAATAAGTACCGTTAATGGGCCAAGGGTAAATTGACCGCCCTTTATAGATTTATATTGTTATCGTCATTGAAAATACGTGTATGTACACATGTCAAAAATGACAATATCAAATTATTTAGCGTCCGGATCTACGCTGTTTGCTAATTGTGTAAAAATCAGCGGTGATGGTCCGCATATACATGTACCTGTGTAGAATCCGAACTTGTAAATAAAATATAATACGAATGTTCCGGTGTTTTAGTCGAGCTCTTTATACATGTGTGTTTACTTCCAATTGTACGCTTAACACGTTATGCCTATATTTTACATGTACATGTATTTCAAATTTGATCCTGATCAAATGGCTCCTATTTAAATGGTCAGGTTCGGCGCTGTTGTATATATGTATATGTAATTTGTGAATTGTCATGGTGGAATTCCCCTCGCAGCGAAAAAAAGGACTTGCTGGAATGAATCTTTGGGTACGTAAACTTGTGAATCTAGGCATAATTCTGTTAACCGGCACCCTCTCTTAATCGGCATACTGACGTGGAACCATGGGGTGCCGAATAACAGAGGTTATACTGTAGTATAAAAAAGTAGTTTTGGATCTAGATTCTATATCGCTTTATTTCTATAAATGAAATAATGCGATAGGTTTACAAGTATACAGATTAATATTATTGGTTTTATACTCATTTTCGGGAATCCGAGAATGATATTTTTCTGGAATAAGGAGCCTGTATACTCAATGGCTTAGGAGAGGACCTGCTAACCGCTGGGAATCTCTTGGCAAATGTATCATGCCGCGGGAAGTATAAAGCTTAACGCGCGCAGCAGACGGGAGCTTTCCTCTTTCGAATTTCGGCCAGACAACACCTAAAAATCAATTCATCAAAAGTCTTAACTCTATTTAGCCATACTAAAGAAATACAAAGAACTACAGAAAACTATATAAATTAAAGCAGCGGGTGATGTCACTTAAATAAAACAGGCCATGACGGAAACTTAAATATTTCATTTACTAGAGACCGAACAATTTACACGAACATTCATAATAAGAAGCACAACTCGAAATAGATACATTTTATTAACTTATTAGAACCATAAGTCTCCATTTCATCATTGATAATAGATACATTCTGTTCATTATAATTTGATATGTCGTATTTGTCCCTGTAAGTCGTCCGTCCACGAAAGCCCATTTTTGCCGTCCTGTTACAGTATTATTTATTTGTTTGTTTTATTTCTCCCTTATTATTTGTTGACAAATCACTAGACGGTTTGTGACTGTTTATACGGATAGACCAGCTTATTTTGGAACAAAAAAAGACCGACTCTAATGTAAACCAAACGGAGCGACTACAGCGATTCTTTATTTTTAATACCCATAGCAAGCTGCAATGTTTTCAACATAGCTGTCTTGGTGCAGTGGATTTGTATCCGAGCTTGCATGTGCGGGATCTTGAGTTCGATTGTAACCAGTGACCAATATTTTTTTTATAACAATATTGTCCGTAAAGCTACATGACAACAATAAATATTTTTAATAGCATGTAGATCTAATAATTAATAACGATATATATATCCGGGTTATTTTTTCTTTTTTTATCCTATATATATATATATATATATATATATATATATATATAAAAATTCTGATTTCTGCATTAAGTAGACCATCATATAAAAACCTGCATTAGGTAGACCATTTGTATATTTTTACTAATGGAAAATGGAAAAGTAGTAAAGTCAAGCAGGCAAAGCCACATGCAAGACGCAACCACCACCAAAACACCGATAGACAGCATGACACACACACACACACACACACAACCACACACCCAAACGCACACGCACACACACATACGAAATGAACACAGAGAACACCAAAAGACACACAAGAAACAGGGACAAACGTTCCACAACATGAACAAACCACAAGCACAAAGACGCAAGGCAAACAAAAGGAAGGGTGACAAAGAGAGTACCGCCTTGGCACGGTCAGCAGCAAAAACACCACTGGGGGTTTAAACCGGTTTACGGACGTCCTAACCTCACACTTCAAGTCATAAAAATAGAAATATAAAAGCATTTTTTAAATAGAATCTTCAATCTAATAACATGTTTTAAAATATACTTGAAATAACTAATGATAAAAAATATACAAAAATGTTTGTCTACTTAATATGTGTTAACTACTTGGGTACTTTAAGTAGACCATAGGCATAATAACTGGCTTAGGTAGACCAGTTCACAAAACCTGCATTTAGTGGACATATGCATATATATATATATATGTGTGTCTTTTAAGCAGAACGATTCAAATATATTGAATTAAACATATATACGACCATTTGCATCTCAGAAGTATATACAGTTGAACTGCGATAACTCGAAATCGTATAACTCAAACTCGGATAACTCGAACTTCGGAACTAAAATTTCAGTTTTTCCAAAATTACAAAACGGAATACCTCTAAAATCACTAGGCATATCAAGAAACACCTGTGACAGCTTAATGCATGTCTAAAGTAATGCTAAAAGCTCCTGTTGGAGCTTTCAGCGTTACTTTAGACCTGCATTAAGCTGTTAACTTGTCCAGAAATTTCCAGAAATTCTCCAGATTAGAAATCGGATAACTCGAACTTTGGTTATCTGGAAGTAATCTGTATATCCCTTGAAGTTTAAGACATCGAAGTTCATCTGTATGTTGAACATGGTCTTGTTCGGCACTGTGATAGAACTACCAACCATCTGCAATGCAGCTGGATACGTAGGCATCCTCTCATCAAGAGTGTATGCCCTGTCCTGGCGGAGGCACGAACCCATGGCAGAAAGGAGTTGAGCGAATGTTAGCGTCATTCTGACGGCCTCTTTACACTCTCGAGAAGACTCCTGCTTTAGTATATCAACCCGTTCCCTCGTGTTTTTTCAAGTAGATTATCCTATTCAGTAGATTTATTCGAGGAGGTTGGGTCTATAAATAGCCCATGAGGGAATGGGATACGCATTTCTCAAAAAAAATCCCCGCCATGTGATCATTTGGTTTTATCAAATGCAGACTTATGTATTTAATTGAGTTATATCGTACACGCATATGTAGGTTGAATAGGCAATTTAAAAATGCAGTAGTACTTATGATGCAACTAGGCCTTCACAAAAGAAAACACAGGAGCTTCCATCAAATATCATTTTATTTCAAATGCACATGGAAGACCATGCAACCCTACAATGCACACTATGAGTAAGCAATGTTAAGGAATTGCAGCTGGTTCAATTAACCCTTTACTCCATGAATATTCATACAAGAAATAATTGACATTATGGATATTAATAACGAGTTATTAATTGTTATAACGGCACTACGAATAAAGCGACTTTTAGTTATGATAAAAAGTGTAGTTAGATCTATATAATTTTATAAGCATAGCAGACTGAACAAACAGCAACTTATATAAATGATTTTTTTAAAGACAAGTAGAACAACACACAAGACGCAACCACTACCAAAACACAAAACACACATACATGTATGCACGCCCAAATATGTACGCATGCACATACATAGGCACCTTATTGCAGGATGCCAGCATTGGAGGGCAGCCAACTAATTTCTGCAGGACGGTTATTTTGAATTTAACAGCAACTTGTAAAAACATAATTATGTGTTTATAAATGGTTGCTTAAGAGTGCTACTGAACAGTCAAATGTCATTATAAAGGTACATAGTACATTAAAACATATATTTATTTACATTGCCGATTCTTATAGCATATGCAATTATATGAAGGCGTGTTTTAGCCCTTTACTCCATACACATGCCTTTTTACTCATTTGCAAACAGAGTAGACCTGTATCAAACGCATTATGTAGAAGCAGTCTGATCAGGATCTGCTCTGTTCGCTTATATTACAATATAGGTCCGATTCTACACTTTCTGATATTGCCAAACTAAATCGCATGTGTTCATATGCCATTTAAAAATGAATCTAGATAATATTATGTCATTATTCCTTGTATAAATATTCATGAAGTAAAGTGTTAATGTATTGTAAGCGTGGCGTAAGTAGTTTCTATAACAGATATAGACTAACACACTGTACTTTGAGCAGCAGTGACTTATGCATTTCAAAATGAAACTATAGTCATGCCATACAAGACTGATGAGTCGTCATGATTCACTACATTATTACCATGGAACCTGTATTAAGTGACCATCAAAAAGAGGTATATACATGGCAGGAAATGAATGAAAATGAATGAATAAATGAATGATAGCTTAATTCAGATCAAAGTAATGCAGAAAGTTCCTGTAGCTTTCTGCATTATTTTGCCGTGCATTAAGGAACTATCTGCTTTTGAAGATTTCTGCACTCCATTAATGGTCACTTAAGACAGGTTCTACTGTACAAATTTAAGCCTTTTGTAGATAGATCAATCAAAAACTAGACCTGTCACGAAAAGTGGTGGAATACCGCCCGCTCAGCTGCCTTTATCGCAATTAAACAGAGTTTGTGCCAGGTTGTACTGCGGACAGACAGACCAACCAACTGACCAACACACTGACTCCTATATTCCTCATTTCAAACTTTGTTTGCGGGGGTATAATAAATTAATGAACTTTAGTCGGCAAGTTGACATACACCACGCCACAACATTGCCAGAGAAAACAATGTGGTTCCCCATGACAGATTCCTCTGAAATTCAAATGAAACAAAGTTCTTAATCAATGTAATTCTTAAAGCAAATATGTCAAGAAATGAAAGTGATAATTGTATTATGATACAAAGATGGATAGACGGATGGGTCAAAAACTATTTAC
The DNA here is from genome assembly GCA_963576725.1 of Azorinus chamasolen. Taxonomy (NCBI): domain Eukaryota; kingdom Metazoa; phylum Mollusca; class Bivalvia; order Cardiida; family Solecurtidae; genus Azorinus; species Azorinus chamasolen. Next base: position 34,794,565 of record OY755250.1, on the reverse strand, counting down.
CCTGAGCAACTTCATTGCGTGGGGTATAGTTACATATCACTAGCCTTGAAAAACACAGATAGACATAAATGAGTCAAGAAAAGTTTAATGTAGCTCAATGCAGAAGAGTTCTGCTTACTTCGCACTACATCATGTTGCCAAAAATACAGCAGATTCTCATCAAAGGAACGTTTCTTGTAATATGCCACTTTGGTGTATTGAACACAGGTATATGTGTACAAGAGCTTTAGCTGCAATTCTGTCACAATTAAACAATAACCTGTCTCTACAGAGTTATACTTTTTCTCAAATAAAGTAGATATATGATACCCCAAATCTAATTTAAAACTTGACATTGTTGGAGACACATTGACTGAAGGCCTACAACAGTTTGATGTCGAATAGTTTTCATTTGATTGAACGTTTTGGCACATGTCTTCAAGTACTGTTGTTGGAATGCAAACTGGTTCCAAAAAAGTAAACTCCTCTCTTCCAGAAACTGTATTATCTTCTTGTTACCTGAAAAAAGAAAACATTTTACAGGTTTAAATGTAAACAAGATTGTATTCATTGCCCTATATTATTCACTTGGCTAATAGGCCAGCTGACATTATAAGTACATCTACAAACTAGAATTAGAGGTTTGTTTTTGTCACAAAAACAGATGTTTCCCCCTTACATCCTCTTTCCAATACACAAGTGCAATGTCTGTAACTCCCAACTTATCAGGGTCTAATTTAAGTCATCAGGAGCAATAACTCCAACATTATCAGGTGGAGACAATTAAAAAAACGCGGCTACACAACAACACATGCTGGTCAACATTCCTGTGAAGTTTGGTGACTCTAGTACTAGTGGTTTCAGAGATACACACGACACAAAGTAATGTTTCTCTTATTTTAAGTCATAAGGGACAGTAACTCCAAAGTTATCAGGGGAGGAAAGTAAAAAAACAACAGATGCACAACAACTCATGCTGGTGAACATTCCTGTGAAGTTTAGTGACTCTAACCAAACTGGTTTCAGAGATACGTGCAGCACCAAGTTTCTCTAATTTTAAGTTATCATATCAGGGGCAAAAACTCAAGAATTATCAGGGGGAGACAATTAAAAAACCAGGTGCACAACAACTCATGCTGGTCAACATTCCTGTGAAGTTTTGTGACTCTAGCTCTAATGGTTTTAAAGATATCTATGACACAAAGTTTCTCTAATTTTCAGTAATCATATCAGGGTAATAACTCCAAAGTTATCAAGGGGAGACAATTCAAAAATCCCAGGTGCACAACAACTCATGCTTGTCAACATTCCTGTGAAATTTGGTGACTCTAGCCCTAGTGGTTTCAGAGATATGCACGACACTAAGTAAAGTTTGTCTAATTTTAAGTAATCAGGGGCAGTAACTCCAAAGTTAACAGGGGGGGGGAGACAATTCAAAAAAACCCAAAAGCAAAACAACTCATGCTAGTGAACAATCCTGTGAAGTTTGGTTACTCTAGCCCTACTGGTTTCAGAGATATGCATGCGCGACACAAAGTTTGTATAAATTTAAGTGTTCATATCAGGGTCAATAACTCAAGAATTATCAGGGGAAGACAATATAGGTACACTACCAACTCATGCTGGTGAACATTCCTGTGATGTTTGGTGACTCTAGTACTAGCGGTTTCAGAGATACGTGCGACACAAAGTTTTTCTAATTTTAAGTCATCATTTTAATATCGACCGATCAATTACCATGGCAGCTAATATTATGAAACCACCTACCAATCAATTATGAGTACCAATAATCTTAAAATAGGTGATCCCTCGAAAGCAAAAGTAGAAATGCAAAAAGAGAAAATTGCAGACTCGGTTTTATTGAGTCTGTTCATGAGTAGATATAAACATCCTGACATACAATTTTTCAGCAAAATCAAACAACTTCTAAATTTGGTCAAACAAGGTCTAAATTTTAACCAATCGGGAGTCCACAATTCAAATACCATGGCAACTAATATTTTTGAAACATATACCATTCAATTTGCAATACTTCGATATCTCATGATACAAACATTCATCATTATAAAACAAGAGGGCCATGAGGCCCTGAAGCGCTCACCTGAGATAACCTTGTACAACCTTGGTAGAGAACAACAAGGCAAAGCCTTATGGTTTCAGAGAAAAATAATAGTTCATACTTGTCCTATAAAAAACTGATAAGCCCCAAGGCAGGGCCAAGTTTCGCCAAGTGGTCAGGGTCGTAAGTTGAACATTCTTGTCAGAGGGCAACAAGCCAAAGCTACATATTTGTAGAGGACCATTAGATCATGTTTATGTTACATACGAAACATCGAAGGTCTAGGCCTTACAGTTTCAGAAGATTTTTAAATATTTTCTTATGAAAAAAATGATAAGCCCTTGGGCGATGCCATTTTTGGTCCGGGGATCACAATTTAAACAATCTTTGTAGAGGATAATAGATCATGCTACATACCAAATATCAAAGGTCTAGGCCTTACAGTTTCAGAGAAGAAGATTTTTAAAGAATTTCCTATGAAAAACTGATAAGCACTTGGGCGGGGTCATTTCTGGCCCAGGGGTCATAATTTGAACGTACTTTGTAGAGGACCATTTGCTCATACTACATATCAAATATCAAAGGTCTAGGCCTTACAGTTTCCGAGGAGAAGATTTTTAAAGATTTTCCTATGAAAAACCGATAAGCCCTTGGGCGGGGCCATTTTTGGTCCGGGGATCACAATTTGAACAATCTTTGTAGAGGACCATTAGATGATGTTACTTACCAAAATATCACAGGTCTAGGCCTTACAATTTCAGAGGGGACGATTTTTAAAGGTTTTCCAATGGAAAAACTGATAAGCCCTTGGGTGGGCCATTTTTGGTCCGGGGGTCACAATTTGAACAATCTTTGTAGAGGACCATAAGGTCATGCTACATACCAAATATCAAAGTTCTAGGCCTTATAGTTTCAGAAGAAGATTTTTAAAGATTTTCATATGAAAAACTGATAAGCCTATGGGCGGGGTCATTTTTTGCCCGGGGCTCATAATTTGAACAATCTTTGTAGAGGACCATAAGATCATGCTACATACAAGATATCAAAGATATCGGCCTATCAGTTTCAGAGAAGATTTTTAAAGATTTTCCAATGAAAAACTGATAAGCCCTTGGGCGGGGCCATTTTTGATCCGGGGGTCATAATGCGAACAACATTTCGTTCCCCCTAGCCACTGATGATTCTGACAAAACTTGGTTAAAATCGGGTCAGCAGTTTCAGAGGAAATGACGTTTGAAAATGTGGACGGACGCCGGACGGATTGCGGTCACAATAGCTCATCCTGAGCCTTCGGCTCAGGTGAGCTAATTATAATAGATTAGACTCTAGGATTTCTGCCATAACCAAACAATCCAATGTACAGAGATCATTATTAAAATTTAACTAATAAATATTCATGACCTTTTTTATGTTATTACTTCTTATATCAATATTAAACAGGGAAAGTGTTAAAAACTTAAAATAGATTAGATTTTACTGTATTCTGAATTCTTACCTTGGATGAGAAAGACAGAGCATTGTTATCTGCTAAGACTTTGAACACGAATGGTAGTGCCCACTGGAGTTTTTCTTCACTTTTCTGTCTGGATTCTACTTTATTCATTCATCCAGCATGTTCTATGGTTTGTCACCTATTAATATGGTTGATGGACCATTCAGAGGTGTTCTCATCAACAGCTGAAAAACAGGTGCATTTTTGTGCATTTTATTGGTACCATATGACAATTTATGTAAGATTGTATGACAGAAAAGAGAATATATCACTCTTTCTTCCATAAATATGCCTTTCTATGCCTTCACAAGTAGAATAGACCCAGATCAGATGGCTCCTATAGGTGCAGTCTGATCAGGGTCTGCTCTGTTTGCTTATTCATAAAACAGATACAGTTTCTGCCATGGCCACAATTTCCTCTGTCCATGTGCTATTGTAACAATTATTAAAATTAATATGGATGATATCATTATTTCTTACATGAGTAAAAGGCAAACACCACATTTTAAAGCAAAAGAACATTTTATTTCAAACAAACAACTGCAAAAATGTTATTATAAAGGCTAACAGTTTGACTCTAAATGAGACAACCTGTAACATGGCATCTTGTAAGGACTGTAAATTTATTTTTCAGAAAAATTGGAAGAAACTTTAAAATTGAGGCAGAGTGCAATTACTTCGAATGCAAAGAGTTAATCTGTCTAGCTAAAACATATTTAACCTAGCATATTTAAATAGACTACATCTTTAAATGCACAGTTTTAGATAGATTTGTATATTTAACCCTTTACTCGATGAATATTCACGTAAGAATTAATGATGTCATGTATATTAACCCATTTCTTATGTTGACACCTGTTGATGCCTCTGCAAAAGCCACTTATTGAAACAATTGTGATCAAGAGAGCATTTGTTCCGTAGGAATTCTAAAAAATAGTTTTTCTAATAGATATATTCAAAGAGGTTGGGTCTAAAAGTAGCCTATCAGCGAATGGGTTAATTTGATTGAGTTGTTATAATAGCACAAGGAGACTGGAATTTTTGGCCCAGGCATAATCTGTATAATCATACCAATATTATGTTACAAGCAAACGGAGCAGACCCTGATCAGACTGTACCTAAAGGTCTGGATCTACTCTGTTTGCAAATGTGTAGAAAGGCATAACTATTAAATAAGGGTTAAAGTACTAATATATATATATTTCTACACCAAACTCTATGTTTAGAACTGTCTGTAAGGGCTGCCACTTAAATGGTGATCCCAACATAGGTTTTGGTGGAGAAATAAAGGAGATATTATTGAAACTACTTTAATTCACTTATATCTAATCTGGGCTTCTGTTCATGTCTTATTTAAGACTGGTATTAATCAGCAGTAATGTATTCATGTATTCATTCTTTAACGATTTCCCTCATATAAACAACTGGTACCAATTTGTGTTCTAATCAATCTATAAACCTTACCCTCATATAAACATGTTTTCCACACCTTTGCAAACACAGTATGAGACCCATATGAGACATCTTGCTTACGGTTATACAATAGATCTGTTTCCGCAGTTTCTACCGATACCAAAAAATCCTGTGTACCTAAGCCATCATATAAATTCAGCTGGTAAATAGCCCTTTTAATGTCAGTAGGAGCAGTCTGATCTGGATCCGATCAATTTGTTTATAGAGTAATATATATCCGATTATACAGTTTCTGCCATGACCAAATTTTATTGTATTATCCCTTTACTCTACACCTTGCAAACAGAGTAGACACAGATCAGATGATTCCTGTAAGAGCTGCTTGATCAGGGTCTACTCTATTTGCTTTTAAAATGATATAAATATGATCCTATGGCCAAACATTCCATTGTCCATGATTTGTGCCATTAAAAAAGTAATTCATTTAATATTTATGATGTCACTATTTCTTACATGAATATTCATTGAGTTATGCGTTAACCCTTATGAGACAATGCACACTTATCCTCTGCATCAGTTTTGCGATTCTTTCCAAAAACCTTCGTATTAGGGCAGTCAAGTTACTCAGCATCTTACCCAGATCTAAACTGTTTAACGTCTTTAAGCGCATTTATATACAGTGTAGACAAAGATCAGACAGCTTCTGTAGAATCAATCTAATAGGGTCTGCTTTGTTTATAGACTAAATTTGATTCTGCAGTTCCTGCTACGGCAAAAACATTCTGTGTTTATATGCCAGATGTATATATTTTAAGGACCACGTATGGATTAGGTGGACTGATGTATATATACATAGTATGACGTAAGGATTAGGTAGACCAATGTATATACTGAAAGTGTGCAATAAGGCTGAGGTAGACCGATGTATAGATTTGAGTGAGTGAGTGAGTTGGGTTTTACATCCGACCAACAGTATTTCAGTTATTTGCAGACTGTACTCGCTAGAGACAAGTTATAATGTTGCATCACTGGAATGCCCCTGCCACGGGCACATGGCAAAGGCATCCACCCAGTCACATCCTGACACCGGGCTGACCAGTCCCAGAACTACCCCTTTAATGTCAATTGTAGACAGGGGAGCTACTAGTACCAACTTTTAATGACTTTAGGTCTGTCGCGGCCGGGGATCGAACCCACGACCTTCCGTACGGCAGGCGGACGCTCTACCACTGAGTCACGCGACCGGTGTATAGATTTGAAGGATAAAACATATCCAGATCCAAACTATTTGTTATGGTCACCAAAACATTATATTTTAGTGTTCTGTCCTTAATCATTTACCTTTTAGATAAACATTTTACCCTTTCCTCCATGAATATTCATGTAAGAAATAATGACATCATGAATATTAATTACATCAATAGCACAAAGACACATGAAGTTTTGGATATGGTTGAAAATGTAGAATCATATCTAAATTATATCATCTAGCTAACAGAACAGATTTTGAACAACCAGCTCCTATACGAGCCATCTGATCTGGGTCTACCCGGTTTGCAGAGTTGTAGAAAGGCATATTAATGGAGTAAAGGGTTAAACGCCTTTGCATAGTACAGAGTAGACAAATATCAGACAGTTTCAGTAGGATAAATCTGAAAGAGTCTGCTTTGCATGTTTATAGACTAAATATAGATTAAAACTGATTCTACAGTTTGTGTCATATCCAAAACATTCGTTTATGCCAGATGTATATATTTTAAGGACAACGTATGGATTAGGTGGACCGACGTATATATTCAAAGTATGACGTAAGGTTTAGGTAGACCGATGCATATACTGAATGTTCAACATAAAGTTTGGTTTGGTTTTATCAGGTTTTACACCTCTTTAACAGTATTTCAGTCATATCATGATGTTCAGCTAATGACAGGTGGAGGAAGACCCCAGAGTTTCTCTGCGCACAGAACAGATTGCATTGTTTCGTGCAAGGAAGAACATCCGGGTAGAAACACCGACCTATCTCAAGCCAGCTTAAATGCTTCCTTACATGAAAAATCCAAATGCACATACCAATGTATATACTTAAAGTGCGACAAAAGGCTTAGGTAGACCGATGTATAAATTTGAAGGACAAATCTTACCTTTTGTGGTACTTGATTTTAGTAATTTTGGTAGAGAGATTATAAAACGCTATTCCTACGAAATACCATTCAAACTGAACCACCAGTTTTTGAGAAGAATTTTAGTTTTCTAAGTTTAGCCCGGTCCCCGGTATGAATCAGCATAACATACGCAATTTTGATGAAGGGTCATGATGCAACTACTCCTTCAATATACCATTCCACTTTGACAAACTGTTTTGGAAAGCGTCACAGGAAGAGTATTTCTGTCAAATATCACTCAATTCTGACCACTGTTTTGGAGAAGATGTTTAAAGAATCTTCCTTCGGTTGCCATCACAACCAGTTCTACACAGATCCAGATTCTTTAAGAAATGCAAATTAGAGAAATGCTATGGTAAAATTGTATAATTATTTACCTTTCTTCTCCACCATGTGGCTTGCATCATCATAAGCGTAAACCCCTTGCTGTAAATTAGTCGGGCTGTCAAACACCTAAAAATGTATATAACTGCATTGCTGTCAAATGGTTATGCATCATCTATCATTTGGCACACATCCCCAAACCAATCATCAGTATACATACTGAAAAATATTTATAATTCAAGCATATAGCCCAGTCCATGTATATGAAATTCTATAATCACTGTTGACTATTTAGTTTATGAACATTTATTAACCCTTTCATCCATAGATATGCCTTTCTACGCCTCTGTAAAGGTCAATTCTTTGAACGATTGCGATAAGTTTCACACATTTACAAATACAGTAGACTCAGATCAGAAGGCTCCAATCTTTGAATTGACGCCTATTTTCAAACTTTCTCTGATTTAATATGCCTTATAAGTGTTGACATTTTCTAAATTGTTCTTCAGATCTGAAAGTGATATTATATAAAACAAGAGATGTTTGTCAAAACATGTCAAACATTTATAGCCCCAGATCCCCTGACCTTTGATCTAGTGACCTCAGCTATAGACTAATCACCTAAGCAACTTTGAAGATCCTAAGCCAAACCACTGATCATTTATTGATCTGAAAACATTTCAAAAGTTAAGGTCATAGTGACCTTGACATTTGACCTAGTGACCTCAGCAACTATAGGTGTCATATAGGTGTCACAACCAACTACCACAGCAAGTTTGAATATCCCGAACCAAACCATTGAGCAGTTATTAATTGGAAACCATTTCATCAGTTAAGGTCATGATGACCTTGACCTTTGACAAAGTGACCTCAAAATCAATCGGGGTCATCAGGTTGTCATGACCAACTACCACAGCAAGCTCCTAAGCCAAAGCCTTTAGCAGTTATTGATTGGAAACCATTTTACCAGTTAGGGTCATGGTGACCTTGACCTTTGACCTAGTGACCTCAAAAACAATAGGGGTCATCTAGTGGCCATGTCCAACCACCACAGCAAGTTTAAAGATCCTAAGCCTAACCTTTGAGCAGTTATTGATCACAAACCATTTCACCATTTAAGGTCATGGTGACCTTGTCCTTTGACCTAGTGACCACAAAAACAAAAGGGATCATCTAGTTGTCATGACCAACCACCTCAGCAAATTTGAAGATGATCTTAAGTCAAACCCTTGAGCAGTTATTGATCAGAAACCATTTTAACAGTTAAAGTCATGGTGACCTTGACCTTTGACCTAGTGACCTAAAAAACAATAGGGGTCATCCAGTGGTCATGATCAACTACCGCAGCAAGTTTGAAGATCCTAAGCCAAACCACTCATCATTTATTGATCTGAAAACATTTCACAAGTTAAGGTCATGGTGACCTTGACCTTTGACCTAGTGACCTAAAAACAACAGGGTCATCTAGTTGTCATGACAATCCACCTAAGGAAATCTGAAGATTCTAAGCCAAACCCTTGAGCAGTTATTGATCAGAAACCATTTTACCAGTTAAGGACATGCAGACCTTGACCTTTGACCTAGTGACCTCAAAAACAATAGGGGTCATCCAGTGGTCATGACCAACGACCACAGCAAGTTTAAAGATTCTATGCTAAACCCTTGAGCAGTTATTGATCGGAAACCATTTAACCAGTTAAGGTCATGGTGACCTTGACCTTTGACCTAGTGACCTCAAAAACAATAGGGGTCATCTAGTGGTCATGACCAACCACCACAGTAAGTTTGAAGATCCCAAGCCAAACCCTTGAGCAGTTATTGATTGGAAACTATTTCACCATTTCAGGTTATTGTGACCTTGACCTTTGACATAGTGACCTGAAAAACAATAGGGGTCATCTACTTGTCATGACCAACCACCACAGCAAGTTTGAAGATTCTATGCCAAGTTGTTTATTAGTTATTTTCGGAAACCATCGATCTACATACCTACCGACATGTGCAAAGCAATATACCCCCATTTTTTCAAAAGGGTGGTATAACAAGAGCACCGCAAGCGGATGCGAATGCTCGTCTGTTATCATTTTGGTATGTGTGGATAGGCCTTGTCAAGATGAACATGCATGCCAACAAGAGCACCGCAAGCGGGTGCAAACGCTTACCTGTCGTCATTGTCAAAATATATAAAGGACAATAACTCCAAAATTTATGGTTCTTATGTAGGGGCTTTCTCTTCAATGAGATCTACTAACATATGAAGTTTCATGTTGATACCTCTTATACTTTTCGAGTTATGGTCAATGTTAAGATTTCGGAGGACAACGACAAAAACGAGGCGAACGCCCGAGTTACAACAATAGCTCGTGATTTCTTCGAAACAGATGAGCTAAAAATGAAGGTTGCAAATGAAAAAAATGAAGCAGTTATGATCAATGTTAAGATTTCGGACGACAACGACGACAATGACGACAACAAAAACACGGACGCCAGAGTTACGATAATTGCTCCTGGTTTCTTCGAAACAGACGAGCTAAAAAATGAGGTGAATATCTTATTCAATAAAATGTTATGGCCATCCTCATTTTTGCAGATTAAGTGCAAGGGCCATAACTCTGTAACAACAATTTGAATGAACTTCAAAATCAACCCAGCTTCTGATTTCGTTCAATAAAATATGTGTGGGAAGTTTTATTGATATCCTTTTAACAGACAAGAGGGCCAGAATAGCCCTGACATCACTCACCAGACCGTCAGATATGTTTCTATTGAAAACTGACCGTCCCTGAGGCAGTGCCAATTTTGACCCCTGGGACACTATTTATATAACTTTTGTAGATGAACTAAATATGAAGCTATGTGCCAAATATGAAATCTGGGAACATTCCAAAGAATATTTTCAAAGTTTGCACTATATTTTTCTATTGAAAAATGACCACCCCTTGGGTGGGGCCTATTTTGACCCCAGGGGCATAATTTATTTAATTGTTGTAGAGGACCGGAAAAGTGTGCTATGTGCCAAATAAGAAAGCTGAGAACCCTGTAGATTCAGAAAAAAAGATTTTCACCATATGTTTCTGTAGACAAAAGGGCCATTGAAAAGTGTTAATTTTTCAGACAAACAAATTACAGATGACTGAAACCCTATCACTGCTGAGCATAATTTGACTGAAACTAGCACACAGTTTAGATTCTGATCTGACACATATATAACTTCATAATTATGTAGTTTGTACAAAAGAGTTAATTGTAAGAATTTTAATTAAGCAAGGCCATACAAAGTTCTGACTAAAGACGGTCAACTGACGATTTACCCTTCTTCTGAACTGCAGGGCAGGTTATAATATGGTCATAATGCAAATCACTATTATTAATTAACCCTTCCCTCATATAAACATGTTTTCACACATTTGAAAAATGAGTAGACCCAGATCAGATGCCTCCTATAGGAGCAATCTGATCAGGGTCTGCTCTGTTTGTTAAAGGAATTTGATAGATCTGTTCCTTTAGTTTCTAAAATGGCTACAATGTTTAACCTACTATATTTCATTATAACAATTTTGTCTATGAATATTCAGTAGGTTGTAAAATTTGGAAAAAATGGCTAGAATGTTCCACCTTCCATACTTCATTTTAACTAGTTTGTTCATGAATATGCAATAGGCATTCAAATTAATAATAAACACAGAATAGGCAAAGTGTTAAGACACTGACCCACTAACAGTTACAACCAGCAATACAGGTGCACTAAAAATAGCCACTGGTCATCCCCTCTCTACTGCTTGGCCTGATGGCCTTTATGAGTAAAGATAAGATGCTTAAAAGTGCAGTCAGCTTCAAGTTTGCTAGAAAACTGGCCACCCTGGGATGTAGCCAATTTTGACCCCAGGGGCATAATTTATATAACTTTTTTAGAGGACCTGAACATGATGTTATGTGCCAAATATGAATACTGAGAACCTTCCAGTTTCCAGTTATTAAAATATGAGTAAAATGGCGATAATCCGAGGAGCGATTTTCCGAGTATATGGTCTAATCCGAGGGAATTTGTATAGTCCGGACATTAAATCTATTATTTCAATACAACTATGTACCGTGTAATCCGAGTCTCGATAATCCGATTTTTCGAGCACGCTTCTCTTCAATCAATTGCTTCATTAATTTACCTGTCTAATCCGAGCATGCATCGAGGACACTTCAAAGTCAATTTATCACACCAACATTGTTGATGTCTTGCGACTCCGTGTGCCCCAGCAATTAGAGGTGCCACTGTGTTAGTTTGCTACTATGTGTGAATAACTCCTGGTCCAACAGTAAACACGTATGTTGGCAGTAATTGTGAGCGCATATTGTGTATAATGCATCGATTCTTTACTTATATAAGTGATAACAGTAAACACCATTCACAGCCGAGACCGAAGTTTCACTGTAGTTGGCTCTGTTCTACGGACCCTTCACAATAAACCCAAATTTGGTTTCAAACTATTAGACATAGGACAGTCGTAGCTTCTAACCTCATACTTATGGATTTTAGTTTGCCTAAGTTTCCATTCGTTGACATTTCATTTTAGTTTTGGATGTTAAAAACCAACATCGCTTCGCTCCCGTACTGTTTCGTGATAAGAAAAATCAGTTCGAGTTGAATTAATTAGTAATCAGAACACTCGGTGTTATTCATCTGAAATACTCTATAAATATTGTTTACTCTTGTAATAAGCGTTTGGTTGAACGAGACTTTTCTAAAAATACGCAAACATATCAATTTATCTGTTAAGCATTCTGTAGGCAGACAACACATGTATGTGCATACACTGTACGATATATTTGACACGTTGAATCCACAAAGTATGAATTCATGGATAATCCGAGTGTAGCGATAATCCGAGCATTTTCTCAGTTCCCGACAGTCCTCGGATTATCGCCATTTTATTAGCAAACAGAATAGATCCTGATCAGTCGACTCCTCTAGGAGTTGTCTTATCTAGATATACTCTGTTTGCAAATGCGTGAAAACATGTTTATATGAGGGAAAGGGTTACATTAACCAAACCTCATGGCCGCTCATATTATCAGAAAATGCCTAGGTGTGATTACTCATTTTGTCTTCAAAGTAAACATTTGGAATAGACTATGCATCATTATCCCATATAATTGTGTTATCATTACATTTCATTACATTACTTCGAATAACTTACTCTCATATCTTGTTTTTGAAAGATTGCACCACAACAGGATTGCAATACATTCAACGTCAGAAGTAACAAGAGACGCGTGCGGCTCCAACGCTCGTCTGATTTGGTGCTTGTCCAGCTAAATTAAAACAAATTGATAAAATGAAGGGCGCTAACTGCAAAATTTTGAATTCAAGAGTTATGTAGGGGCCCTCTCCTCAATGAGATCTACCAACATATGAGTTTCATGTAGATACCTCTTATACATCTTGAGTAATGAGCTAGATTAAAGTTTTTTTCTTCAAAACAGACGAGCTAAGAATGAACTCAAGAGAAAACAAGTGCTACAATACACACCATAACAGATAAATAATTCTAACAACATAATAGAGAGATTTCAATTTCTTACTTGTACGAGTACATATATGTTTGTCTACACGTATGCGTACGTGTTCCTGAATTTTCAAGAACATTTTTCGAAATCAGATGTGTACGCGTGCAGGTAATTTGTCATACGACACAGCTTCTTGAGGGACAATGCCATTTTCTATAAACTATATGAGATTAGAAAGAACTAGAGAGTGCAATAAGTAAGAGAATTTGGCCACAAAGACGAAGATAGACAGAAACAAATATACGGATGGACATACTGACATGCATGCAGAGAGACAAATATATAGACTGATCAATAGTCAGATAGATATACATGTAAATAGACAGTATGACAGGCAGATAGACAGATAGGTAGACAGACTATAGATAGACTGACTGACAGATGGAGATAGATAGATATATAGATAGATAGATAGATATATAGATATATAGATAGATAGATAGATAGATAGATAGATAGATAGATAGATAGATAGATAGATAGATAGATAGATAGATAGATAGATAGATAGATAGATAGATAGATAGATAGATAGATAGATAGATTAGATAGATAGATAGATAGATAGATAGATAGATAGATAGATAGATAGATAGATAGATAGATAGATAGATAGATAGATAGATAGATAGATAGATAGATAGATAGATAGATAGATAGATAGATAGATAGATAGATAGATAGATAAATAGATAGATAGATAGATAGATAGATAGATGGATAGATAGATAGATAGATAGATAGATAGATAGATAGATAGATAGATAGATAGATAGATAGATAGATAGATAGATAGATAGATAGATAGATACACATATACATAGATACACAGATAGATACACAGACGTCACGGGGCAGGCAGGCAGACAGATAGAAAGACAGACAGGAGGGTAGGCAGACAGACAGGCAGATTGAAAGACAGATGGGTGGGCAAAGGGGAGGACGGACAGACAGACTGAATCACAAATAAAAAGCATACACATATTTAGTGCAAAGCCAACTGACACAAACCATCCCATGACTCCGCTCAAATGAATTTTTCAACTGGGTCACGAACTATGATATTTAACACCTTTACCTTGACATAAAGAGAAAAAACTGTGAAAAAAGGGGCATTTAAAAAAAACGATGATAAACTTGCACGTTTTGTTGAAACTTCTAGAAGCAATCCTACACATTGAGAATGATATTTACACATATATTGGCGACGTCATACTCAATAATTGTGATGCAATAAGGCTTACATGTATACGCACACATTGAAGTAAGGAATCAAAACCTCTAGCTTTAATAATTAGAAGTAACTAAACAAATAACCATTATTCATATTTATAGAATATTACCTTCAATGAGCCTGCATGCATTTTCCAGTCCTGCCTTTAGCTGAAATATTTCCAATAAAATACTATAGAATATAAGAATATCTAGATATATCTATATATCTAATTAACACTTCCCCGTTTCACTGACCCATTTCAGTAATTTTTAATCAGTGTGTGCTTTCATGTTATTACAGAACTGATGACGTAATTAGTATAAGTATTCACAAGTGTAAACACAGTGCTGTCATCACTTATCCAAATATAGAAAATATGTGCTTCAAAAATGTATATGCTTTTGTATTTTGTATCCATAGCAAATTTACTGTATTATGTTCATACCTGTAAAGTATTTATCTATCCACAAAACATTAAAATTCAGTCAAACACCGTAGTAAAAATATGATTCAATGAAGTTGTTCTCATCTGCTGCATGTAACAGTAAAACAGTTTTGGACACGCTGTAATTTGGACAATATCATTGAGTCACTGAACATGGTTCAGTGCACAAATTTATATCCTCCCTTTATGTGTTTTCGACGGTCACATACTTTCGACGATCTCGTTCATGCACATTATTTATAATAACCTTGCAGGATTTCAAGCCACTACGTGAATGCATATCAACATACTCACCTTAAGATAACGCCAGTGGAAAATAAAGACGAAATAGATATTCAAATGCGATCAGGAAAACCGTTAGATCGTCGAAAACACATAACTCAGGGATATGTCAGGAAGACGACAGCCTGTAGCTTTTACTTTAGATTTATATGACAAGAATGCTGTAATATATTAAAGAGAATGTATAAACACTAAGGTTAAGAAATCGTATTTAGATTGTATTTATTTGTAGAGACTAGAGTGGGGAAAATGGTTTTAACCCTTCGCTTGCTATTCACACCAATATACCTACCCGTAAATAGTGAAAACCCAGATGAGACAGCTCCTGCAGGAGCTGTCTCATCAGGATATGCACTATTTACAAGTTGATTATGCAACCAGTGCACTCCACAGCAGTGATTGCACAGCGAAATACTTGTACACAATGAAGATATATGTTATTATACAACAGGGCATGGAATTATTTTTAAAATTCAGCAAAAGAATGGTTAAGGTCACCGGAATGGGTCAATGAATTCCATTTGAAGTTTGATTTTATCACATTTGTAATTTATCTGTTGATGTAGAGATTTTTCTAGTCCAGCTTTTCTATCACAGACCAATTTCATATATAACTTCAGATTTACAAGACATATGTGATAGTCATACGTAACGTCTAACGATCCAGCTGAAAATTATGTAGGGCGAAACTTCCCAGGACGATAGACCTGAGATAAAAATACCAGTAAATAAAACAAAGTTACATAACATTACTAGATAATATTTCGAATCTTACATTGTGCAGTTCTGAAGTAGCACGATCACAGCGAACTTGTCTGTTGGTGGTTGAAAAATCAGACATTCGATTCTCAATACTGCACAATTCCCTCCCGCCTGTAACGGCGATCTAACTTTTAAAAAATCATGTGTGTCCAAGCTATAAGCCTATGACATGTATGGAATTTATCTAATATTTATTAAATCTGTTTACATCCTGAGCAGGCGCTCAAAATGAGTTTATTTCTTTGACAAACTTACCAAACTTGATTTGTCCGCCATGATTGTTCCCGAAGCGGAAGTCGTCTGTACACATACGGGTACCTGGTGTTTCATATGTATGAATTTTGCTCAAAATTAAAGCCTGAAAAATGATTTTTTTCCCCGTTGAAAAAATCTAAAATAAACATTGATATATATTTGAAGCATCAGATGAATATTACGAAACCAGTTTTAGAGTATCTATATATAGCCGATTTATGTTGTTATTCCATATTTTCTGCGGTCCACTTAAAGTAGGTATCAAATACTGTTTTTAGTGTTAGAAATTGAAGACACATTTTATAGATTGAATCGGACAACTAACCCTTACTCCGTGAAAAAACATATATCTGGTCAACTTTGAATACGGTGCAATTTTATCTAAAACTAATTGACCAAATTGCATGAGAAATACTTTTAGAAAACTACTGACCACATTACAACTTGTGTGGATGCTGACGAGAAACAACGTTGCAGGTTTTCTTATCTGGATACAAGCTGTTCGCAAATGATAGCTAAGTTGCGAGGTGCAGGCAAATGGTTACATGTTTAACATATGCTACTTAATATGTAACACATAGTGTACGCATCCGACGGATCATAAGGCCTAAAAGGTCTTTAAGAAGAAGGTTATCACCTGAATGAAATTTATTTCTATAAATAAATCACCTAGACAGAAGAAAACAGACATATACTCAATCTGGTCCAAAGAGCTTCAGTCTGCTTCGTAATCTGATAACATGAATTGCACAATACAAATCAATTATGTTGTAACTTTCTACAGTAGACCCGGTATTTAGCATTGACCATGGATGTCTTTAAAATATGCTGTTTGGTCAATGCAAGGCAACAGTAATGCAGAAAACCTTTTATGTAACCTTTCTGTACATGATATATAGATGTACATAATAACTCTAACACAAGCACTAACCCGCCTAGTTGAGAATGCCATATCCGGTATAAATGTTTAAGTATTGTGCATTGTCTAAAAGGAAACAAAACGCAATATGTTTAGAAAAGTTTCAGCATTAATCATCATGCTTACATCCTTTTGTTCGCTCATGCACATTTAGTTCGCCCGCAGCACGCAAAAGGAAATTAATGCAGAATACCCTTTCGCATGCTAAGCTCGGTATGCAAGTCTTGTGGAGCAAGTCTGCTCCAGACGGGATCCAAGCTGTTTGATACTCGGGCTATAGTTTCGCGAAATTCTAACATGTAGAAAAAAGCTAAAATCATGAGCAGTTAGCAGTTTGGTAGAAAGATGCAAATTAAAGGAAATACAGTCATCATTCGCTTTAACTCTGATATTTGTGTTTTATTCGTATTTATAGTAGGTTGTATACATGTTTAACCCCTTCATCTCTATATTTTCAGAGTGTAACCTACATCCACTGCTCATAGATATGGGGGCGTATTCAACTCTTGGCTTGCTAAATTTTAAAATACATTTCTTTACCCATGCTCTGTTGTATAAGTATATATATGTTCACTTTGTAAAAGTATTTCATTGTGCAATCACTGCTGGGGAGTGCACTGTTTGCACAGTCACCCTGTAAATAGTGCAGAACCTGCAGGAGCTGTCTCAACTGAGTCTTCACTATTTACAGGTATGTATTCTGACGCGAATAGCTAGCGAAGGGTTAAAATCGTGACCCTTCTCTACGCCGAATGGTAAGAATGGAATAGTCAATTAATGTTTAACTATAAAATCCACTCATTAAAAATGGGGGGGGGGGGCTGATCAGATTGCTGTGCATGTACGTCTAGGAATAAATGGCCGTTATCTTAGCGTTAACGCGCCGATGAAATGTCGCTTAATCTAAGTTTTAGCATCAAGCTCTTTGTAACCGGTATTCAACAGTACAAATATTTTTTTATTGTTTAAGTTTTAATCTTTAACACCACGGTGATATTACCTAAAATCATTATGGAGATAAAAAGAGAAGACGTCAAGCAAAACTGCCTGAAACATTGATTGGTATAGCAAATAGTGCAGACCATGACCAGAGAGTTCCTACAAGGAACCACCTCTTCTGTGTCTAACCCTGTTTTGCATATGTCCAATGTATGTATCACGAGTGATTTATTAATATAGAGTATAATGTCATGTGGCTTTTTATGAATATAAAACTTGACTCTCTCATATGTTAATTGCAATGCCTTCCTCAACAGGGAAAATGTCGATCGTATATCTTATAAGGTACAATGTAGTAAGATAAAGAAAGGGTCGTATTTTAATAAATTCTATTTAAAGACTTTGTTATCATTCTCTTGCAGGATATGCAAGTAACATACACAACTCTCATTCGCCTCTTACATCATCATAAGTATGTCATGCACCTCGTGGTAGGTGTTGTGTTCACCAACAATTTGATGCACTTGGTAGCTACACTAATGTAATTGACGTGTTGATGAACACAATACAGGTGCCCCTCTATCACTTTCCAATATGAATAAAGTTAAAATACCTCGAATAGAACTAAAAGCTTTAAATATGCAATCTGTGTCGTCTGTACAAGTACCCAGAAATATTTCTAATTTCTCTTCCCTTCAACCTTTTGTTCGTTTAAAACAACTTAATCTTCAGTCGGCTTCATCTTTTCACATACCATCTCTTTCTATTAATAAATGTTTTTTCAATGGACCAAGAGTTGTACTTTCACCTTTAAAATCTGTTATCCAAAATGTTTCTTCTATTCGTAAACGGTACTTATGCAGGCGACACAGAGTGTATCCAATTATCCAAAAGTGCTTTGCTAAGAGGTGCATATGTTGTAATAACATTTCTTGTAATTCCACTATAAAATTTACAGTTAATGGTAGAACATTTAATGTCAAGATAAACTCAGACGTTGATTGTACTACTACTAACGTTATTTATGTTTTAACTTGAAACGCGCCTAGTTGCGGTATACAGTACGTAGGACAAACAGGACGTGCTTTGAAAACTCGATTTCGTGAGCATGCATATCAGTGTCGAAATCGTAAACTAAACAATTTTTTATACCAACACTTTCGGAAATCTGGCCATTCTTTTAAAGATGTTTTAGTACAAATTGTTGAGCATATAACATATGATAAGGAGGCGACTAGTAGCTTTAAATCAAAAGCTAGATTTATATCTGAATTAAATTGGATCAAAAAATTGCAAACACCTTTTCCTTTAGGACTGAATGATAATATTTACCAGACTGGAAATATTTCAAAAGAACCAGATATAGATATTTTTTCAATTTTTCTATTAGAAAACGCAAATCTCGATCGCATGGCATTCGCAAGAATGGTAATATTAAACGAAAATCTCGTTTGAAATTGACTCTTCTTGATCTACATACTTTACGCCTAATTTCGGGTAAACATGCCATGCTTTCTAGACTTTCCTCCTTATCTATATGTTCATTAAAAGAAATTGACGAGCAAGCCGATAAAATTATTTTTCGATCAGATCCTCTCATAGGAACGGCTAGTTTGATACAAAGCTTTACTCTACATGTTCTCAGACCGCACATCGACAAATTATCTGAACACCAAAGATTCTTCTTGAAAAATCCTTTTATTAATAAAGGTATTGATTTTATTGACCTCCAAAGTATTTTTAGAGACAAAAAATGTAATTGACACTATTCCTAAATACTTTAAAAATACAGAACCACCTATCATCTGCTACAAATATAACAAACCCATCAGAAATACAATTTTCAACTATAATAAAATTGTGGTCGACCTTAATATTAATGATAATATTCCTGATAATTGAGATTGCGCCACCTCAAAATTTTGCTATTCTCCGGCTGGTCATGTGATTACTGGTAATTTTGAGATAATTAAAGATAAACGTCTACGATCTCTTTTGAATAAAGGTCCCAAATATAGAATACCATCCTTGATAGATTTTAACTCTTGTCGAGTTCAGATTGCGGAGGCTTTACAAAATTTTAGTATTAAATGGTGTCGAAGAGAACATGTTGAGTCTACTGCCCTTTCTTGTTGGAAAAAACTAATTTTTGATATAATTGATAAACGCATTTCCTTTTACAGCTCTAATAAACACCTTCTTCCACCTAAACCTAGAACTTCATTTAGACATCTTAAAAAGGGTTTACAGGATTTCCATTCAAAATACGTTTTTGTTCCTGCTGATAAGGCATCAAATAATGTGATTATTATTTGACGATTACATTATATCGACGTCTTGAAGCAGGAAATTACTAATACCAAGTCATACATTTCAGTTACCACTGACGAAAAGACCATCATTTCAGACCATGTCAAAAAGTGTGAACAATTTGGAACCGATATTAAAATTACACAACATAAACTTCCTACTATGTATTGGTTACCAAAACTACATAAAAAACCATATAAAGCGCGTTTCATTGCAAATTCTAGTTCATGTACAACTACTAAATTGTCTATACTTTTGACTTCTTGTTTAACGAAGGTAAAGGAACATGTAAAATTTTACTGTGATAAGACTTATGAAAATTCTGGAATAAATCTCTTCTGGTCTATTAAGAACTCTTCAGAAGTCTTAAACAAACTTAAGAACAAAAGGTATCTTGCATCCACTGTAAGCACTTACGATTTTTCTACTCTGTACACAACTCTTCCTCATATTTTAATTAAGGATAAGCTTACTAGCTTGATCCAGAAAGTATTTGCCCGAGAAAAAACATCGTTCTTGGCATGTAATTCTGAAAAAGCTTTCTTTACTGACGAGCAAATGAAATATTACACCAATTGGACTTGCTCAGAAGTTTGCGAAGCACTAACCTTTCTTTTGGATAACATATTTGTACGTTATGGGAATGCTATATACCGTCAGGTAATTGGTATTCCCATGGGTACGAATTGTGCACCACTTGTCGCAGATTTGTTTTTGTACTGCTATGAGAGAGATTTCATGTTGAGTTTGAATCCTCAATCACAAGATGTTATAAAAGCCTTCAATGATACTTGTCGATATTTGGATGATATTTTTAACTTAGATAACCCTTTCTTTAATGCTCTGATTCCTACAATTTATCCTAAAGAACTCAAATTGAATAAAGCTAACCCGTCCGACAATTATGCAGCGTTTCTTGACCTAGACCTTAAAATTAATAATGGAATGATTTCTTCTAAAATATATGACAAAAGAGATGATTTTGATTTTAATATTGTAAATTTTCCTCATCTTGACGGGGATGTTCCCCGTGCTCCATCTTACGGGGTTTATATATCTCAACTTATTCGTTTTGCTAGAGCTTGTTCATCTGTTGACGATTTTAACAGTCGAAATCTCATTTTAACTGAAAAACTGCTTAAACAAGGATATAGATACCATAAACTAAGAAAAACTTTCTCTAAATTTTACTATCGAAATCTCTCGCTTATTGGCAAGTACAAATGTAATCTCAAGGTACTTTTGCGACACGGTATTTCACATCCTGAATTTTATGGTGATGTGATTTACAAACTTCGTAGAATTATTGGACATACCCATTTTCTCACTTTGTTCATCAAATATATAAAACAATTCATTAAAAAGGGATATGATCCTGTATTATTACAACATACTGCATGTTTGGTTGTGAACCCTTTTACAGTTGGCAATCACGCTGGCCTCTTTGCATGTACGCCGACAAGAAAGGTTTAGTACTCTATGAAGGCGACCTCTTAAATCCAGAAATGGAAGGAGAACGTCGGATATCTGTACTATTTCATTTTTGTCGTACCCTTTATTACTTTTCTACAGTTACTCTGTTTGCAGCTCAATCATTGAGTACACTAGCGATAGGTGGATACAGTATGTTCAATTAAATGTTTTTTTGTTATACATGCACTTTACCACTGTATTTGCTGTCGCGGTTGTTGTAGATTAGTCGGAGAGGGGATACGTTTATTTACACTGTTTGTCTTTTAGGATGGGGATGGAATAAGGGTGAGGTTGGGCGCCCATAAACCGGTTTAAACCCCGGTGACTTTTGTCACTGACCGTTCCAAGGCGGTACTTCCATCTTCCTCCTATTGTATGTTTGTTTTGTCTTTGTGCGTCTCTTGTTGTTTTTTCTACCCATGTATATTTGCTGTTTCCTTGTGTTGCTGTTCGGGCGAGTGTTTGTTCTGTATGTGGTATTTCCTGCATGACTCATTTTTGTACTTTTATAAAGGTTGTGTAACCCTTTATTTCTTTACCGTTTAAGTCAGAAACATAACACCATGAATACCGATATAGAACGGTATATAGACACGGATAGTTTTGGCCAAGGCATGAACGGCTTAAAAATATAAAGTACCTAACTTATGCCATAAGCAAATACAGCAGACGCCTTCGCGAACAGAGTAAACTCATTCTACTATGTTTACAAAGGTACAGAAAGGCATCGCTATCAGCCATGGCTCGCATTTAACAACTTTTCTAACTCGCCAAATTACAGCTGAACTTCAAAGCTACTAGCATAGTAATTCTTATATATAATACTCAAGATTGCTTCCAATCATTACAGTTTCGATTCAATTGTAGTCAAAGGTCGAAAACCACTCACATTCAATATAAAAAGTACCATACACTCAAACACAGCCTATTGTAAGTTCTAACTCTTTACCTAATCAATCGTTACGAAACCACCCATTTTTAATAAATCTATCAACATACATTCATCATCTATCCACCAATCCATCAATGCATACTTCATTCCATCTGTTTAATCATCATCCAATCCATCCATCATTCTTTCATCCACAAACTTTAATTCACTAATATTCTCATATGTACCGCCATTCATACCTCAACCCACCCATCCATCTAAACATTCATCCTGCCAGTTATTAATTCGTCCATCGATCCATTCCTGTATGTATTCATTTATAGTCCTATCCATCAAGTCATGCATTAATTTATCCATTCATTCGTCCATTGGTCCTTTCGTGCATTATTTAATCCATATAACCATTCGTATACTCATGCTTATGATCAGTATATAACCATAAAACCATTATTATACCCGTTTGTATACTGTACAAGAGGTACTAAACGAACAAGCTGTTGGAACCGAGATCCAGGCTGCTTGTAAATTCATCGTACCTGAGCGTAAAGAAACACACACAACCTATGTTATGTTACATTGTTTTATTAATTCAGAGCGTCACCATTGTTCAAGTGTAGATCAGTTTTGATCATGATACGCGACCGTCCAACATGTCTCGTCTACTATGGTATGGATAGAATTGTCGATATGAGTATATTGCAGTGGAGTTTGTAAACAGTTTGGATCAGTATGAGAAGCTGAGCGACTCAACTTTACATTGCTAATGTGATCAATATGCACCTCGAACTGCAGTAGCCTGCACAATTTCCATAATAAATGTATTCATGTTTTTTAAAAATATAGTGTGTCAGCCTTTCATAATTATGATATTTGCTGCCCTTTAATGCTGTATCTATATTCACTTTATGTTGACGTTCTGTTCATATGTTTCCTGTTATCTACAAATTGAATTGTATTTAAAACCAGGTTTGGTGCTGATTAGATTTATTTGGATGTAAGCTGATTGACTCTCAGCCTTAAGGTTTTTAAAAGCTTGATCGAATCGGAGGTGGTCAAAATTATATCAAATACAAATTTAAGCAAACACTTATTTTTTTCAGAGGTTTGGTAAGGGTGAAACGGAATGTTCATAATTTAAACTAACATGTATTAGCCGGATTTAGATTGTTTACAGCATTTCTGACTGATATGCCCTAATCACTGGCTTAATGCTAAAATATAAAGGGCATGTGTATGCCCCTTTCTCAAAATAATCCGGTATTTTCTAGTTCTTGGAGTAGGGTATGTTTCCAAAACAAAATGTAATTAGATAGACGGAAACTGTCCCGGTACACGAGATGAATTACACTGAAGCGCATGTTGTTTCCAAGGTTTCCTGTTAGGACGTGACTCGTGGTTTATTCCCGCTGTCAGCCTGCGACATCCTTATCTCTTTTAATTGTTCAAATAATTGCCTTTTCAACAAGCTACAGGCTTTATGCATATGTACAATATAGTGACTCGGGTTGTAAAAAAGGCAATTGAAACAGCATGATGCAATCCTTTATACCAATAACGTGTTGCGCGAATAGCGAAATACAGCTGAACTTCAATATCTCGAACTCGGATAACCCGGACATGCGGACAACTCGAACTAAAAATTCAGTCCTTAAAACTTTTAGTATACAGAATGTCTCTAAAATGTATTACTACGCATTTCTATAAACTTGTGTGACAGCTTAACGTAGGTCTAAAGTAATGCTGAAAACTTCTACATGAGCTTTCAGCATTACGTTAGACATGCATTAAGCAGTGAACATAAGACATTATCAAGATCAGAAAACGGATAAGAATGTCTGTTTTCGCGAACTTATTTGTGTGGTCCCATGAAGCTCGGAATATCGCTGTTCAACTATATATACAGCAGCATCTGTCCTCGGTGGGCATTTTTTTATTGAACATAGGAGCTTTGTGAATAAGAGAACAAACGTCAGCGCACATAACCTATCTAAAAAGGCTAAATATTAATAATATACACCCTGTGCCGCACTGGAGTATTTCATGCATACCTGCATAAAAATTCATTTCAGTGTCCCCGCAAAGAAAGACCAATGGGAACAAAACACTACCACACACAAATAAATTTAATCACACTGTTTTGGGAAAACTAATGTCATTACTTTCATAATGTGTATGTTGGTTAAATAGATTAACACAAATACGCTTTGATTTATTATGCTACGATACTGTATATGTTGGGATGTAGTGTGGATTTAATTATGTTATGGGTACATTTCAGTAATGTGCAATTCGCCACATACTAGCCTAAAACAGCATATAGCATGGCTTGTGTGTAAGTGTATAGTTTTACTCAAATGTCAACGATTTAACCCTTTCACCGTCATGTCGGAAGCATGCATCACGACAAATAGACTTAACGTTTTGTCTCTAACTTTATTGCTATATATGTGCTTTTTTCCTTTGAAAGTTGCATTAATTTATCTCATTTCTTTATCTTACCGAATTATTATGCAACATTGGTTTGCAGATAATTATATTTTTTGCGCCGAAATGATAAACTAATGATTTCCTTCAAGTATATGCGTAAGTCGTCGTACATTGATCACTGTGTATTATTAAGACGGAGGTAATGTAAAATGCCAGCTGCCCTTGACGTTGTCTGATACATGGTCTGTCACAATTATAGTTTCGGAAATTTTGTATTTTTTTTCTAAAGTTGCAGTAAGTAATGATATTGTAGAGCATTAGATATTTCCTTGGTACCATTTCTCGTCGACTTGACATGTCTTTATTTTATCACAGCCATTACGTCGGTCAGCGCCATTAAACAGTGTAGACCGATGCCAAATCAGGCGGATGCTCTAGGAACCGTCGTACCGGGGTCTTAGCTGTGTATCTTTGACTACCATTTCTACCATGTTCAAATTTCACCTTATTCAAAATGTCAATATAAACGTTTAACTCATTCATTTTAATGATGTTTCTTACATGAATATTCACGACGGAGTTGGTTAATAGGGATACATTCCTTATAAAAGAAAACATCGCTAAATGTTAAGAGTTTAAATAAGTGTGATATGTCAGATGTACAGTCAGTGGTATGGAATTGACTGTGTCAGTCATATCGATTTCTGCTGACCTGAACATACATTGCTCCATTGATAGATTCCCAATTACATCTATTATATAACAAGGTCCAATAATTCTAAGTTAATCACAAAATAAAAGTCTGACGACATGAACACTATAAGAAACTAGAGATATAATGGTCATATGGTTTATATTGTTTGAAATTAAAGTAGTGTAAAATGGTACGAAATAGATCCATTTTCCTCAGAGTACCTGCTAAAAGAGAACATTTCTAAAAACGAGAAACAAATAGAGTGCATACACATAACGCTACGATGCAAACTATAGAGATTTAAATTTAGAAAGAGGGCATTACATATTTTACTGTCCTTACATCAGTGAGCCCCACAAAAATGTATAATGCGATACTAATAATTATATTATTAGTTTTAGATACCGTTTGGCAGACATTACACTAAATCAGATTTTACCTGACCAACACTATGCAATAGTTTTAAGTTTGTATTAGCACAGGCGAAATGTGTATCTGATAGTTTTGCCAGTTGGTACGGATATATTGCAGAGAGGTGCCGAATTCGGATATGAATTTTATACTGTTATTCACGATAATTGCATCATATCTTGGTTTGCTTTACAGTGTTTTATCGATCAAATTATTTGCTTTTATGAGATGTATTACGTATTTTAGATGCTGTTTTATGTTTGCATAAATCTTAAAGTATATAAAGTTATGTAATTACATGTATAAATCCGTCCATTGAGACTATTTATATAATTCCTTGGTTAGCTGACTTCTCCAAACTAATGCAAACCGTGATAATAAAGCAACGTTCTGGCTTCACACAGTTAGAGTTGTTAGTTTGACATTTTAAAATGATGTAAACAATCTAAACTTCAAACAAGACCATTGCATGTCAGCTAGAACTTTCATATATTTACTCTGGTTTGGTATCTCACGATTACTTTTGTTATATCCATGTTAAGGCTCAGAAGTGTAGACCACAAACGGCATGAGCATTTTCGTTTAACTGTCCTTCTTGAATACGGAATGAAATGCTTGTCGAATTATGACACCATACACACTTATATGAGGGATATGCAATAACATTTGCAAACAGTTTTTAATAACAAAAACTTACTTTGGACATTGCAGCAAATGGTATATTTACAGAAGACAATACTGGTAATTTGAATAGCTTAGGCTGTCGTTTTATCTGTCCCATAACATGTTGTTTCGCTTTCGTTGTCACTGATACATTGGCAAATGCGTATAAGCAATATATATGCTCTTTCGTTGCAGATCATAATGTTTCCATTTGGCAACTGCACATCTGTTATCAATATTTTCTTAAACATATTCAATGGCGAGTTTTTTTATCTGTACAGTGGCAATAGCCATAATTCAATCAATCCATTTATTTATTGGATCACTACCAACAGAGAACAGACTTTTAGAGATAGAGGTACTTGCCGCTTCATAATACTACATCGGCAGGGCTCAAACCGCGACCGTGAACGATATACTAGAAACATTGGATAAACACTGTGCCTTAATACATATTTATAAATAACTGAGAGTTGCATAGATTGCATATTGGCTGTTTCATTTAAGAAATAATAAATTCATACCAGTGTTTTATTGTGCAATCGAACATCGGTAGGAGTTGAGATGCGTATTAATTAAATCACGAGGCCGACTACCCGTGTTCGATTGCACGATAAAACACTGGTATAAATTTATTACTTCGATTCTAACACTTCAATTTAACTATAATCTGCCCCGCCACAACGGCACTACGTTTCTTGTCGTACGAATTTTCGAAGCCATATTACGTCACGTTAAGCTGTTACAGCGCGGGCGGTGTTTTATTGAGAATTCAAACATAGAAACGTCCCTTCTTTGTTTATGTAGATGTGTGCGCGAGGTGTGTTAGAATACATTTTAAATCAGACAACACTACATATGAAGCTCATAAATATAAATATTAATATTCAACACTCACGTTCAAGCCCGCAGTATACATGTTGCCGTCAGGTTGAAACTTCCTTTAAAGCGCTAGCTCTAGACTGGACTGTTAAAATGAAGATGTGTTTAAATTTAAGAGCGTTTCAATTGTTCAGCAACCTTCATTGTTAACAAAACATACAAAAGCATAGTCTTATCTGCCCTTGGTCCTATTGAGTGTTGAAATACGATATGTTTTATCTTTAACCACAAAAGTAAAGTTGCCGAGTTACTCGGCCTTGCTTCAAAAAGTCTGAATGCGCCTTCACCTATGCGTCTGTGTATTAACTTCCCTGTTCCTTGTTCATATTTCAATAGATTGTTCTGTATTGAAATTATCTCAAGTGCGATGCGATAAGAGGGGTGTATAACAAATTTGGGCCTCGTGGTAATAAAACACAAAAAATGTAGTGCATGGCATTTGTTGCATCATATAGTAGGTCCTGTCTAAGTAGACCGTCAAAGAGAAGTCTAGCTACGAGTCTGTAAAACAGATAGTAGCTTAATACCGTGCATTGTGTACACAGAAAGCTCTTATATGGGTGTTCTTGAATAGTCTTGCCATGGTGCTGTTCGGTCGGGTTTTGTATACGGTGCTTCCTGCATGATTCGTACATGTACATGTACCTTGCCATTTTATTAGCATGCTTTTATTGAATGACGAAATAAATGAACAGTTGGTTTACGAACGAATACAATACTTCGTGTAAGACTCTCAAAAACGTCACACTCTTCAAATTTGTGATTATCAGAAAATAATAAAGATTTCGGAAAACAAGTGTTCAAAAGAAAGACAATCATACTTCATTGTAAACATACGAGTCATATTACCCAATCATTTAAACGATGAAAGAGCTGCTGAAATAATCCTCTAATCCATGGTTACAGCTAAATTGCCATCATATTCAATTTTATAATATCTTTAGAATTCAAAATAAATTTATTAGTTTTGCCTTTTGTCTATTTTTCACCAGCGCAAAGCTGTTTACTTTGTTCCATGCTTGCATTGTGCGGATGTGGTTTGCTTCCACTTAAAACTCAACATTAGGCATTTACAATTATTATAGATATAGTCTGTGCGCTTGATTGTATAGTGTGTGTATGTGTCATGCCAGACATACCGCATACAAAACATACAGTCGCCCGAACAGCAAACTAATACAAAGAACAGCAAATGTACATCTTACCAAAGACAAAAACAGAGGCACAACGACATACCAAACCAAATAAAGTGCGGGGGTTCAGTTATATCTCAAAAGCGTTATCTAACCGAGATTCTGATGTATACACACATGTAATCAGAATAAAAAAATAAATATATCCATCCTTCAATCAATCTAACCGTCAATCCATCAATCAATCAATTAATCCAGAAATATACATATCCGTTCATCCATCCATGCGTCCATTCATCCATCCATCAATTCATCGATCGATCCATCATCCCATCCATCCATTCAACCAACCATATTGTATTCGTACAATCCATCCATCAATCCATCCATCTATCCATCCATCCATCAATCCATCCATCCATTCATCCATGTAACAAACTCTCCATCAAATGATCAATCCATTCATCAATTCATCCAACCGTTCACCCATCCACCTTATCATCCATCCATTTATCCACCTATCAATCAGTTCATTTATTAAATCATAGATGCATCAATCATCCATCCATTTATCCATAAATTCACAAATCCTTTCATTTAAAAATCAATGAATCAATCCAACCAACCATTCATCCATACACCATTCCATCTATCCTTCGATTTATCATCTAACCACCCGTCCAACAATCCATTTATTCATCAATCTGTTCAGCATTACATTCACTTATTTTATGTCCATACATACAATCATACATACATACATACATACATACATACATACATACATACATACATACATACATACATACATACATACATACATACATACATACATACAAACATACATACATACATACATACATACATACATACATACATACATACATACATACATACATACATACATACATACATACATACATACATACATACATATATACATACATATATAATTTTTTGATATATTCTACCCATCGCTATCCTTTCTAGTATGCTAACTACTCTGACAAATGTTTCCGTTCTCGAAAGTATATAAAAGACCATATCCATAGTGTACGCAGCACAGTCCATAATCATGCAGAATAACTCTTTAGTCACTATTTATGATAATACCTAAGTTGCCTCCCTTCCCCTGAAAGGTTTGGTGAATACCGGTGTTTCGTTTTGTGTGGAGGTGACGATTCCGGTTTTACTCTTTGGAAGAGAAAACGCATTGATGCCACATAGTCGATGTGACTTTGAGGGGATACAGCTTGCATCCTGATAAGATGCTTAGTTTCTCGGTGTCTCTACTGGATGAAATTTATTTTTCAAATTCAAACTAGGAAGCGAGTAACGAACAGCAGGATAAAGGTTATTCGTATACTGACAAAAGCACTTCTGCTATTCGACTACATTACAAACGTAACATTTAACAAATATTTCAAATCTGTTCATTTATATTATATTAGGTGTAAATGAATACGTGTTTTACAAATATATTCAGTCACAATGGCTACATTTGTGTTATTTACAATTTATTTAAAACTGAGTTTGCTGAATAATTTATCAATGTTTATCACTAACGAACACGATAACTATGACAAATAGTGAGGACCGTGATCAATTAACTTTGCCCGGGACAATTTCATATGGGTCTATAGCTTTTGTACATGTCTTAACTTGGTTCATGCACATTCAGGATTAATGCCAAATTATGTGGTGTGCTTAAACATAGTCAAATATCCTTTACGTTAACTGTCATTGTCCTTTCAACTACTTTGAATATAGATTAGATAGCTGAAGTCTCTTCAGGGTTCACTGTCTTTTTCTATTGAATAGCGATCATTTTGTACTGACTGTAACACCTCTAACACCTCAACTCTTTCATCGCCACAGTCGGATTCGCAATTTTATTTCAGATACAGTTAAATTTTAATACCCCGAACTTCACGGGAAATGCAACATACTTCAACATGACAACGGTTTCCGTCATCCGATTTTTTATCTAGGAAAACCGACAGTTATCACATGCAATTCTTAATTCAGGTCTAAAGCAATGCTAAAAGCTATGTAAGAACTGTCACAAGTGTTTGCAGATATGCGTAGTTATATAGTTCAGAATAATTGTGGATCTTGGAATTACTGCGCCTTTTACCTCGAGTTATCCCAATGCTCGAATGATGGGAGTTCCGGATATTGAAGTTCAAATGTAATTTTGATCTAGATGATATATCGAATAACTCGGTGACTCATCCATATCCACCTGTTTTTAAGAGAAATTACAGAAATTTCCACTTGGAAACCTTGAAACTTGGAAGACTAATGGAACGAACTCTTTTTTTTTGGCGGCAGGTTTAAGGATTTTACCTGCAATACAATAATGACCCGTTAGATGTTATCTCTATCTGAGCTGTAGGATCATTGTGTGATTTAACACATGCGCATGGTGGATTCTATTATCGCAAAACGCTACCGACGCTTGAGCGGTTGTTAAGATTTCAATAAACCAGGAAGTTTTAAATGACAAATTAACCTGGCGTGCAGTCAAAATCGGCTTGGCTTTCGAATTGGTTTAAACATGTATGAGTCATATCATTAAACAGAATATAGTCCTAAATATGGAAGTTGTAAGGCTTTTATTTTAATCGATTCTTATATAAGATGTTATTGCTGTAATATATAAAGCACGTAATTTTAATTGAGCTAATATACGTTCGTTCGTGCGCCCTTTACATGTCATTTAATAATCATTCACCCACCAATCTTCTAATGTATAGAACAATTATGAATAATAAATCTAGACAGTCATTCTCCTTGTGCCGATCACTTAATTAAAAACAGCACTATTAGTGTTTGTTTCATAAAATTTTCCTACCATTCCTTCATATGATAATCCTTTATAATAACGAATGTTTCATTCTTAGATTACAGGTATGCCGCACATATCCATTTATAGTCTATTCTTTCAGCACAATGTCATTCAAAACCTTATATTACACATGCATTTTCCAGAAATGTCCATGCATCCATTTTCAGCTACGATATCTAATACTATGAATGCTGTATGTTCAAATGAGTCATTCTAAAACTGGAACAACTCAAGCTTACCGTGAATATGCTGTGTTTTCAAGAATATATTATATGGCAAATAGTGGAACCCTCTATCAGCCCTCTTATATGAGTGTGTACTGTTTGCAAAAGGTATTAGCGAGAAGTTTTCCGCGAGATAAATGATTAAGACAATGTCCAGCTTTTTTACAGCTGTAGATGTTGATTTATCATTTTCAAAACAAACAAGTAAAAACAGTCTTACCTTCAATCTGGACACCTCCATTGCAGTTTGTTATAAAGCACAACACTTGTGATATATGGATTAAACTTTCAGCTATACCTTTTCCCCAGGGTTTAAGTTATTATTTTCTGCGTGCTAATGCTCAGTCATCTGGAACAGAACGGCATGCGCAATAACAGGACAATGTTTATCCAATTGCCATATCGTAAATCTTTGCGCGCTGTGTGAAATGTCGACCGCTATAATTTAAAGGAGATAAGTTTGTCTTCTTTCGGTCATAAACTATGATGCGGGTGTTAATCATTAAAGTACATTGGCGTCGCATCTAGATCCATACATTTTGAAATTTGCTATTGTGGGGAAATAGCTTAATGTATCGCATACAGTACAGCTTATAGATATATTTGGTCTTATAATCCTAAACACTGCATAGTCCATCACTATTTTACTATAAAGTAAATTCTGAAAGGAGGTGATCCCCCGAGAGCATAAATTGCAACACAAAAAGAGAAAATTGCAGACACGGTTTTATTGAGTCTGTCCATGAACAGTAATTGAATGTGCAACACTGCTCACGCCCCTAGCACCGGCTAGAGCGGTATTCAATTTTCAGAACAAGGAGTACTGAAATCCATGATCTCGAAGGATCAGAAGGTATAACAACACTGAGAATGAAGTACGGGGCGATGTTTTGCGGCCGCCACACAAGCACTTAACACTTGCTGTTGTGAAGATTGTACATTCTGAAACTCGGTATTAAGCGCTGCATCTTGCTAGAACATTGTGAATGACAAACAGTGCAGATCTTCATAGTTCTAAATGGGGCATTTGATCTGGGTCTAAACTACGTAGAGATGATTCCGCATGCTTGTTCCGAGTAGAAAATGTCTATTGTTGTGTTTTTGACATAGGAGTTTAGGCAACTTTCGAACCTTTATGTAAGAATTAAGTTTAATTCTGGTCACCATAGGTTTGCAATATGGTTGATTCATTGAACAAAGGCGAGAGGGCTATATTTAGAAATGCTAAACAGAGAGTGCTGATAGAGATTGTCTGTCATTGCTTGAGCCGAGATCTGTCATTATGTAGCCCCATATAGTATAATTACTTTAGCCCAAGCGGCTAGTAAGGGCCAGCACTGATCAGTGGAGGTGCTATACCATATTTGGAGCTAGCTTTGATAAGGTTTAGCTTTGCAATTTAGCTTACGTAGCGTTTCTTTTTTAGCATCTTATAACATTAGAGTTCCTTTGTTCACGAGGAGGAAATTCAAAATTTAGTTACTGAGAATAGGGAGAACATTGATTTCAGATGACTTTTAGGCCTTTTTGGAAAGCAAAGAAGTTCACATTCGAATGAAAGGGATTTACAGAAGTAAACTTGTATATTGAGTAGAACTTAGTAATTAAATGTTGCCAAGAAGAAATAAGACTTGAGTTGTCTACCACAGCAGCAAGTTTCCACAGTAAACTTAACACAATACACAAATGGCATTTGGCATCCGATCAAGACACAAACTGTTTAATACATTTAAATCGGTTAAATGTTAGAAATGGAAGACATATTTTAAAGATTGACAGATAACTAACAAATATCTCGTAGAAAAAAAAGTATCGGCTCATATGTGGATGCGGTGCAGTTTTAAATAGAATGTGTATACCAGAGTTTATGTGAATCCACCGATCATACAGTGTGGATGCAGACGTTGCAGGGTTTCCTTTCTGGATCCAAACTGTTTGCAAGTACCTGTTAAGTCAGGGGTTTCAGGCAAAAGGTTGCGTGTTCACTATATTATCATGCTCCATGATATTGTAACGCATAGTGTATGCATGCGACGGACAACAGGCAACAGGGCCTAGAGGAGTTTTCATGAAGATGGTTATCCCCTGAATGACATTTACAAGTGTCTATAAATGAGTCTCCTAGACAAAAAATGCGCATTCTGGCCAAGAGAAATCTGTTTTATATTCAGATGGCTGCTTAATTCAGGTTCTCCTGTATGTAATATATAGACCTAGAGGCTGTATTACCAGGTATGCATAATAACCCCAACGAAGCACTAACCCCTCCCTCCGCCTAGTCCAGAATGCAATACCCCATGTAAATGTTAAAATATTACGGAGTGTTACAGTTTATTCAGGATTCTATAGTACATGTACTCTTTAAGATTTCGCAACTTTACTCTCTTTCTATTCCATACGCTTAATGCAAACAATTAGGTAATGTTTGAAATAAAAATGCGTTTTAGTCTGAATGCTTTTTTATCATGAAAATAAAAAAGGAAACAGTAACTCAGCATCTAACATTATGAGTATTTCCACTTAGTCGTTCGTGCATAATTAGTTCTCTCGTAACATGTCAAAGGTAACTATTGCAGAATAGTTAACATTTTGCCTGCTAAGCAGATTTTGCGAGCAGTTTTGCTGCAGGCGTGGGCCAAGCTGCTCAACACTTTATCACAAACCTTCATCAAATAAAGGTGAAGGCTTGAGCAAAACCTCGAAATATTAAAATTCAATGAAAAGCAGCCGTCATTATTTGTAACTGTGATATGTGTGTTTTGTTTGCATTTGCGTTTTAGCAGGTTGTATCCTGTTTAATCCTTTCATCGTTGTGTGTTCAGAGTGGAAAAGTAGAACATCCGTGTGTAACCATAGAGCTGTTCATTGTTAAAAGACGTATTTACAATCCTTTTCAATGTCGACTCGATTTTCAGAGTGGAATAGTCCATTAGTGTTTAGCCATAAAGTCCACTCAGTATGAGTGGCTCAAACTTACCAGATACTTTTGAAGGACAAACAGTGCAGACACTGATCAGATTGCGTGGACTACCGTGCATGCACGTGTCGGATTAAAAGCCCGTTAGTTAAGCGTTAACGCGCCGATTAAATGTCGCTTTATCTCAGTTTTATTATCTAGCCCTTTGTTAAGGGTATTCAATAGTAAAATAGTTTTGATGTTTAAGATTCAAACATCACGGTGATATCAGGTAAAATCATTACGGGAATAAAAAGCGGAGGCGTCAAGCAAAACTACCTTAAACATTTATTAATATAGAAAATAGTGCATGTCATGGCCAGAGAGCTCTTGAGGGAACCGTCTCTTCTGGGTCTACATTGTTTGCATATTTCCAATGTAATGGGCCATTGGTGGTTATGAGAATACCTGTAAACCAGCGATTTCATTTAGTAACACGAATATACAGTACAGGTCATATGGCGTTTTATGAATATAAGATTTGACTCTCTCATATGTGAATTGAAATGCCTTCCTCAACATGGAAAAGGTCGATCGCATATCCAATAAGGTACAATGTATTAAGATTAATTAATGGTCGTATTTCAATAAAATATATTTATAAACTGATAAAGGTTGTGTAATCCTTTTTTTCTTTACTGTTTCCGTCAGAAACATAATACCATGAATACTGATATATAACGGAATATAAACACGAAATGGCAAAGGCAAAGGCTTGATCTATGTTATGCCATTAGCAAATAAAGCAGACGTCTTAAGTAATTCCTTATTATTTACTGTGATATCTTTTATCACAATGATTAGTTAACTTTTATCATGTAATATTTAATATTTAGCCTGTTTAGCATAATTTCTGTTTGACATTTCTTCTCATGTAATTCCTTATAGTTCTCTTGGTCAATTGATAATCTGCTGTGTTATTCAGACGTTTCATCTGGATCAAAACTGTATGTAAATGATTTGACGTATACATGCGCCCATGACATGCAAGGGTAATACGAAATGGTGCTTTCGATTCCAATACAACAATATAATGTTCAAAGCATGGATAATCCTGACCTATTACAAAAATGTTTAGAAGTAATATTCTCAATTATAACCGAACTTACATCAATAACCGAAGATAATCTGGTAATTCATCAATCACGCAGTATGCCATTTTGACTTTCCAAGTTGGGAATACAACAAAATCAATAGTTATAGCATATGCCAGCTTGTATATGTCATACCTCATACCATTATTGTTTAAACGTTGATCTGACGGTACATTGTTTTACCTCGACATAACGTATGTATTTAAAGAACTATGTAACAAACTGGCCACTCAAGCAGAATGGTCAATGAATTGTAGCCAAGTACGGACACACCACTGATAACTCTTGCAAATCAATTTGAATATATATAAGGCCCTTGCAATGTTATGTTAATGAAATTGTAATTGTTATAAGTGTACTTCCTGTTCATTTGCTTTATCATTGTATTTGTGTAAGCCCTTGGGTCGCGGAGTTTTAAACCAGATCCTTCCAGATTTGACATTTAACTGTCTAATGTCGATAAATGATCGGTGCGTTTCCCCCGATTAATTGTAAAATGTGGCAAACGATGGCTGATCCTGATCAGACAGCCCAATCTCAATCCCTCTGTGTTTGGTAGTCTATATACTGTTTGTAAAGGATGTTTAACCCAGCCTCCATATTGTCAGTGTTATTATGCATGTCATATTCTACCTTGTTACAGTTTATTCATGACTGATTTTGTCTCAAGCAATTATCTTTACTGCCTTGTGGTTTAATTATTTTACTAATTCTGAAGGGAGTTGATCCCCCGGGAGCAAAAATTACAACACAAAAAGAGAAAATGGCAGACTCGGTTTTATTGAGTCTGTTCATGAACAGTAATTGAAAGTGCAACACTGCTCACGCCCCCTAGCACCGACTTAAGCGGTATTCAATTTTCAGAACAAGAAGTACTGAAATTCATTATCTCGAAGGATCAGAAGGTATAAGTTGAATATATACGTAAGAATACATGACATCATGAATAGCGTATCAGTTCTTAATGATATTATGTACACGGAACTTTTGGCATAGGTAGACATTGTAAAGTTACATCTATTATTACTTCCCGCGCTAACAGAGCAGAACCTCAGATCCGGGTCTAAATTGTTTGCAATCACGTGAAACACGCTTCATCTAAAGGAAATGGATACGGTGGGTACACTGTATATATGAACCTTAAATAGTATACTTTAAATAAAAAAACATACGCGTTTACGGGTAATGAATATTAAAGTATCATACATTAAATAAACACTCTACTTTAGGTATTTACTCTTTACATATAGTTTTAACATTTACGAACATATACAGTATAACCTTGATTATCCGACACCTGCCTTTACCGACAACCTGCTATATCTGACAGCACTCTATGGTTCCGAAAAAATTCTTCTTTATTCTATATGCTTAAAACCTTGTTTTAACGGAACCTGCCGTGTCCGTTATCCGACACTGTTTGGCGGTCCCAATGTGCTAAATGCTGCGTTTTTCACACCTGGTAACCTGGCACAATCTTTAGTTGGGATTGTGCATGGGTGGCTGAGCATCTGCTCGCCCTGATTAATTGTGCAATAATTGTGGCCCTGACATACTGGGGACTTGCTAAATCCATAATTACAGGTAATTATCTTTGTGGTCATACAAAGGAAATCATGTAATTGTCTGAATATTATAATCTTTGTATTATAGCCTTTACAGAATACAATTTGCTTTACTTATCCTGGCAATATTTTAGTATGTATATGTTTTTCAAAATGGAATGATCATCTTTTTGAATAAGAAAACGTCATGCAATTGAACACGCCAAAGAATAGTGTTAACTTTAGGTAAAACATGGAATTAATTAACGAGCCTGAAAGGGGTTTATTGACGCACTCCGAGTTGTCTTTGAAGTTTGGAATTAGCAGATCATCAGTGACTGATATTCTTAAAAGGAGAGAATTTTGTAAGGACCAATATTCCCTTTAAGTGTAAATAAATATCAACAATATTCCATGTGAGGGTAAATAAACATCAAGAGACAATGTTTATACTTGTCATATAGTTCACTTCCGTTGAACATCCGTTTTGGTTGAACGCCTGAACCTGACTTTTTCCGACACACTGATGTATCCGGCAAATTCAGTCAGTCCCAAGGGATGGCGGATAAACCAGGTTATACTGTACATAATTCTTCGAATATGATTACTATTAGTTTTTTAATGTAAAATGAATAAATGTACTGTACGTACGTATGACTTTTACAGAAACGGTAAAATAAGATATTTGACGTCCCATAATAACAAAAAAACTGAATAGTCGCTACGGCAGCCGATTTGGATCTACTGTGGAAATACTTTTTATCAATTAACGGTTTAACTGAAACATATTACACTGGATTGAATGCTATCTGATATTAGCTATTTTCTCGCATAAAGATTGTCAAACGGCCTGGATTCTGATGAAATATTGAGTTACTCGGTGTCTCATCTTGGTCCAAGTTATTTGCAACAGTGGTATAATGGCTACAGGAAAACATTATTTTAGTATTACACGATACAGTTAACCATTTCCTTCAAATGAATGTTTCAGACGTTTATAAACAAAGTAGACCAAGATCAGACGGATCCTACAGGAAGGGCTGCTTCGTTTGCTTATGAAATTACGATACATCTGACACTACAGAATACCGAAAAATTAAATACACCTATGCCGTAGTAAACATTTAGCCCCAAACCTAAAAGATGTATAATCCGGGTTGCTAGATGCAGGTGGTAGCTTAATGTAGGGCAACAGTAGTGCAGAAACCTCCAATAGGAGCTTTCTGCATTTCTTCTGGCCTGCATTTATCAACCACCTGGTAACAAAAGCAGATACGGGTAACCGTTAAGTAGTCGCCTAAGAGGGGTACTATTGTAATTGGTCACATGCAGGGAAAGGGAAATGTTCCTTGTTGAATATCCACGAAAGACAGAATGATATCACGAATAATAATTAGCTGATATTTTATAATGACATCTGGGCACAATATTGTTTGATATTAGTAGAAATTGCACAGTCATGTCTATTACATTTTCAAAAAGAAAAGAAAACAAAGACCCTAATCAGATGGCCCCAGCAACAAAATGCGTGAAAGACCGTTTATATGAACGAAAGGGACATGATGGGTATACTGCATATCATGAACACAAACCTTAACATTAACACAATACTCTGTGCATGTATATAATATTCAATATTGCTCACTGTAGTTACATTGTGACTTAAATTGTTGTCAAATCTCATTCACGTGCAATAAAAAGTATCATACACCCCCTTTTCCGACCACCAAAAACAACATACTAGTATTTGACTGATACAAGCTTAACGTAGGACGACATTCATGCAGAAAGCTCCTATATGCGCTTGCTGTATTACTTTCCTCCTGCATTCAGCAACCACCTGCTTTTTGAAAGCACCTACGTTTATTCATCCAACGGTTATATAAGAGGGGTGTGACGGTACCCCTATAAACACATAATGCAATCATTCATCACTCTACTTAATTAACACTCGCCAAAAATACATATCTTCATGAATATTCATGCAATCATTAGTAAGAAAAAGCGCACGTATGACCTTTACAGAAATTATATTACATGTATATCTAACATC
Organism: Azorinus chamasolen; assembly: GCA_963576725.1. NCBI lineage: Eukaryota > Metazoa > Mollusca > Bivalvia > Cardiida > Solecurtidae > Azorinus > Azorinus chamasolen. The sequence goes on along the minus strand of OY755250.1, from coordinate 34,755,149 downwards.
AAATACGAAAACAGAGCAAACCCTGATCAAACAGCCCTATGCAGATGATGTATAATCTGAGACGACTCTGTTTGCAGATGCATGCAAAAGGGTATTTTTATCTTGAAACGGTTCAACTATTTACACGATTATGACAGTAACTTGATATTAACCATTTTCTGCTGTAAACTGAACGTCTGATACAATTTCGGACTGGCGTCATTTTTGCATAACTTCGATTCTATTAATATTTTGGGACACTGTTGTACCGATAGTCAATCAACATAGATCCCGATGAGACGCTGAGCTCTTCGGTACATGTGTCATCTGGACAAAAATTGTTTGAAAATGCGAATCGGTCTTTGCGCAGCGGGGTATTAAGTTAAGGCAATCATTTTACTGTAATATTATACGGTTAATTGCATGGAGTGAATGCAATTCGAAATAAGGAAGTGAATTAATCCTGGTTATAGTAGTTTCTGTTTCATGTAGATAGGGGTAGGGGTAGATTGTAAGCAGTTCAACACTACGTAACCCTCGATTGCTTAACGTGTTGCCTGCTTCAAATATACAGTTGTGCTTACTTATTTTTTTATTTTTTTTGTTTATTTTATTTATTCATAAGTATACGTGTCTGTATGCCAAATGATACATATATGCCACAGATACCCTTGGCGTTTCATCTGGATCCACAATGTTTGCATAGGTAAGCCGAAGTTGACCCATATTTTGAAACCATTTAATATACTTGCCATGTTTCTATAGCAGCACAATACATATCACTGACAAATGTGTTGTACTGATTTACTATAGAGTATACTACAGTTGAACTCCTCTAAATCAAAGTTCTAATGTACTATAAATATCGGTCTAGGATACAGGTGGTAGCTTAATGTATGGTGAAAGTTATGCATTAAGTTCCTCTAGGAGATGTCTGCATGAGTGTCACCCTGCATTAAGAAGTCAAAAGTATTAAAGTATTTAAATTATTTTCTACTAGAATTCGTTTTAGATGGAGTTTACATTATAAGTCGAATATGTATAGATCAATAAAAACATTGAATATGCTAGTGAGACAGATAATGACACCAGAGCAAATTGTTTGTCTTGTCAAATATTCTGCATAACTATCGGAACAAGATCTGAGATTAACCAACAGATAAACAAGTCATTTATCCTCATACGGACACATTGTAACTCTTATCCGGCTGTGGAAAATACTGCCTGCTCATATATTGATATTCTGACTACTTACAACCGGACTACGTGCTATGGAACAAACGTCTGATACATTATTGACAACGTGTGAAACAGTTTGGTTCCCGATTGACCGTCTCATCTAGATCCAAGCTGTTTTCTCAAATACTATTCAACTATCGGTTAGCAGAATGAATAAATATTGCTCAGAGTGGATAATGATCAGACAACGGTACCTGATTGATTGAAGGGAATCGTTTGTTCAGTGTATGTCCTGTTTGCTATCGAAATTAATTTTACATTTCTGATTTTACAGTCCCTTAAGATCAGGTATTGATTGTTACCTGATTCCACTATTAGCCTTATTGATTCAGTGGTATAGTGTCAGCACACTAAGCGGATATTGTAAGTTTAAAATTAAACGGAAATATTTCATCATTTTCAATAAAATCCGATACTGTTTACCCTTTTTATACGCCTTAATGCGCTTTTATCAAGAGAATAGGCCAAGATCAGACGACGTTTGATGAATTAATCTTATTAGGATCTACTCGGCATTGCGCAATTATACAGATACTAACCATGATGGAATGAATGCATTAGTAGAGATATTATTAATAGTAGTAGAAGCAGCATTGTACTCTAACCCTGAACTTCACATGAGTTTAGGTTAACTCGTTACAGTTGAATTTAATGTCGGGGAAACAAGCAAACTAAATATGTCCTAGTGGCAATTTTTGACATTGATTCGTGTAGAAAACAGTTCAGAACATGGTCAGAATGATTCTTTGATCCGGATCTAAATTGTTTACATTTGTCCTATGTGGGTTACTGGTGTTGTTTTATTAAGGCAGTACCTTTGAGCCATAGACTTCATTGGCCCGAGTGAATGAAAATATGCAACAGAGGTAATGAGATTAATTTATAATTTTATTCTATGAAGTTTCGTGTGTAAACCCTACTTTGCTAAACCAATTAATAAAATAGAATTAGTGGATTTTGACCTCACATTCGCTCTCAGCTTGTTAAAGGTTAACAAACCACGCATTGGTTAAATGCAAGTAAAAATTAAAGACAACATGATTGTTAGTTGCATTTATTTATATCAAGCGTAAAATGTATGTTGTTTCAGAAGACAAACTGGAAGATCAGGAACCCACTGATCCGGGTGTACTCTGTTGCAAATGGTTAACAGAAAGACGGTTCCTTCTTCTTTACTGTGATCTTTGCGTTCGACTGAATAGTGTCCTTGTGATTATGTCTGGCGTCCACTACAGCGCAGAAGCCTTGCCGAAGGGTTGCAGAATAAATTTTTCGCGATTCGGGAACCATTCGGGATCAGCTTTGTATTCGGGATCATTCGGCATGCCTTCCGCAATTATTCGGGAAGTGCCTTAAGACGCGTTGCGGAACAGGCGCCGAAGTGATGCAGAATCATGCCGAAACCTTGAGAATTACCTCCCGAATGCTTCTCGAATGGTTTCCGATCGTGTGGAAAGGTTGCGGAACCGTTGCAGAACATGCCGAAGGGATGCCGAACCGTTGCAGAAATAAGGCCGAATGGCTGCCGAATTGAGAGTCTGTGTATATAAAAATGTCGTATTTTGTGTTTTGGAATGGAAAAAATGGCTCGTTGCAGTGAAAAAGATGCTCCCCCTATACCTAGACTAGACTCGTTCGGATGGAGCGGATGGTTACCTCCGGCTCCTAACACTTAATGGGTAGTGGGTCGGAGTATAATATGGCATCATTACCATGTAATAAATGCTACCAGTTCCTTTACGTCCGGATGATCCTTCTTATGCTTGCTTTATATTAATACCCCTTTTTAAACTGTATGTATTACCTTCTTATCCTCTCCATGCATGTTGTCGTAATATTTCAATATACGTGACTGGAGATTGCTTAAAACCCCTTTCATACTTAATTGAGAAAGATTAAGTTTCTATATCAGTTCTAAACGACTATTACTCATGTATGTCTTATTTCCATTTCATATCTTTATTTGCATCTAAAGATAGTTTTTAGGCTTCTATAGTACAGATATAGATCCACTTACACATATCCATACTATATGTACACAGCCTTACACTACAAAATCAGTAAGTGTGTACATGGGAATGTATGTAAATAAATATTGGCATGTATCTATTATAGCTATAGACGTGTTGTAAAATAACAAACTCTATGGACCCTGTTTGGGTGGGTCAAACATGATTTCCTGTTTCAAAATATCCACTGTTTGCAAACGACAATTACACCTATGCAATTATACTAATCGTAAAGGACACACGCACAAACATCTATATATTAATATTAATACAAACTCTGTAGACCCTGTTTGGGTTGGGCTCAAATACACTCTTATCAAGTACTTGGGAAGAGCACACACAAACGTACGCACACACATACATGTACATATAATTGCTTCCCTCTCATTTGTTTTATTTCGTTTCGTGAAAACAAAACACAATTATTACGAGTATACGGGATTAATTATATACATGCTATTTTAAGTTATTTGTAATAAGTAGCAAAAATGAGATGTGTTATATAGTATAGCTATTCCTGTTCTTTATACATGCATTTTATCCATACGTAGTTAGTAATGGAATGCATTTTGTTAAGAAGCTATTGTTTTAGTCGATAAATAACTTCTAGCTTATGTTAAATAAGATGTTTTGTAACATCCGACTATAAGTTAAACTTCTTGTATATTGTATTCTATATCTCGAAATCCTTTCGTCAATATGACGAACAGTATTTAAGAATTTGTAACAGACTTTTGGTTTAATTGGATATTTCATCCACACACTGTTATTTTCTGTTTAAAAAATATAATATCAGTATATTGGCGATATTTCGAGCACCGTCGGGAATCAGCAAAAAACTCGGATTATCGCAATGCTCGAAATAACCGATCTCTAGCATTTTGTGTCATTTCCAAGAGCATTGCTTGACGAGAAGAGGAATCATATTTCTTCAAGTAAACTTTTTAACATTATCATAAACTTCAATGCGTATATAATTCATCGATTCTTTCCTTATATAAGTGATAACAGAAAACACCATTTACATCGGCGACCGAAGTTTTGAACAGTATAATTTGTATGGGTCCGTTCAACGGACCCTTCACAATAAACTCAAAACTTGTTTCAAACCATTTAAACATATCCCTGGAACAGTCGTTGCATATAGCGTTATGTCGTTTATTTTGCATATCTTCCATTTGTCGACATTAATTTAGTTGTTGGTGCTGAGTTGGTACAAAAACAAACATTTTCGTTTCGTTCCCGTGCTGTTTCGTAGTATGGAAAATCAGGGCGAGTGACCAAATTAATTAATAATCGGAACACTCGGCTTTTTTCGTCTGACATTAGTTATTCTCGTTCATATCTCGTAGCAAGAGTCTGCATGAACGAGACTGTCTAAAATTAACAAAAATATTGCGAATTTTAAAGCACTACACGAAAAGCACTGAAATATTTCTAAATTTCAAGCAGAAAGACGTTAAATGGCACCCGTTTAGCGGTACCGAAAAATCACAACACGTTTGTGAACGTATGCAAATTATGATTGTGACTCTTTATTTATTAAGACTTCAGTCTACTAAATTCTCATCATTATTTACACCAAAGTAAAGTCTGCATTCAATGAATGTGTTATTCACACATTTGGAAGATCTAATGTCCCAAAAACCGGATCTTTCAAAAGGTCACGACAACGTATCGAGAAGGTGTGAATAATTACCTCGGAGGTGGGAAAACACCGTGCTCGAATTAAACAATCAATAAAAGGAACCAGAATGATCCGCGGGACCAGCACACATGCTGGAATTTTCGGATTATCGCTATTCGGATTAATGCAGGTATTTTCAATTAGATTTGATAGAATTTGAGCCGGGACCTCAACATTTCCTCGGAATAAGAGGGTATCTCGGGAAAAACGAGAGTCGAAATAACGCCGTTATACTGTAATGTATATAAGGATTCTGCTTAGATAAAATTGGATCATTAGTTTTCATGTTATTAGTTTTGAAAATTGAATACTGTTTAAGCCGGTGCTAGGGGGCGTATAGGAATATATGTACTTCACAACAGCAGGTGTTAAGTGCTTGTGTGGCGGCCGTAAAAAGTCGCCCCGTACTTCATTCTCAGTGTTGTTATATTTTCTGGTCCTTCGGGATCATTAGTTTTCATGTTATTAGTTTTGAAATTTGAATACTGCTTAAGCCGGTGCTAGGGGAATGTGAGTAGTGTTGCACTTTTAATAACTACTCATGAACAAACTCAATAAAACCGAGTCTGCAATTTTCTCTTTTTGCATTTCTACTTTTTTTCTGGAAATGGTCAGGGTGAATAGGAGATCCCGAAGCCTTGCAAAATGACCCCGAATCTACCCCAAAGCCATCGCGAAGGGTTCACGAACGTCCCGATGGGTTCCAGAAGGGTTCCCGAAGGTCCCGAAGCCTTCCCGAATAACAGATTCGGCGTCCAAATTTTAAAACTGTTAAAACGTGGATGCCGAACCTTTTTCGATCCCGATCAGTTCCTTAAACACCCAGAAGGGTCCCCGAAGGGTTCAGAAGTTACGCGGAAGGGCTCCCGAACATCCCGAAGGCATGCCGAATCATCCAGAATCTGCGATATCCACATTCGGGAACCCTTCGGGAACCACGTGGACGCCTGGTCTTAGCATGATGCGGACATGTTGTCTAAAACTATGTTCCGCTTCAGCAATAATACATAGCCTGCTGAATACTAGTGCTTTCGTTTACATCTTTTTACTTGTACTTTTCTACAACATTTCATTATTAAGGTGTCAGTTTGGTATATGTCATCCGCCGCCTTATCCATATCAAAACTATTTGACTGCTAAGCATGAAAATAGCAAGCAAACCGATACCATGAATTGATGCATGTGATTTCATTACAAACATGCAATTTTCAGGACATGGAGACATTTTGATATATAGTCACTAATTTGTCTAAATTTAAAACCCAGTATCAAACTTTGTTTATCTCATCCTTGAATGTCAGTTTCTTTAGAAATCATATTGGCATAGTGTCACGCATATATCGAATATGAAATGTACAATAGCTTCTCTATATCGAATAACGTACGGTTTCCGTCATAACCATGGATTATCCGTTTATTGGATCAATGTAAAGTAGAATATGACTGAGGTTTAGTCTAACTCAACCTTAAGCTGTCGTTTGATATGTATAACTTTACAGTATGCAAATAAAGGACTACTCGTTCATTATTTTGTATTGCATTCGGTATGCGGTAGTGGATATATAAGTAGTGACCGGTGCAAATGTTGACGCATTGAAATGAAAATAGAATATTGATTATTACACTTGACACTTACATTATGTCGGGTATTTACTATAAAATTGAAAATGAACGAAACAAAATGGTACCATCTATGTCTGGCACATTAAGCCATTCTTGTTGAGTAGATATTAACCCTTAGCCTGTGAAATGGGCATACTAAATTGTAGATTTTATATTTGAATGTGAATGAAAACGCAGTAAAACGTACACATAATATTTGATAAAATGTATGTGTCCAATATTGGCACAAGTGGTTAATTATGGATCCAAATCTGATGACAACTAAAAAATATTTATCACCTGTAAGTCGATCTAATAAGTAATATGTAAGTAGATTATAATCTAACACTCTACTTGTGTCACGTATTAATATAATCAATAGATGGCGACAATGCCATTGTCAACATAGTGCACCGTGGTGCACATTTAAGTACACATAAGGTGTACCGGTGAAAACCGAGTCTGTATTTTTATCCTTTTGTGTTGCAATATTTGCTTTCGGGGGATCACCTCTCTTCAGAATTTATATATGAGTTTATTTAAGCTATTTCTCTTGTTGTAGATGAAATAATCGTAATACGCTCAGATACGAGAAAGCTACAAATATCCATATAAAATTAAATACCTATTTTATGTCTAAAGGAATAAAGCAATATAAACTTGTCATCACAGCTAATGTTTCTGTAACCGCCTTGTCATGTTTGAGAATATAATTAGTCCGACACATTTAATGAGTTAATTATTTTGATTATCATAGATCGCATGTTGATGAATACATTGTTAGTGCATATGTAACTGTATATACTCAATGGGAGAGAGACACATCACATCATGCTAGCTGATACTCAGATTTTAATTTGACAGAACAGTTAGGTCATATGAAATAGGTCATTGTCATCAGCAAATATATTCGAAACAGTTTATTAAAACTGTTTGGCACATGTGTCGTATTACAACTGCTTGGCACATGGGGTTGTATATTCGAGCATATATTCTGAAAATGGATGATGCCTCGAAAGCAAAAGTCGAAATGCAAAAAGAGAAAATTGCAGAACTAATAACATCAAAACTTATTATCCCGAAGGACCAGAAAATATAACAACACTGAAAATGTAAATCATAAGTGTATGAAGTAATGACATACGGTCTACAGCCGAATGTATGCTTAAAGTTTCAATATAAAGGCGACATAGCCTTTATTTGGATCAGACAAGTGACGAGCTAAGCAACGACACAACTAGTTTACACCGCCATCGATTTGTAATGTATGATGTGAAGCTTGATTGGGCAACTTGTTTCAGTTGAAAAGATAGGACATCGACATCAACCAGATGGATGGGACCTATTTCACCCAGATTAGCACATTTATATTTCCTGTTGGATGAGTGCCCAGTTCCGAGCATGGTTTTTATTTAATTATTCTGTCCCATGCGTATCAAAGCAATCAGGGCGAAGAAACAAACAAGCATGCTGGCAACACGGCGTCCTTTGTATATACATTTTAGAACGTCAGAGATGTATTCTGTTCTGATTAGGCTTTATCGTTTGAACCACAACCAGGTATGAATGAAAACATCGAATGAATGAACAACACATTTTCAGAACCTTACATTTATTATGAAACTACTAAAGCAGATACGTTAGAGGTGCATATAATGTCGTTTCATAGGTAGCATATTATGTCGGCGTCAATGGTACAAATGCACTCAGTCAAATGTATACATGTATTTCATACGAACACATCAGCTAATAACACTGAGGGCAGCATTCGATTGAGACACAATATGTTATCCAAAATAAAGTTATCTGCCACGGCTACAAATGACAGTTTTAAAATATCTTGCAGACGTGTAATGCTACTGAGAGTCTAAAGTCCCAACCGGCCTTCTTTATGAGTTACGTGCTTTAATAAAACAAAATAACTACTTCCAACAAGTCGGTTATTAAATACACTCTTGAAGACATACTTCGAAAATATTCTACTACATTTTTGTAGTTAATTTCCTGTCCATGATACACTCTTTTATGAAACAGGACTAAGTAACACTACTTCGAGACGTAAATGTATGCGTCATCGGCCATGTGGTAAATAATAGTGCATTACAGACGGCAGTAACTTAGCATGAGCATTGTTTTACACAAACCGACTAGCCCTGAACTCACAAGCAGGTTTATCATTATAGCAAACAAATAATGTTTAACATACACTACGCATTCGCTGGTTTTAAAGCACAGAACTGATTATGCCCAGGCCGTGTCGCTATGAAGGTACAAATGACAGTTCAAACGTTCAATTCTAGAGTGTTCGACAGTTTAAAAGTATCAATCAATAACTGTTAAAATATTTACATCCAGGAATTAGTTTCAAACACGATGTCGCGCAGGTTTAAGCAGCAATGTCTCTATGTCTCAAACATAATAATATACAATGGAATATTATATCAAATTGTAACACGTAATGCAGTACATTGATATCTATATTCTAAAGCAATCAAACATACTATTTACACATAATTATTAATTTCATAACCTTTATTAATTTTATATGTTTTGACTACAACAATAGTACAACACTACACCCATATACAGGTACAACTCTCTTGATAGGTAACTTTTCTTTTTCCCAAAAGTGTATAAAATGCAGCATGTCGCAAATTCATAAATCGGAAAAACACAGAAATTCAAATGTGTATATGAGTGCTCGTAAGGCGCTGTAAAAATCCGCCCTATAATTCAGTACCGGTGTTCTTTTTATATACATTTCTGTTGCTCCTGGATTAATAATTTCTATGTTTAGCGTTGCACATAAAACCAAATAAAACCGTATCTGTGAGTGTCTCGTTCTAGTTTGCTACTTTCCTTCGAATGATCTCCTACTTATCAGAAATAATGTTAGTTTAAACGTTGAGGAATCATGATAATCAAACAGTAGCTTGTCACACAATGTGCATGCTGATTGGTATTATTCACCTCAGTCAAATGTTACCTGTATTAGTATAAGATTGTTGCTTACGATCATATTTGATATGTATCAGTTGGAATAAAAATAACAGAACAAACTTAAATTTAAATTTGAAATCCACAGTCAGTCAGACAAATCAGAAATCCTCCTCTGATTTCGGCAATGACCTAGTTTAACAGACATGTGTCGAGGGTTTTCCTTGATTGACAAGTGTGGCTCAATTCACATCTAATCCGTGTTGTGAATCAAATAATAAACCGGCCAGTGTAAAGTTTAAAGTGTAAAGTTTTCAACACAAAGCCATGAAATAGCAGGGACATTATTATCGTTTATGTTTTTTCTCCGCACGAGAGTATACAATTCACCTCTCTCATCCGTGTTGTGAATCAAATAATAAACAGGCCAGTATAAAGTTTAAAGAGTAAAGTTTTAAATACAAAGCCATGACATAGCAGAGAAATTATTATCATTTATGTTTTTTCTCCGAACGAGAGTAAACAACAATTCCCACAAAAACTGTTGAAATACACTTGCTTACTCAACAGTAGTGTATGTTCCTTCTATAAAACCGACTGCACAAATATAAGAGGAACATCCGATCTGAACGGGTCCATTATTATTTTTATATTGAACGGATATTAGCCAAGGGAACTTACGAGCACAAATGTATTTTATTTCCAAGTTCAGTGTTAGTAACATAATGTTTTCAAATAATGTATTCACTATATAGATAACATAAATAGAAGGTTAAGATATATATCATGGTACATTGTAGATACGAATACAAGTAGGTGCGGTTGTTCTGCATACATATTTGTCCGATGGTCAATCGTAACCAGACTATAGTACAACAATGTTTAGAAGTAATATTCTCAATTATAACCGAAACTACATTAATAACTGAAGGTAATCTGGTAATTCACCAATCAAGCAGTATGTCATTCTGACTTTCCAAGTTGGGAATATGCCGCATTGATTCTCTTAAAGATGTGTTTCTCTACATATACAATTAATTAATATCAAGCATATCATTTGCATGAAATGTATATACAAAATCAATGCATGCTAAATGTGACAAGTAATGTTTAATGTTTAATACTAAATATTGAGAAACGCTGCATGATCATTCCACTTGTCATTTTCATTGCAACAGCTTAACTGTTGTCGAATTGCTTATGGTACCGATGGAGAAGAAAGTAATACAATATGTTTGGACAAACACCCTTTATAATGCGATAACACTTCCCCTCCCACGGGAACGACTTTTTAGACCATTATTACTTTGATTATATTGCCATTACTTATTGCATACTATACCACTGATTCCATGTCACATGTTTGAGAAAATATTTTCATTAACACATCCGGTGCTAGGCAATGTTTTCTACTTGGAACATTAAGGTATATTGCATTTCAGAGTAGACATATCTTTATTATTATTATGACACGGCCCCTGTGATGGTTGCATTTGATATATCAAACCCGTTTTATAAGCATCTTTATGGCAACGAAGTGGTTAAATGATTAATAGTTACAAGTAACACAGATAATTCACAAAGATTATTCACAAGATTCACTACATGTCTTGGTACATATTCACATGTGCGAGTACCTGGTCTGTCAATGCGAATGTTACAGACACGGCATCTGTACTGGACTGTTTGTGCAGTGGTACGTTTTGAAGGATATTGCAATTAATATGGTCCTTATCTGCAAAATGGTTCGATACACCATTGCAATTTATATTCGTGTCCACTAAATATTATTTATATGAGTAAATGTTCATCTTAACATATGTCATTGGCTGTCATCCAGCATTTCATACATTAAAATACAGCTTACTCGAATATACACATATGTCAGTCTTAGCTATTCTAAATAGCAAATAATTCATACCTTGGTGTGAATATTTGCAATACCAAATAATTATATTTCAGGTTCATACAGTTTGTCTGTTTAAGCAACACCGATCTCGTGTATCATTGTTTACTCAAGGTTACAGGTTTGAGTACACATTCTCTTTCAGCAGATTCAAGTGGGCGGCAACACCTTTGAAGCAGAACTCGATTTGCTCCTGAATAATAGAAATATATTTTCCTTATTCGTGGTGAACTAAGTATAAATGTAAATAACAACAACGAAATAAAAATATTTAACAGCCTGCAAACAATGCTACTGTAAATAATGAAGACCGACTGATGCAGACGAATGTTTTTTAAAAACATCTATAGAGACTGCCGTTGCAGTTTTTCCTAATGCGATATTATCCTGACACTGAGTCGATGCCTGCACAGTATACGCAATAATATTGTAAACCAAACGTTGAAAACACAGCATGTGTATTATTTCAGATCAATATTACTGTTAGATAATTGTTAATAGAAATGACCATATAATTTTTTGATAAATAATATAGCATTTTAAAACGACATAGCTACATCTGTATGTAAAAAATGAATAGACAAAATTAAAGGGATCGTTTAAACAAAGTAAAACAGTGCACTTGCCGTATTTGGTATAGCCATCCTGCGTCTTGATTTAACCTGTCGTAGAGTGTTCAATACACTTACGCTGTGGTCAGCGCCCATTCTCTCAATTAATAGCCACATTACACAGAAAAGAGCTGATCTCTCTGCCCCATTCCTGTGTACAAAACAATGGGAATGAGCAGAAAAGTTTAATATAGTGTATAGCTAGTAGGGACTTGGTACGTCTGTAACATCTAACATAACTTCAATTTAGCGTACTAACAGTAAAGCTAGTCTGACTCTGTATTTTTGAACCTGTAATTAACATGTGGACGTAAATCCCAGAACTTTATATCGGCTCGTTATATTATCATCAGAATCAATAAAATTCCGACCAAGGCCGTATTTGATAAATTGATTTCAAACTTACTGGACTGGAGCTGTTAACAGACGAAATTTCGAAGCCAAAAATATACAACTTTTTTAATCGCTATCAACATACACATTGTATTGAATAAACTATTACTTTATTAATGTTGAATGACTCACATGCAATGGACAAGTATAGGTCCGGTTTCCTCTGTTTGTATAACAAGCTTTTCAACTTCATGAATGAGCTTTACAAGCTCGACTGGATCTGGAATCCTATTTGACATAGGCCACTTGTTGAACTGGTAGTGTGTGATGATTCTACTGTTATTTACCTGGTAAACGATATAAAACAGGTATTGATCATGAAAACGAATACCTTTACGCATCAGTTCAAATATTTGAAAAATAAGTATATTGTGTACATATTAACACTATTTGTTTTAATAGTTGTTCATTGTAATAATTTAGATACAGATCGCATCAATTGTTTGGCTCCAGACGAATCACATGTTATACAATCAGGTATTTGCTTGTTTTAAAACAAACTAAATCATCATGCTATCGCGTTTAAACAGACACACTAACAAACACACATCATATCCCTGGAACATATCCGTATATAGTAAAATCCCCCACGAAAATTTATTTTCATTCAAAAGTTGTAAGATCATCAAGTGTTTCGCGACAGTGTATACCTTTTCGTCCTCAACAACTTGAATATCACGTTTAATGTAAATCCCTGACTCCTTTCTACTGTTTGTTCGAAACACAACATTCCCATTCTGAACTTCCTGGCCTTCCTCTGGAAGATATTCTCCAACATCCTGGAACATATTATATATCTATGTGCCATCATAATATTAATAATTCTTAAAGTAGATCCTTTGAAAGAAACAGTATGAATGCAAACAGTGAACACTGCAGCATCGGTTTTATTGAGTTTGTTCATGAGTAGTTTTGATTTAAAGTGCAACCCTTCACACGCCTCCACTTCCACAACGGCTTAAGCGTATTTAATTGTCAATACTACTAACATATCTACGTTTAATAATTACAAGTGAATGGCTGAGTTGTACATTGCTACTCTCAGTTAGTTACACAAAACAAACTCGTCATACATTAACATTATATTTGAAATGGTGTGTAATGATATGAAGGTTAAAAAAAGTATTGGCTATTACAACTCGGTTGCCGTATGGTGGCTCCATATCTATGATACAGCCGACCCGTCGTTGGACGATCATGTCAAGAAACTGAGTCAAAGTCTCTGGCAGTGGAGTTTGCGCGGCAATGAACCGACCTTGTCTTCTATAACCCTGAAAGTTAATATAGCAATTATTTATATTAATTTTTTACAATAGTATTCTTAACTTGAATTAAAACAAAACAAACATGTGACATGATACACCATTGTCGCAATAATGTAATCAATCATATAGTGTACAATAGAATGCGCTCCTACATCCGAACATCCTTTGGTTTTGTCTGAAGTGAAAATACCACAGAAACTCACATCAATTTGATTACGTATATGGACAGTAGATAATCTAATGCATGATAAACTATAGCATTATTGCCTTCGGGACATTATTATAATGCTTAAATGTATATGCTATTTTGTAATCTATTATTAGGAATCAGATGTACAGGCATTGACATTGAATAGGTAACGCAGCGGTAAAAAAATAAACAAGAGGGCCATGATGGCCCTTAATTGCTCACCTGATTACCATACATTTAAGATTTTACTGGCTAGCCCATGGGTAGGGCCAATGTTATTAACCTTAGGGACACTATTTGAACAATGTTGATAGTGGATCATGAGCAGTGGTTCTGCAGAACAAGAATTTCAAAGATTTAGTATATTGATTTTTATCAAGACAATGATTCTGACCAATGAAGATTGGGCTAAAAATGTGCCCTCTAGAGTATTTTTCTAAGAGTTTACCTAGTGACCTACTTTTTATTACCACCCAACCCATGATCACACTCAACCTTGATATCGCCTAGCCGAACACTGTGAAGAAGTTTGAGGAAGACTGGTCTAAAAATGTGGCCACTGGAGTGTAAACTAGATTTTTCTAAGATATGACCCAGTGACCTACTTTTTGATCTCACATAACCCTGTGAAAGAATTTATAAGGACACTCATTCTGACCAATTTTCATGAAGATTTGGCTATAAATGTAACCTCTAGAGTGTTCACCAGGTTATCCTACTATTTGACCTAGTGGCCTGTTTTTAACCCCACAAACCCCACTTTCAAACTTGTTTGGGATTTTATCAAGAAAATCAGTATGACTAATTTCCATGAAGATTGGACAAACAATGTGACCACTAGAGTGTTCACAATTTTTTTCTACTGTTCGACCTAGTGACCTAGTGTTTAACTCCAGTTGACCAATTTTCGAACTCGTCCGAGATTTTATGAAGCGATTATTCTGACCAACTTTCATGAAGATTGCACTAAAAATGTGACCACTAGAGTGTCCACAAGGTTTTTAAACTGTTTGACCTAGTGAACTAGTTTTTTACCCCGCGTAACCCACTTCTCGAACTCCTCCAAGATTTAAACAAGACAATTATTCTGACCAAGTTTCATGAAAACTGGGCTAAAAATGTGACCTTTTGGTGGTGGTTGCGTCTTGCATGTGGCTTTGCCTGCTTGACTTTACTACTTTTCCATCTAGAGGGTTCAAAAGGTTTTTCTACTATCTGACCTAGTGACCTAGATTTTAAACCAACTTGACCCATTTTCGAACTGTGAGATTTTATCAAGACATTCATTCTAACCAAGGTCTCATGAAGATTGGACTACAATTGTGACCACTAGAGTGTTCACAAGCGAACTGTTGACGACGCACGACGGACGACGGACATTCAAGTATTCCAAAAGCTCACATTGAGCTTTGCTCAGGTGAACTAAGAATTGGAGGAATGTTTTACTGAATGTTAAACTTTTTTTTCTACATAATAAGTATGTTTTTTCGTCATGTAGCTTTTATTATGGTTCACAAACAATATGCCATTAGTAATGGTAGATGCTATATAATCTGGTTTTTAATATTTAGGTTACTGATAGGACCTGGACAGGACAGTTTCTCCATGACAGGTCTAATCTATGACAGTGTAATAAATGCAATATATTCAGTAACATAATAAATAGTAACATGAATAATTTATAGTAAAATTTTTTACACTAAGACTACATTCTGCAGAATAAACAATATTTATATCATAATTTGAAACCAGGTCATCCAAGTACTATACAGCATGCTGTGATACTACCAGTGGTATTTACAAACGTACATCTATGAATACTGCATTAATGTAGTCAGCCTTCATTTGTCGGTTAGTGTCATGCCGCATCACCCGGACTGCGTGACGGTGCCCTGTAAAGAACGCACAGTAGAACATATGTAAACAATTAAAGAAACATCTCTACAAAAATACAAACTACGTTTCAGATAAAATTCGAGTAACAACCATCATATGTAATAGTGTAAGCGTTTCTGGTTTGGATTGGATGGTGACACAACATATACATATAGTCAACTTTCAGGACGATATTGTAACATTTCAAGCCGAGGCGTGCTTTATTTACGCACATCCATTGATTGCCACCTTAGGACAGTGAGTGAATACAAGGTTGTTCCGTAAAACTCACTATACAATAAAGCTGTATTGGAGTTTAGGCTTTCAAATTGGTCTCATTATGTCTTTTTTATGATTGATGTGTTTGGTTTGTTTGTTTTGTTTTGTTCGATTCGCAAAACTGTCCCCACTTATCAAGAACTAAACTGGTATTTTTACGCCATTTTCTCTCCTACTTTATTCTATATTAACTCATCATTCTGCACCAACTGACAGTCATCGTCGTGATCGTATCAGTATCAGTATTCTTTTTTCTGAGATTGCCTTACTTAAAAACATTCAAAATCAGAGACTGGACATGTTAATGTCTACGATGACAAGTACCGTTCCGTCAATTCGATTGATTCTTTAGCCAAATGGGATAGATAGTAACAAATGATGAGTTTGAATAGCAAAAATATCTATTTCCAAGGTCCTGAACTTCTATACTTAGTAAACATAATGCCAACTTATTTGAACCAAAAAAATATACTATCCCAGAATATGGAATTTTGCTTTTTTAAGCAATAGAGTAAGCATATTGCACTATAGAATACTTTTAACACAAAATGAACGTTCATTACAAATAGTAATGACACATAATCTACCGTACCTGGAATATCAGCACTATCTCTGTTTGCAAATGGAATCATCCTATTAGCATCCACTGCTGTTTTCTCCTCATCCGTGTCATACCAGTTCTCCATTTGAAGTTGCTATGTATATAATATAAAATATCTATCTAAGCTTCGTTTTCTTTGTTACATCAGCGTGTATACTTCGTACTAAGTTTATTAAACTCACCCCTAATGACTATACGATCCGCATTCTATTTCAATCATTGTCTCTATGACACAACAGCCGGTTTGATTTTATATTAATTGCAAGGTAGTTTATATTCGACAGGTTTATCATAACAGTAAAATTGTATATCCATCGACGTATTGTTGAATATGTCTAGGGGAAAATATAAATATAAACATACGTAATAAAACACTTATTGTATAGCGAATGGTAGGAAATATCGCGCCATCCTTACACTCCATTGCTGCATACGCTGTTATATTAAAAGTACAAAAATGAGTCATGCAGGAAACACCACATACAGAACAAACACTCGCCCAAACAGCAACACAAGGAAACAGCAAATGTACATAGGTAGAAAAAACAACAAGAGACGCACAAAGACAAAACAAACATACAATAGGAGGAAGATGGAAGTACCGCCTTGGAACGGTCAGTGACAAAAGTCACCGGGGGTTTAAACCGGTTTATGGGCGCCCAACCTCACCCTTATTCCATCCCCATCCTAAAGCCACACAGATCAATCTTATAATGACATTGTATAACACTGGTATATTATCAGCTTATATGATCAAAGTAAAATGCATTTAGACAGAAGAAATATATATATGAGCAAATATTACATAAAAATAACACAGTATTCGTTTCAGTGCTACATTAAAAAGATCAAACAAATACCTTCAACATTTTTGCTAGACCATCATGTTGGTAAATCCAGTATAGGTCCACAAAACTGTCAGCTGGAACCGGTTCTGTATCAATTGATAGTGACCACATCACAGCATGGTGAAGGTACTTATATTGATCCTTGAACAGATAACAATGTAAACATTCACATAATGCAAGCACTTAAGACTGATATAATATTAACATTTAGTCTTTTGCGGGCAGAATCATACGTTTTAGTCCTAGTGATACGCCGTGGCTCATGCTAATCTAGGCAAATATCAGTTTGGTAGATATCTGATTATTTGTTGAGGTTTAAGAATATGATGGGTGACAAATGAAAAAAAGTTGCGCAACAATATAAAGGTAAACCGCATTATGTTATAATGTTATGTATCTAGTTACCCGTGACAGAACTCGCACATGCAAACAGCTTGACTTAAAGATTCAGCATTGTCCAAACTATTTGACAATATGCCTATAGTTTATCACATGCCTATAGTTACATTTAGCATTTGAGTAGGCATAACGTTTAACTATTTTGAATAAATTCAATAATTATGCTATAACAATAACCGGTATACGAGAACTACAACCCCATATATCAACTTTAGGATGGACACTTAACTGTTTAATTGTGGAGATATGCACCTGACTAGAAAATGGTATTATTTCGCAACCACACTGTTGGCGAAAACGTTCAACATGCAATGACGTAATACGTACCACAGTTTGAACCATGTGAACTCTTTGGTCTCTCATCTGTATTATACAACCCAATACATCAACAGAGTTTTCAGCTTGGCCTTGATTAATCAAAATGTCCAACGCTATGTACGTCCCCGTCCTTCCAATACCCGCACTGTAACAAAGTATTTCTACACTCTTTAAATTTACTAAATTTGACTGCTATGACACTATTGAAATTTCGACACAGTTAAACGATAATACTGTAATGAATACAGTAATGACCGAATGCGATCGGATGATGATGTCATTCACTGGACGAGTGGGTACGATTTATATCGATTAAACAGGTTGTGTTTAATTAAATTTATGTTATTAGGACACATAATGTCCGAATATGGAATCGAATCCCAAATCTCTTGAGAATACCACTTGAAGTAGCCACTGACCTGTAAAACTATTCACTAACACAGTTGTGAGATATTCAAGAATGTTTGTGTATCCAATGTGGGAATGTTGACAAATTAAGTCACTTTCTCTTAAAGGTAATCATTTACGAGTAGATTATAGAAATTATATGTATAGACGTAATAGGATCACGTCATACACGTAATTCGAATGAAAACTGTACAGCTATAAAACCTTGCCCTAGGGAGATTCGAACTCAAATTATATTCAATAACAGGGTTGCTATATATATATAGCATTTATTTTACAGCTTTGTTCATCGAATGCAAGAGTGCTGGCAAGTAAAACGTTCGGGACAATTACATTATACATGCGCTTTTACACGCTATTGTGGCATATAATGGCGCGAATGCAGGGAATATAAATCTAAATAAGTATCAACACGTCTTACACAATATTAACGCAATGTTACGTTTCAATATTTCATATGAGGAATACCTTCAGATGACTTCCAGCTGACTAGACTTGTGTAGTGTTACATTGCATCATAATCATTTACCTGCAGTGCACGACCAGTGGGCCATCAAACTTCCTCCTCATTCTGAGGACTTTGTTCCTTAGGCTGACAATACTGATGACATCACTAGGAACACCTTTGTCTGGCCAGGCGGTGAAATGGATGTGGTGAAACTGTCTCTCGTCTTTGTCCTACGTGTCAAAAATGAAATAATGAAACCGTGAATTGTAATTCATCGGAAAGCTGAAATCGTGGTAATTCCTAAAGAAGGATACCATTCAAAAGCGACGGTAGCAATGCGTACATACAAATTGCTGACTTGGTTTTAAGGATGCGCATTTTTGTTATTAATCAATCAACGCCAGAAGTTGTACACGTATACATACAATGAAAATAATGCTAATAACCCATTATCCGAACAAAACCTCTCTATAACACCCACAACACTGTGTTAATTAGTTGATATTCAAGACAAGAGTGTTTTGCTTCACTTTCACACTGCTTTAAGCAGCCACCCACCTTCCTGTAACACAACATACTTGATATAATTTAGTGTCTGTTATAGAGAGGTTTTATTTTACGGCTAAAGTCTTTAAAAGGAGCTACCTTTATAGAAAGGGAGATTTGGTACGACACTCAGCGGACATTTTCGGTCTAGTTTCTGAACAACGCTTTAAATATTGATTAGATTATTATCACATGTACAATGGCTGACAATGGTTGTTGGCCTACATAAACATTTTAATTGATTATTACCGTTATGTAAATTTGAATCTTACGACATATTCCGACCAACGGCGAACGCTGTTCCGGTTGTTTTCTTAGCAATACATTTTTCTATTTTTGTCGACACAAACAGCCTTTTACTAACAGTACTGTTTAGTGTTAAATAAGTATTAAGTATGCGCAGCATACATCTTTAATAAGTGGTTTTTTTAGCATTATTTTAAAAGAAGGCACGTACCCTAGCATGGACAGTATTCACTTTTAATAACTAAAATCAATGAAATTGGCGATATCGAATGATCATAAAGTATAATAACACTGCAAATCAAATATTTGGCGATTGTTTACGGCAGCCACACGACCACTTAAAATATGCTGTTGCGGACTGTATTAATTCAGAAAGCAGATGCAGCAATTCAAACAGTAAAAACAGCAGCCACAGTTTTATTGAAAACATACTTGGTACAAGTCGATGAACCATCTAAATACTGTTAAACCTACACCAAACGCAGGATTTATGCTTATACTTGGTATTGAGTTGAAACGGTGCATTCATGAGTACGTTCGCAAATCTATTGTGTATATTGCTATATACATTTCGATATATTGCTTGTCCAGTGGAATTTACAGCACTTATACAATACTCATATATAACTATTGTCTATTTACGCAATTTATGAACTGCGACAAGGTGTTACGTCCAACCTTACCATCGAGATCGTCATGTTTCTCACAATGAATTCAGCATATTCCTCTTCACCAATGGAGTGGACCTTCACATTGCCGTATGTCATAGTTTTACCAGCATTAGGCCAATACTGGTCGCACTTCATACCCTGAGCATACAAGTAGATATTTATAATGTGTGTGTGCCTTATGCCTTTGCTACTGTGATTATACAATTAATGCATATATTCTTTACTAAAAGTATGAACAGAGGAAGAATCAAAAGTTCAAACAATCCTAGAACACAATACATTAGCTGATATTTGAAAAACGTGAACACTTATTTTGGCATGTGTATGGGTGATTACAATGGTCATTCTATAGGATGAAAAGGGAAGATAATTACCGAACCTTCCTTTAGTTTTGTCACCATGACAATAGTCTCGACCTTCTCCTGCCAAATCATCTTCCAGAACAAACTGAAATCTCCGAGAATCTTCTTTGTCGGCCCTGCAGATAAACCTTAGATATGAGTCATGATCTGTTACTATAAAGATGAATATAGTTGTAATATAAGGTGTTATTGTTATGACAAATATAATTATATTTCACCATATAGTCAAATTGTGAAACAGGTGCAGGCTCAAATATGACAATAAGCATCACTTTTGAGGTACGATGCAGTGAACACCATTCACGTATTTTGAAATATATCTCTATCAATATAATGTCGACATGCGACATTATTCACTTGAGCACCGTGATTTAAAGCGTATAGATAAACAAAGACCATCTGTACTGACAAGGCATGACTGGGTTGAAAATTGGAAGTTAAGTACGGATCGTACAAGACGTTTGAAAAGCACTAGCTTTTGAATAAATGTCCACGTGAAGGGAAACATTTTGTGTGTGAAAGTTTGTCCGGGTGGGACAGGGCATATAACATATTAAATAGACCAGAAGCCCGACAGGAAAGTGCAAAGATGCACACACCAAATGCGTGCTTACGTAGAGTACACCATATATGGGAACATCAATATTAAGTTCGGCTGAGTGTTAAAGTGTACAGAGAGGGTGTGTTAAAACTGAATCAGTTTCAGTCGTTTTAAAAGCACATATAGGACTGTTCTTTTGACATGTTGGTTACGATTACAAAACGTGACATATCGGGATAAAAACTATAATATAGGTTCTTTGAAATCGCGACTGGATATATTAAATCGGCATTTGTAAGACGGGAGAATGTAAAACATAGCAAAACAACTGTGAGAATTCCGTCAAATATGTACTCAACTGAATTCAGAGCATCCGCACGTACGCTAGCATGGACAGTATTCACTTTTAATAACTAAAATCAATGAAATTGACGATATCGAATGATCGGGAAGCCGTTCAGGGCACGACAGGGAAAAGGTAATACATGAGTCTGGTACGCTCATCCTGTTACTGAGTTTAAGAGTATACCATCATAGAGTACTACCATCGGCTGTCATCGCGCAAGGAAAGCAGGAAGCCTAGCTACCGCCTGTAAAGGGGTAATTAATCAAACATGCAGTGCGTTTTAATAGTAAGAGGTCATAATTTTTCTTCTAAAAGGTTTTATACAAAACATGACCATGAATTTTCCTAAGTTTTTAAATAGCATTAGCATAAACTTCTGGGTGAGACATGCCTTGTTGCAGTAACGTCCGTAAATTGCAATTATATTTATTAATGAGTGTTAAAATATTTTCCGAAGTTTATGATATCTGTAACCTACCTTAAGACGTTACGAGTTATAACTAAATTACGATTGGTAAAATCTTCTAGCAAAGAACATGCTTTGGCAAATCGAATAAATGGAAAAGTAGTAAAGTCAAGCAGGCAAAGCCACATGCAAGACGCAACCACCACCAAAACACCGATAGACAGCATGACACACACACACAACCACACACCCAAACGCGCACACACACACACGAAATGAACACAGAAGACACCAAAAGACACACAAGAACCAGGGACAAACGTTCCACAACATGAATAAACCACAAGCACAGAGACGCAAGGCAAACAAAAGGAAGGGTGACAAAGAGAGTACCGCCTTGGCACGGTCAGCAGCAAAAACACCACTGGGGGTGTAAACCGGTTTACGGACGTCCTAACCTCACACTTCTCTCAAAGTTTGTAGATAACATCCCCATAAAATTCTGGTTGAGAAATGCCTTGTAGCAGTAACGTCCGTAGATTGCAATTATATTTACTAATGAGAGGTAAATTTCGATAATAAAATTTAGAAAAGGTTTTCCGAAGTTTGTGATATTTGTAACCTTGCTTAAGAAGTTTATCAGTTATAACTAAATTACGTCTGTTAAAATCTTCAAGCAAAGAACAGGCTCGGGCAAATCTAATAAGTTGAGAAATATAAACCCCATAAGATGTAGAACGTGGCACATCCCCATCTAGAAAAGGATAATTAACAATTTTAAAATTGAAATCTTCTCTTTTATCGTATACTTTGGACGAAACTTTATCATTTGTAATTGAAAGATTCAAATCTAAAAATGAAGCATTAATGTCAGATTGATTCGCTTTGTTTAAAGACAGTTCTTTTGGGTAGATTGAAGAAACCATAGTATCAAAATAAGGATTATCTAAATTCAAAATATCGTCTAAATACCTTGAAGTTTTATTAAAAGCATTAACAATATCGGTCTGTGTATCAGGTTTTAAGCTAAGCATAAAATCCCTCTCGTAGCAATACAAAAACAAATCTGAAACAAGAGGGGCACAATTTGTATCCATTGGTATACCAACAACTTGACGATATATGGTATCCCCATAACGCACAAATATATTATCTAAAAGAAAGGTAAGAGATCTGCAAACATCAAGGCAAGTCAACATTGTGTAATGTTCAACTTCTGAATTCGAAAAGAATGAACGTTGAACATTACAAGCAATGAACATTTTGTTTTCTCTGGCAAAGGTTTTTTCTATTAATTTAATAAGTTTATCCTTTATAAGATGGTGAGGTAGAGTAGTATAGAGTGTAGAGAAATCATAAGAGCTCAGTAAAGAAATGTTATACTGTTCATTTTCAAGTTTTGTTAAAACATCATTTGAATTTTTTATGGACCAAAAAACATTAATACCAGAATTTTCATATATTTTATCACAGTAGCGTTTAACATGTTCTTTGATCGTAGTAAGACAGGACGTCAAAAGTATAGAAAATTTAGTAGTGGTACAACAGCTAGAGTTGGCAATAAAACGCGACTTATAAGGGTGTTTATGTAGTTTCGGAATCCAGTACAAAGTAGAAAGTTTATGTTGTTTTATGTTAGGACCTGACTTAAAATTATTGCACATGTTTACATGTTCCGAGACTATATCTTTTTCAGGTGTTTGAACTGTTATATAAGTTTTTGAATCAGTTAGCTCCTTCTTTAAACATCAACATAATACAATCTTCAAATAATGATTACATTGTTTGATGCCTTGTCAGCAGGAACAAGAACATAATCTGAATGAAAATTAGAAATGTTTTTCTTCAAGTAGCGAAATGTAACTCTAGGTCGAGTGGTAAAAGATGGTAATTTGATTTGTAAAAAGTTATTCGCGTATCAATAATGTCGAAAATACATTTCTTCCAATCCGAAAGGGCATTAACATCAGCATGTTCTCGTCGACACCATTTGATGCAGAATTCTTGAATAGCTTCCGCAATATGAGTTCCACAAGCGTCAAAATCAATAAGGGAAGGTAATCTATATTTAGGTCCTTTAGTTAGGAGGGTCCTGAGACGTTTATCCTTAATGATGGAAAAGTAGTAAAGTCAAGCAGGCAAAGCCACATGCAAGACGCAACCACCACCAAAACACCGATAGACAGCGTGACACACACACACACAACCACACACCCAAACGCACACACACACGAAATGAACACAGAAAACACCAAAAGACACACAAGAAACAGGGACAAACGTTCAACAACATGAACAAACCACAAGCACAAAGACGCAAGGCAAACAAAAGGAAGGGTGACAAAGAGAGTACCGCCTTGGCACGGTCAGCAGCAAAAACACCACTGGGGGGTTTAAACCGGTTTACGGACGTCCTAACATCACAATTCTCTCAAAGTCACCCTAGCTTTACAAATATTGTAAATAAAGGTATCCCCGCTGGACTTACTCACAACATAGACGACGGTGAACACAGGACAACATGTAAAACATAGCATAATAACTGTGACAAACCGTCAAATATGTACTCAATGACTTTGCTGAAGTCAGAGCACCTGCAGGTAAGCCGTTAAGGGCACGACAGGGAAAAAGTAATACATGAGTCTGGTAAGCTCCTCCTGTATCCAAGTTTAAGAGTATACCATCATAGAGTACTACCCTCGGCCTGTCATCGCGCAAGCAAAGAGGGAAGCGTAGCTACCGACTGTAAAAGGGTCGATAACCAAACATGCAGTGTGTTGCAATATAATAGGATCATAACCTTTCTTTTTAAATGTTTTAATGCGTTTTATAAACAAATCATGAAAATGGATATGACCCCGAATTTTCCTAAGTTTGTAGATAACATCCCCATAAAATTCTGGTTGAGAAATGCCTTGTCACAGTAACGTCCGTAGATTGCAATTATATTTACTAATGAGAGGTAAATTTCGATAATAAAATTTAGAAAAGGTTTTCCGAGGTTTGTGATATCTGTAACCTTGCTTAAGAAGTTTATCAGTTATAACTAAATTACGTCTGTTAAAATCTTCAAGCAAAGAACAGGCTCGGGCAAACCTAATAAGTTGAGAAATATAAACCCCATAAGATGTAGAACGGGGCACATCCCCATCTAGAAAAGGATAATTAACAATTTTAAAATTAAAATCTTCTCTTTTATCGTATACTTTGGACGAAACTTTATCATTTGTAATTGAAAGATTCAAATCTAAAAATGAAGCATTAATGTCAGATTGATTCGCTTTGTTTAAAGACAGTTCCTTTGGGTAGATTGAAGAAACCATAGTATCAAAATAAGGATTATCTAAATTCAAAATATCGTCTAAATACCTTGAAGTTTTATTAAAAGCATTAACAATATCGGCCTGTGTATCAGGTTTTAAGCTAAGCATAAAATCCCTCTCGTAGCAATACAAAAACAAATCTGCAACAAGAGGGGCACAATTTGTACCCATTGGTATACCAACAACTTGACGATATATGGTATCCCCATAACGCACAAATATATTATCTAAAAGAAAGGTAAGAGATCTACAAACATCAAGGCAAGTCAACATTGTGTAATGTTCAACTTCTGAATTCGAAAAGAATGAACGTTGAACATTACAAGCAATGAACATTTTGTTTTCTCTGGCAAAGGTTTTTTCTATTAATTTAATAAGTTTATCCTTTATAAGATGGTGAGGTAGAGTAGTATAGAGTGTAGAGAAATCATAAGAGCTCAGTAAAGAAATGTTATACTGTTCATTTTCAAGTTTTGTTAAAACATCATTTGAATTTTTTATGGACCAAAAAACATTAATACCAGAATTTTCATATATTTTATCACAGTAGCGTTTAACATGTTCTTTGATCGTAGTAAGACAGGACGTCAAAAGTATAGAAAATTTAGTAGTGGTACAACAGCTAGAGTTGGCAATAAAACGCGACTTATAAGGGTGTTTATGTAGTTTCGGAATCCAGTACAAAGTAGAAAGTTTATGTTGTTTTATGTTAGGACCTGACTTAAAATTATTGCACATGTTTACATGTTCCGAGACTATATCTTTTTCAGGTGTTTGAACTGTTATATAAGTTTTTGAATCAGTTAGCTCCTTCTTTAAACATCAACATAATACAATCTTCAAATAATGATTACATTGTTTGATGCCTTGTCAGCAGGAACAAGAACATAATCTGAATGAAAATTAGAAATGTTTTTCTTCAAGTAGCGAAATGTAACTCTAGGTCGAGTGGTAAAAGATGGTAATTTGATTTGTAAAAAGTTATTCGCGTATCAATAATGTCGAAAATACATTTCTTCCAATCCGAAAGGGCATTAACATCAGCATGTTCTCGTCGACACCATTTGATGCAGAATTCTTGAATAGCTTCCGCAATATGAGTTCCACAAGCGTCAAAATCAATAAGGGAAGGTAATCTATATTTAGGTCCTTTAGTTAGGAGGGTCCTGAGACGTTTATCCTTAATGATGGAAAAGTAGTAAAGTCAAGCAGGCAAAGCCACATGCAAGACGCAACCACCACCAAAACACCGATAGACAGCGTGACACACACACACACAACCACACACCCAAACGCACACACACACGAAATGAACACAGAAAACACCAAAAGACACACAAGAAACAGGGACAAACGTTCAACAACATGAACAAACCACAAGCACAAAGACGCAAGGCAAACAAAAGGAAGGGTGACAAAGAGAGTACCGCCTTGGCACGGTCAGCAGCAAAAACACCACTGGGGGGTTTAAACCGGTTTACGGACGTCCTAACATCACAATTCTCTCAAAGTCACCCTAGCTTTACAAATATTGTAAATAAAGGTATCCCCGCTGGACTTACTCACAACATAGACGACGGTGAACACAGGACAACATGTAAAACATAGCATAATAACTGTGACAAACCGTCAAATATGTACTCAATGACTTTGCTGAAGTCAGAGCACCTGCAGGTAAGCCGTTAAGGGCACGACAGGGAAAAAGTAATACATGAGTCTGGTAAGCTCCTCCTGTATCCAAGTTTAAGAGTATACCATCATAGAGTACTACCCTCGGCCTGTCATCGCGCAAGCAAAGAGGGAAGCGTAGCTACCGACTGTAAAAGGGTCGATAACCAAACATGCAGTGTGTTGCAATATAATAGGATCATAACCTTTCTTTTTAAATGTTTTAATGCGTTTTATAAACAAATCATGAAAATGGATATGACCCCGAATTTTCCTAAGTTTGTAGATAACATCCCCATAAAATTCTGGTTGAGAAATGCCTTGTCACAGTAACGTCCGTAGATTGCAATTATATTTACTAATGAGAGGTAAATTTCGATAATAAAATTTAGAAAAGGTTTTCCGAGGTTTGTGATATCTGTAACCTTGCTTAAGAAGTTTATCAGTTATAACTAAATTACGTCTGTTAAAATCTTCAAGCAAAGAACAGGCTCGGGCAAACCTAATAAGTTGAGAAATATAAACCCCATAAGATGTAGAACGGGGCACATCCCCATCTAGAAAAGGATAATTAACAATTTTAAAATTAAAATCTTCTCTTTTATCGTATACTTTGGACGAAACTTTATCATTTGTAATTGAAAGATTCAAATCTAAAAATGAAGCATTAATGTCAGATTGATTCGCTTTGTTTAAAGACAGTTCCTTTGGGTAGATTGAAGAAACCATAGTATCAAAATAAGGATTATCTAAATTCAAAATATCGTCTAAATACCTTGAAGTTTTATTAAAAGCATTAACAATATCGGCCTGTGTATCAGGTTTTAAGCTAAGCATAAAATCCCTCTCGTAGCAATACAAAAACAAATCTGCAACAAGAGGGGCACAATTTGTACCCATTGGTATACCAACAACTTGACGATATATGGTATCCCCATAACGCACAAATATATTATCTAAAAGAAAGGTAAGAGATCTACAAACATCAAGGCAAGTCAACATTGTGTAATGTTCAACTTCTGAATTCGAAAAGAATGAACGTTGAACATTACAAGCAATGAACATTTTGTTTTCTCTGGCAAAGGTTTTTTCTATTAATTTAATAAGTTTATCCTTTATAAGATGGTGAGGTAGAGTAGTATAGAGTGTAGAGAAATCATAAGAGCTCAGTAAAGAAATGTTATACTGTTCATTTTCAAGTTTTGTTAAAACATCATTTGAATTTTTTATGGACCAAAAAACATTAATACCAGAATTTTCATATATTTTATCACAGTAGCGTTTAACATGTTCTTTGATCGTAGTAAGACAGGACGTCAAAAGTATAGAAAATTTAGTAGTGGTACAACAGCTAGAGTTGGCAATAAATAGCGACTTATAAGGGTTTTTATGTAGTTTCGGAATCCAGTACAAAGTAGAAAGTTTATGTTGTTTTATGTTAGGACCAGACTTAAAATTATTGCACATTTTTACATGTTCCGAGACTATATTTTTTTCAGGTGTTTGAACTGTTATATAAGTCTTTGAATCAGTTAGCTCCTTCTTTAAAACATCAACATAATACAATCTTCAAATAATGATTACATTGTTTGATGCCTTGTCAGCAGGAACAAGAACATAATCTGAATGAAAATTAGAAATGTTTTTCTTCAAGTAGCGAAATGTAACTCTAGGTCGAGGTGGTAAAAGATGGTAATTAGATTTGTAAAAAGTTATTCGCGTATCAATAATATCGAAAATACATTTCTTCCAATCCGAAAGGGCATTAACATCAGCATGTTCTCGTCGACACCATTTGATGCAGAATTCTTGAATAGCTTCCGCAATATGAGTTCGACAAGCGTCAAAATCAATAAGGGAAGGTAATCTATATTTAGGTCCTTTAGTTAGGAGGGTCCTGAGACTTTTATCCTTAATGATATCAAAATTACCAGTAATGACATGACCAACTGGTTTATAGCAAAAGCTAGAAATGCTACAATCTCAAGAAATAGGGGTATTAACATCAATATTTAAGTCAGAGACAATTTTATTGTAGTTAAAAATAACATTTATAATAGGTTTATTATATTTATAACAGATGATAGGTGATTCAGAGTTGATGAAATATTTGGGAATAGCATCGATTACATTCTTATCACGAAATATACTTTGAATATCAATAAAATCGATACCTTTATTTAGGAACTGAAGTTTCAGAAAATGTCTTTTATGTTCAGATTCTTTATCAATACGTGGACGAAGAACATGCTGTGTGTAACTTTGTATAAGTGAGGCAGTATTAATTAACGGATCTGTACGCATATAGATTTTATCAGCCTCTTCGTCTATTGACTTAAGACAGGAAAAGGGTAAAGACGATAAACAAGATAACATAGAATGTTTACCAGTTTGTTTTAGAATAGTATGTAAATCATGAATAGACATATTACGACGTAATTTACGCTTAATATTACCATTTCTACGTCTGCCATGTGATCTACTTTTACGTTTTCGAATAGAAAATATAGAGAAAATATCGATACTTGGATCTTTAGAAATGTTGCCGCTTTGGAAAATGTTATCATTAAGGCCTAAAGGAAAAGGTGTTTGTAATTTCTTTATCCAGTCTAGCTCTGTGATAAAACGAGCTTTAGGTTTTAAACTACCAGTAGTTTTAGAATCATAATAAATTTGTTCTACTGGTTGAACCGAAACATATTTGAAAGAATGTCCTTTATGACGAAAATGCTGGTAAAGAAAATTGCGTACTTTTTTGATCCGGCAATGGTAACTGTGTTCAGGAAACCTAGTTTTTAAAGAACGTCCTGTCTGACCTACATATTGAATGCCACAACGTGGCGCATTTCATGTAAGAACATATATAATATTAGATGAGTTTCAGTCTAAATCAGAATTAATCTTCACACTAAACACTCTACCATTAACAAGAGATTTAATTGTTGATCTAGTAGAAATGAAATTGCAACACATACACCTCTTACTATTGCACTTAGTAATTATTGGATACACCCTATGTCTTTTTTTCAAATAATGTGAATTTAGATGGACTTTACTATAACGAATGATAGATTGCTTTAAAGGAGACAAAACGATTTTAGGTCCATTATGAAAAATGTTACTAATAGCCGAAGAGGGAACATGAAAAGATGAAGCAGAAGACAATTTTAGAGGTTTAATACAAACTGACGGCTGTAGTGATTGGAAATTAGTCAGGTTATGAGGAATCTGAACGGAAGACACTGATTGTAAGTTTAAGTTATTAATTTTGAGTTTAGGGAGACTATCCATATTTTGTGTAGTAATTGTAGCACCCTTCTGTAAAAAGCGACATACGTATGTAACGAAAAGTGGTGTAAAATAATAAAAAACATACCAGAGGTTATGACAAAAATAAAGAAGACTAAGAATATGAATGAAACATTGAATAGTGAAACATTGAATGGGTAAAAAGTAAGAAGAAACACAAATAAGTTGAGAAATATAAACCCCATAAGATGTAGACTGGGCACATCTCAATCTCGAAAAGGATAATTTTAAAATTGAAAACCTCCCTTTTATCGTACATTTTGGACGAAATTTTATCATTTGTGCTGGAAAGATTCAAATCTAAAAAGGAAGCCATAATGGCGGATTGATTTGCTTTGTTTAAAGACAGTTCGGTTAGGTAAATTGAAGAAATCATAGTTTCAAAATTCGGATTATCCAAATTCAAAATATCGTATAAATACCTTGAAGTTTTATCAAAAGCATTAACAATATCGGCCTGTGTATAAGGTTTTAAGCTAAGCATAAAATCCCTCTCATGGCAATACAACTTGACGATATATGGTATCCCCAACAACTTGACGATATATGGTATCCCCATAACGCACACATACATTATCTAAAAGCAAGATAACATATCTACAAACATCAAGGCAATTCCACAAGAATGAACACTGAACATTACAAGCAAGGAAGATTTTATTTTGTCTGTCAAAGTTGTTTCTTTTAAGTTAATCAGTTTATCCTTTATAAGATTTTGAGGTAGAGTAGTATAGAGTGCAGAGAAATCATACGGGTATATGTTGTTTATGGTTTTTTTCTGAGAAAGCTGTGAGAACAATCTTGCTTTTTTGTCCACGGATATAACTAATGACCACTGTGTGGCATGGGCATGATAGTTCAATACCTCACTCTCGTATATCGAGAAAGTAAACCTCCAAAGGAATGTGACTGAAGAGTATTTATCATTGACTTAGAGGAGATGTCATGAATTTCACCAAACCCTCAACATAAATACTTGAAAAGGGAATAGAACTATGTAACACCAATACATAACCATCGTTTCTAAAAAGACCCTTGCGAACAGCACCTTTTAAGCTTTGCGTTCATATGTTCCTACGTTACCTATAGTCACCATGCATCATTTTCATAGCAAATACAGAATTTGGATATGACTCTTCATGTCATATTAACATTATGAAATATTTTTCCTTATTCATACTTTCATACGTTACCAAAATTCGTGTTCGAATAAACATATTTAAAGCTTATTGACTGTTACAATTTATTCCACGTCGTTTCCACGAACAACACTGAATTGTTTGTCATATTCAGCAAAAGAAATTTAAATCGACCGTATTTTGTAATTTTATCAGATAGATTATATATGTATATCTACTACTACCTACCACAGCAATTACCATTAAATACTCATTGTATTGCATATACAACTACTTGTACTGGGCATGATAACACGCAGGAGCTGTCTCATCAGGGTCTGCACTATTTAAAAATTGATTGTGCAACCAGTGCACTCCACAGCAGTGATTGGCCAGATAAATTCCTGTACATAGTGAAGATATATGTAATTATACAACAGGGCATGGGTAAAGAAGGAGACAAGTATTTTAAAATTCAGCAAGCGAAGGCTTAAGCATTGTCATTATATATACTTACCCAAACAAGCTATGTAGGCATTTTTCTTCTTGTAACCCTACAACATAGAATATAGAATGAAAATGATGTATAGCAATATTAGATCATGTGTATGCGCACAAATGACACTATTTATATAAATAAATGTAACGTGGGCGTTCAAAGAGTTACCTTACATTGTGAAAGTACAATATATTTATTGAGTTTGATTCTGGGCAGTTATGAAACATGCATCATCAATCACGACACCTACTACCGGCTTAAGTGGTAATCAAATCCTATAACTAGAAGCATTGACATGTATGATGCAGAAGAACCGGAATACAGGGTGCCCCAAAATATATGTTACAGTATTAAACTATCTAAAACATATGTTATCCATTCCAAAGACATCCGTATATGACTGAGAATAATGTTATGGCGTCGTTTTACGGAAAACCATATGCATTAAAACGGTATCTAAGATGTTTGACATTTGAGTAAAATAAAAAAAAAATCAAATAACTTGAATTTTGCATACCAAAATGCAATTATTAAATATTAACTACTAACGTCAATATAGCTGGCATTTATATAATCTGAGTTCCCGTCCTTGACCTTGACCCTTGAATCGTTATCTGAAATGTATAGTCAAATTTCATTCCTTTAACAAATGAAAACAAATCATATTTCTTTTATAAATCGAACACTAAAACTGTGCGTGTAGTGAGTGTAGTGTGTAACTAACAAACTAATGAACTATGCCTACTCATGATTTGTATCTGCAACTTATACATATTCAAGTAAATCATTTGTTAGTATGTGGCCTATCATACTCTCAGCAAGTCCTTAAATAATATCAGAGTGGCATGACGTCAGAAAGGAATTATATTAGAACTTCGGAACATACCAAAACAGCAATGCAGATACTGATTTTTATCTGGGACATTTAATGAATCACTGGACATAATCGAGGGTGCATTTGGATACATTTTTTATTCAATACCAAATAAACAATAATATGTAAACATTGGTATTTATTCACTGTTTCTTAAACTCACCGCGACTGAGTTCCATACTTGCAGACAAACATAGTAAATAGTTTATTATATGTTGTTCCGAATTGGATATTATAAGTATGTGCATTTTCCACTTATTTTATGACATTCTATTCAATAATCCTTTTTAGTATATTTTTTAAGAATTAATTATTCATTTGAATTGAACCGTGATGTATAATAACTGTGTTAACCTCCAATCTGTGATCTAAAACATGTTATTTCGATTCTTACATGTACGCATTACTACTCAACTATTAGCAGGAAGGAGTGACATGCCGTTTGCATTTATAGATAACCCATATATTGGGAGTATACCACAATTGAATTAGGTGAGCTCGCTATTGCACTATTCGATTTAATCACTACAATGTATCTATAGGCAATCGGACTTCGGGTCTAACCAACTGCACAAACTTCGCGAGAAATGGGCTCTTCAATTTAAGCAAAACCCTTTTGTATAGAATGGACTAGTTTGGAAAAACCCAAATATATGGAAAAAAAACGACAGGTCACTCCTACTTGCTAATATATACACATTTCAAAAAGACATCTTTTCTACATGACAACGGTGGGGATAGGTGTTTGACGTCATCTCTACGTTGCATCTTGCTGGTACACTAAAACTTTAGAATTTTATAAATTCCGTAATAAAAATAAAACATGTACATAAAGCATATTATACCATTTGAATAGTCCATTCCAATTTTAGTTCTGTCTTTGGTTATACTTGTGGTAAAATCATATCATTTATAAAATAGATATAAACACGTATACCTGTATAACAGGTTACCGGAATTCTGTTGTATAATATGAGTCAATACTGAAGTTTACATAATATATAGCACATTTTATACAGCTGTCATTACGACAGCTGCAACTTGTGTAGTGTCGAAGTTTATGATCATATATGTGATATCTATCTAATGCATGTGGCACTGTCAGTTAAGAGCTTACCATACTCGTATTTGGCATTTTCTCTGTTGTGCCATTAACGGCTTAACGTTTGACGGACTTTCACAGTTGTTTTTCATTTTGTCCTGTGTCTTCTATGTTGACGAGAAGCCCGGCGGGGACATATTTATTTACACTGTTTGTTAAGCTAGGACGACTTTGAGATAAGTGTACGGTTAGGACGCCCGCATCTGGTGATGTTTAAAATGTTTATCTAGTGTGTGTTGTTGTGTGTGGGTCGCTTGTTTTCTATCGATGTGTATTTTTGTGGTTAATTCTGCGTCTTGTATGTGACTTTTCATGCTTGACTGTATTACTATTTATTTATAATCAACATTATAGATTAGTTAGAAGTTATAATAACGATAGTGTTATATCTGTTACACTAACACAACACAACATTGTTAACAACTTTAAAACACGGAAATACATACACGGGTAGACCATGTTATACCGATTTCTCTTTGCGTTGATGGGAGTTTTGGCGTCACTGTATGGCTTTATGAGTCCAGATGGTAGCATCTATAAAACAATAATAAACATGTTTACTTCCAGTAAGCATCCAAGTATTGATATTCATCTGGGTTTTCTGTCAGTTCTGCTAAGGCTACAGTCCCACTAGCGCTTGCGATCGTTAAACGATCACTGGCGATCTCTGAGACCTCTGAAACCGCTGACAATCGTAGACAAAATTTTAAAAAATGGCAGTAACATTGGCGATGCATCTGCGACCATCTTAAGACAGGTTCTTGACGATCGTGCGTCAAGTAACTGGTATTCGTACGATATTCGTACGAAGGTTCCACGATTATTTCCAACCTGTTGTGTGGTCATGTGATCAATGCCGAGTCGCGGATAATCTTGCGACAGTCGCTGGTAACTGCACGACAGTCAAAAGTCGCTGATAGTTGCACGCCTGTAGTAAGACCCTATAAGGTTGGATCTTAAAGAATACTGGCGACCAGTTCGATCGTAAGGAGGTTGTTGTGCATGATCAGCAACCTCTCTGCGACTGAAATTGGTCGCACGAGGAGAAACGATTATCAACGATTACTGAAGACCATCGGCGATTATCAGCGACTTTTCGTGCGTTCTTCGTACGAGTATCGGCGACCAGACGTCGCTAGAAATCGTAAACGTGTCATTAGTGGTCGTAGGTCTAGTGGGACTTGGCTCTTAGGTTGTTGTACATGGTCAACAACCATTTTTACGACTGTTATAAGACTGAACTTGGTCGCACAATTGTAAACGATTAATGAAGACCATCCGCGATTAACAGTGACTTGTCGTGCGACCTTCGAACGAATATTTGTGACCAGATGTCGATAGTAATCGTAAACAGGTCTTAAGGGGTCGTAAGGCCTAGTGGGACTGGGCCCTAACATATAAAACTATAGTAATCAGATAATGACAATACATCATAGGAAAAACGCAACTGAATACTAGACTGTCATATAGCTGCACATGTGCATTAGCAAAAGTCAATGCATTGATTTTGTCATTTCTGTGTATTAAATTGACACCGAACTGGTTAAATTACATCTTAACACATATTATAATTACCTATAACATTCCAATGTAATATTTTAAATAATGGACAAACGTTCATTAGATTCTGATAACTTGCTCCCTTATATTCTGTTTGCAACAATGTGTTTATGTCAACTCTTTATCCGGAAGGATTCCATGACGGTTGATTACATCGTAACTCAGTTTAGTGTGTTGAAAATGATACAGTGGCAACACACGCATATGCTAGAAAACGGTAAGTTAGTCAATTAGCCCAGTGATTGCGGTATTAGAAATATAAGCAGCACCATTATGTACAGCGTCAATTAATTGAACAAGATTTGTACGCAGATAATTTCCCCAGATTTTTGTTTTTATTAACTATCATAATTATGCTTATATCAGCTTAAAAAGTATATGAATCATTCATGCACTAAATATTTGGAGATATAAATATAAATATCAAAATCATACTTCCTAAATATTGATCCTTCGAGATCATGAATTTAAGTACTTCTTGTTCTGAAAATTGAATACCGCTTAAGCCGGTGCTAGGGGGCGTGAGCAGTGTTGCACTTTCAATTACTGCTCATGAACAGACTCAGTAAAACCGAGTCTGCAATTTTCTCTTTTTGTAATGCAATTTTTGCTTTCGGGGGATCACCACCCTTCAGAATTTATAATAATAATAATTATTATTTTTATACCACATTCATATAGTGCTCTTTTCACACATGTTATGTGCCTTCAAAAGCGCTTCACATGGATGAAATCAATAATCTGAACGAACCGCAAGATTATCTATCCAGACAATGAAATATTTACAATATATATATATATATAATAATATATAAAATCACTAGCCGGAAGGAACCGCATGATTGTCCATCTGGTCAAAAAGGATATACACAAAATATAAATAATTGTATGCATATCATGCAAATTGAGACACGATTGTACATTGACAGGTATATTAAAACGTGAAGCATTAAAGTCTTGTAATCGAACAAAAAAATCAGAAATTCAAACATCTAAGGACTTATGTCAACAGAATTATAAAACATGCAAACCAGAACACATTTCTTCATTCGAAACTACTCCAGAAAATTTTGAAATTATTGATACATTGTTTTAAAAACATTTAGACATTCTGTCACAGTTAGTTCATGCTTATTTAATACTCCATCACGTTGTGAAACTTCGAATACAAACGAACATAGATCAAGAAAAAACTAATTTCGTACATAAAATGTGCAGTGTAAAAATGAGGGACACACTGCACAGCCTCAATTTACTATCATAATAGTCTATAGTCCTACAAATAGTATCATAACAAAGTTCAGGGTATCATTAGCGTTGTTTTGCAGCGTACTTAATACAACGTGTTTCAGGCGTCGTAAAATCTCTTTCAAATCCGTTAACAACCCTTTTTAATAGACCTTTAATTGAAGGAGTATTCCAGGACCATACATACCATCATAGAATACTACCCCCGATCTGTCATCGTGCAAACAAAAAGGGAAACGTAGCGACCGACTGTAAAGCCGCATATAACGGACAACGCTTTGCAATTAGAGATAACACAGTGTTTTAGTTTGCTTTTGATCGGGTTTTGAGTCGTCATTTTAATAGTATTTCAATCATATCACGACGTCCAGCTAATTACAGGTGGCAGAAGGCTTCAGACAGCAAACTTAAGAGATAATATTTGCATTATAGCATAATTTTATCAATGTTGGCCATACCAGGAATTCCTTTTGGTAGTCTCCATCCGATTTTGACAAGTAGCGATACAATTCCTCTGTTCTGGTTTTTAAAGCGGCGCTATTATAGTACGTGTGTTCGTCTCTTACTTCTATTTTATCAGCTTCAGGTACAAATGCGTCGTCATCTGCTACTTCATCAGTATCTACATTCTCGTACACTTTGACCCTTGTTTTGGTATCTGTTACAACCATCAACTCAGAAAATATATACATGAAGCTACTTCTGTCACCAATGTTCAAGATCGAAAATAACATCATTGCATTACAATTATTAGACCGAAATATTAAGACTGAGAAATGAAAATAAGTTCTTCAGATCGACATTTTGTGTTAAGATTAACTATTTGATTTCAGTTTGCAGTGACGTCATTTTGACACACAAATGTCAAATAGCGACTTTGGCAATTTAAACGTTTTCACTCATTTAATCCCTCATTTTCAGGCATATTAGAATAAATAATTACACATATCTAGGTTGTGTTACCTAAACCAATTCTAATTTCTGCAATTAAAGCTTTACACGTCTCTTACCCTTTGCAGAGTTCATGATCGTCAGAAGCTCTTGAGCATTTCTTTGTCCTGGTTTGGAACGCCTCAAATAAATAAACCAAAATATAAATCAGTATAGATTTATGCATTGGTTCCATTTATAAACATACCTTACGGGTGTTTGAATACCTACGAAACATAGCATAATTTGAGCAATATAACTACTATAATACTATAACTGAATACGAAACCAGGATGAATTATATCTCTGTTTTAAACATTTGAAATACAGCGATCCCGTGTCAATATCACATCTGAGCTGTTCTCAAATAATTGCCACACTGAGCTCATTTGTTTCACTGGATTTTATGTTATATCATATTACGTATATACATTGTATTGAACGAATCATTTATGTAGGCAGCAAACGAGTGAACGCTTCAGGCAACTGTTTCTGTTACAATTATGCAGACGTCCGTGAGAATAATAAGCCGTCGATCTTAAACATAATTTTATTGAATTTATCGAATTTATCGACCATTATGGTTGTTTGCATCACCACATGATCAGCTGCACGACATTGATAGACTAGGATGACCTAAAATACCAACACGAGCCAGCCATTCTAGCCCTGAACTGTCGGCATGGATGATTATCAAAATGGATAACATGATTGACATATTTATATCGATAACGAATAGGATCGAAGGCCGGAGTACATAAGAACTAATGTACATGTCAACATATGTATAGTCTAGTCTCGATAGTAACAAACATTCCTGACTTGTGTATTTTTCGTTTTCGAACTGTTTGAGCGTGTACGATTTATACATTTACCTTTTTACGAGTATATAAATATATATGTGTTAGTTATGCTAGGTGCTTTCAGGCGGACGTGTTTTGTCCTTCATTAATGACGCCCTGTCCGGATTTACATTGTATTGTACAAATTTAGATCTATTTTAAAATAGTTGACGCTTCTTTGGCTATTTGTAACATGCGTCCGCATTTTACTCCAGATACACACACATGTACATGCCACTGTTATCATGGGAAAACCAAATAATCAAGGGCACCTTAAATTCATATTCACGCATGAACGATGTCGTTTCAGCTTGTAACCGGTCTGCTCGCTATCGGTATATGTAAAAGAATAGGCTTTTTCAAGAAACCAAACGTGTTTCTCTGCTATGTCACCAAGTGGATTGCTTCGATATCTGTTTGTGCACGTGTATTATTTAAGCGACAAAAAGCTGCATGTGTTGGTATTAAAATGTGAAATGAGACTTTGTATTTGTTTCAGAACAGTTGTTCCCCATCCCGGGATCTACCGGAAGCGAGAACACTTGAAAATGATAACTGTTAAATACACACTACTAAACAAACAATCTGAGAAGTGCGACTGTGATACAGGCACCGACAGTTACATGCACATAGTCACTTTGGGAACGGAACATGATTTCGACTTACCGAACATGCACCCGGTTCTTAAAAACTTGTATTTACAAAGAATTAGTAGCAAAGAGAGTTGCGACTTTATTAAAACATTGTCACAAGCTCGTATCAGGCATGTTCGCCATAGCGAGAATTGGCTGTAGTTTCAGCTTGATAGTATATGTCTAAATGTCTAACGTTTCCTTCTATTTCAACATAATTATGTTCCTTTATATACTATACGATGACAATAATATGCAGTCTTTTATTGTAAAATCCTTAAATTCATCAAACGAGCTGGTATGCATACGTTTTGTGTCAAACGGATCGGTACACAATACTCCGTATGAAATCAAATTAGAAGATACAATACAAAACCTCTTTTCCATACCTTTTTCTGATAACCACAATAAGTACGACGACCATAGCAAGGACAACAACGCTGCCTCCCGCTGCTATTCCAATTGTTGTCGTAGGAAAAGCGTCACTTGTATAACTAGCTGACTGACTTGTATCTGAGGAGAATAAAAAGCATGTAACCAATAGGACTAACCAGCCAAAATTCATTTTGCAAACTTAGTTATTATAAACTTACTTATTTATGGATCATATTGTTGTTTAATCTGCTTAATGTTTAATGTGTTTCGTCTTGATATGCGTCCTGTTATGTTTTGTCTTGTGGCTTTACCGTTTCTTGTTAGATGGTGTTTGGTGCGGTGTCATTTCGTGTGTGGCTCTCCCTGTTTGACTAATTTCCCATAATTATTTATGGTAAATATGAGTCAAGTCTCAATCAAAATTAGTCACTAGGTGTCGCATGAGCAGTTTTTACGTATCCTAAATGTAAATAAAACCTGATGCATCGGTCTTTAACGATATTAAAAATAGAGCATGTGCTTAAAAAGATATATTACAGCAAACCATCAATACAAATTCAATAGGAATTGTTTGGTTAGTTTCCTATTCATTGGTGATTCATACCATGACAAAATAACATTATTTTACTATAATCCTGGTCAATTTAGAGGCTTTGGTTATAAAATATGCTTAAATATAACTGCAAATGTGTTATCCGTTAATAATGCGTATGAAATATAGCAAACTTCCTCACATAATTCAAACATCTATATCATTTTCAAACGCCGTTTCATTTTACGATCAATGATAAAGAATAAAAATAAAAGCACAACAATATATCCAACAATAAGAAGTTTATCAATAAATGTTTCATGGAATATCATATATTCTGAAGGCAGGTGATCTCCCGAGAAAACAAATTGCAACACTAAAAGAGAACATTGCGTACTTGGT
The DNA here is from genome assembly GCA_963576725.1 of Azorinus chamasolen. Classification (NCBI taxonomy): domain Eukaryota; kingdom Metazoa; phylum Mollusca; class Bivalvia; order Cardiida; family Solecurtidae; genus Azorinus; species Azorinus chamasolen. The sequence continues at coordinate 34,714,623 of OY755250.1, read as the reverse complement.
TTTACTGAGTCTGTTCATGAACAGTAATTGAAAGTGCAATACTGCTCAAGCCCCCTAGCACCGGCTTAAGCGGTATTCAATTTGCAGATCAAGATGTACGGAAATTCATGATCTCGAAGGATCAGAGGTATAGCAACACTGATAATGAAGTAAGGGGCGACGTTTTACAGCCGCCGCACAAGCACTAAATACCTTCTGTTGTGAAGATTATAAATTCTGAAGGGAGGTGATCCCCCGAGAAAAACAATGCAAGACTAAAATAGAAAATTCTAGACTCGGTTTTATTGAGTAATTGAAAGTGCAACACTGCTCACGCCCACTAGCACCGGCTTAAGCAAACATAACAAACGATCGATAGAGAAAATATGAATGTTACCTGCCAAACATAACTCTCCGCTAAAGGTCTCAGCACACCCGTCGGTACAGTGTCCTGTATGTCTGTGGCACAAGTTGTTTCGACAGCCTGAGCTGCAATTCTTATCACAGCTATTATCATAGAAACCATGCAAGCAACCATTCAAACAGTTACCAGTGTTTTTATTGCATACAGTTCCATTGTTATTTCTAACACATGCATGAAAGCAAAGGTGCTCACAAGTCCTTCCATATCGGTTATATTTACAACTGTCGCATTCCCCTGAATCAAGTTGACAAGTACCATTGCAGTTTTTCGAGCAAGAAAGTTCACACATGTTACCATAAAATCCAGATATACATCCAAACTCGCATTTGCCATTACCAGGTTCACAGCGTGATACATGATCGTCAGTTGTGAAACATGTTTCAGAACAACTATCTTCACATCTAGATCCGTGGTAATTCAATTTACAATTATTGCAGTTTCCGTTAGTTTTTGTACATGAACCTTCACAGTTATCGGGACAGCTGTGTTCACATTTCTGACCATACTTTCCAGCTATACACTGCGTGCATTCTGACTGCGTTGAACATAGATGGCAATTTGTGTTATTTACACAACAAAAATGAGAGTCGGAAAAACCAGCTTTACAACCTAATTCACATGTGCCGTTACTCTGAGTGCAAACACCGCGCAAACAATTAGGCGGACAGTTCTTATCACACCTAATCCCATGTTTGCCTTTAACACAATTCTCACATTTAACACCGTAAAAGTTCTCAACGCAGCCGTTGGTACAGGTTCCTGTTATTCGTTCACACAGCGATCCATTGCATGAAGATGGACATTCTAAGTCGCAATGAATTCCATACGTTCCATTTATGCATTTGATGCATATGCCAGTGATCATATCACACATATCTAGACAGTTTGCGCTACACGTCAAATTGCAGTATTCACCGTAGTAGCCATTAACACATTTTTGACAAACACCTGATGTCCTATTACACAATGTATTCTGACATGTGTCTGAGCACTTACGATTGCACATATCACCATAATAGCCATTTATACAATCATTGCATTTGCCTGACAATATGTCACAGTGTAGACCGTCGCAGGTTTGGGAACAATTATTGGTGCAATTCTGTCCGTAGTATCCGTGTGCACAATCAACACAATTACCTATGTCTTTATGACAACTCAGGCAATTATAACAGAACTCAGTGCATGCATTTCCGTATCTACCGTTGATGCATTTGTAACATTCATTCGTCTGACCATATGACTTATGACATGATACACATTCTGCTGGGCAGGCTAATATACATCTAGCACCGTAGTAACCGTCTTTACAAGGACCTCCGCAGTGCCCTTCACTGTGGATAACGCAAGTTAAACCACCATCTGCGCAGCAATTGCATGGTACATTGACGTCGCAAATGGACTCTAAAACGTGTACAATGTTACAATACTGTAGAGAAGAAGAACACATACGTTTAATGATTGACATATTGCAATTTAATTTAATCTAAATGTGTTCGATTGCAAGTTCAATATTAAATTTGACAATTCCATTACGAACGAGTAAAATGAAATTTAAGTTTATATGCAATACTGTATCACCAGAATTTTATGCACATGAATTTTGACACCGCGACACAGACTGTACATATGTCTTATTAATAGTTTTTGATATAGAGTGAATAATTGCTACTTATGTTCTAAATAGCGTGTCATTTTCAGATACAATGAAAGTATTTGATTTCCATAAAATGTCTGTCGACTAAAATGATTTAATGTATCAAATGTTTCGCAGAAGGTATAATACTACAGCCACATGCTAGGTTAATAAATGACCCTCAGTGACTTGCTTCACTAAATGATTCCAATGCTATTTCATAAGTATGGTGGTTTAGCAGTAAGATTGCATGAACATCGTTTTTTAAGATGTTCATGCTGCCATTGGATTGAGTTACGTATGCATTGTACATTATAGGTGCAATGCATGTTAGCACAAGGAATAACGTATGCATTTGTATGTTCATGTATTTGTGAAATAATGAGGTTGGTAACCCTGTGAACTATGTTGGTTTTGATACTACATGTGCTTGATGTCTGATTATTTTTGCATGTGAAGATTATTCAGGCAGTTATATGATATTGCATTTTACATACAGACTAATAAATATGACTAATTTTGCAGTAAAGGTGGACAATTCACATTTGGTGTTGCTTTTGTATTCTTCTGGAGTAACAACTTTGGTTTTGTTTTGCAGGGGAGGAGAACAGCAAACTGAAGCGTTTGCTATAGGAGAGTTTATATACAACTATAGTGTTTCAGATGTAGCTGTTACTTGCAGAGTTCGCTGCTATGTTTTTTTTTATTTAACCATTGACGAATTGCTTTTTATTTCCTTACAGGTACAGTGATAGACACAGAGAAGCAGTTTATCATCTTGCCATTTAATGCTCAAATTTAATTGTCATCAGCTTTAGGTCACTTTCCAGAGGAAGATAGCCTTATTTCAGTTTGTTTACGCCGTTATAATGAAACAATTTTACTGAGATGAATAGATATTGTATTTGTTGTATATCAAGATTGCCAGTCGTGCTGTTGTTTTGATGATGGCTAGTCGATTTGAGTGGTTCATTGTTTTAATATATTCCCGAAATGGGTGATACTTCAAAAGCAAAAAGTAGAAATGCAACAAGAGAAAGAGTAATTAAAAACGCAACACCACTTACGCCCCCTAGCACCGTCTTAAGCAGTATTCAAATTTCAAAACTAATAGCATCAAACCTCCATGATCCCGAAGGACAAGAAAATATATCAACACTGAGAATGAAGACCGGGACAAATATCTACGGCCACCACACAGCACTCAACATCTGATGTAGTGAAGTACATATATTCTGAAAATAGGTGATACATTGAAAGCAAAAGTAGAAATGCAAAACGAGAAAATTGCAGTCTGTTCATGTGTAGTAATTAAAAGTGCAACTCTTCTCACGCCCCAAGCACTTTTTAAGCAGTATTCAATTTTCAAAACTAACACGATCAAAAGCTATGATCCCGAAGGACCAAACATTAACCAAGTACGGGGCAATTTTTTACGGCCGCCATTTACGGCCGAAACAAACATATAAATAAGAAGAGCCGACTTTCACGGAGAGGGGGAGAGTGTGACCCCGCGTAATCGATTTAGCCTTTTCGGTATGTAGAAGTATAGTGCTGAGTCAGTGTTTTAGTCAGTACCTTTTCAGTATTAGACTTTTGTAATCTAGGATACCGTCCTCTTCCGGTTGTCATTTTAACTATTTAGTTTAATATTTCTATATTGTCTGTTTTGTTATCTTACGAAGCAACGCTGTATTTATCGTAGATTGAAAGCGAATCTGTTCTTTATTCGTCGAAGATTCTTTTACATTCTCGATTATTACAGATGAATATTGCGTGACACTTTTATCAAAATACACAATGATAACTTTTTACAGCACACTGTTGAGCAACACCAGAGGGAGACTGGAAGGAGAGAGGGGATTATGGTTATCTGTGCCACGCACAATGACATGTGTATTTGCATTGTATTTTAGACATGTATGTTTAACTGTTTATTATTTATGTGAATGTATGAAAAGTTAGATAATCATGACTGCTTGATAATGAGAATAGCTAGTCCTTTGCGATGCCTTAAGAAGCAGCAACATTGGTTAACACCTTATATGTAACAAAACCCAGTACATTGTGCTTCATATTAGGATCCATGCCATACTTAAGTAGATGGGGCTTAGTCTGTTTATTTATTGCAGAGTCAGACTCAGAGGTTCAGAGAATTATTTGTAGTCTTATGGTGGTTACCAGTCATGTTTTGAACATAAGATGTATGTTACAAAATAAAATTACAGAATTCACGGCTTGTCAAGTTAGAATCCCTAACAGGCTTACACACTAACGTGCCCTTTGTATTGACCTGTGCAACCATTCATACAGTGACGAAGTTTCACAGTTGTTTTCTGTTATATTTTACATGTTTTGCAGTGTTGACTGTCTTCTATGTTGTGGCGAAGTAAGGCAGGGATTCTCATCCAGCATTCGATGGTGATGTTATCTACACACTTAGCAGAATTCGGGGTCATATCCAGTTTCATGATTTGCTTATTAAACGTTTTGGAAAAATGTTATGACCCCATCATATTGCAACGCACTGCATGTTTGATTATTGACCCCTTTACAGTCAGTAGCTTAGCTTCCCTCTTTGCATGCACAATGACAGGCCGAGGATAGTACTCAATGACGATATTCTCAGAAACGGGATGAACTTACCAGACTCATGTATTGCCTATTCTCTGTCGTCCCCTTAACGGCTTCCTGCAGTTGCTCTGACATCATGGAAACTATTGAGTGCTTATTTGACGGAACTCACAGTTGTTGTCATCATATGTTAAATATATTGTCATCTTTTTTTACGCTATATGTTAAGCTATACTGACTTTAAGATAAATCCCAGTTGTGTGTATGCATGTATTAATACTATTATGTGTGTGCACACTTCGTTGGTGCGTTGGGTGAGTTTAATATCAAACAGTGTATGTTCTAAGTTTAAATTATAACGCGATTCAGTGTAAATTACGTCCATATCACAAACTTTTTATGATATTGTGCAGTTGTTTCTACTTCCGATTTTATCATATCAGAAATATTTGACTGAATAGCAACATCTTAAGCTAACCCCTACAGGGTAGCGTAAATGGACGCCAAACGGAAAACAAAAATGCGACAGAAATGATGGAAGTCGACTGCTGTTCGAGGCTCTCGCGTTAGGTGTATGGAGCGCATAAGACGCACATTGACCGCACAATTACCGGACATGTACATGACAATTAGACATGTATATGACAATTAACGGCCAATTAACGCACATCACTTGATAAATGTTATGTTATCCATTTGACGTTCATTAATGTTACCCAGTGATGTGTAGCAGACACTTCAAATTGGACGACGCGATTCATCTGGATCCAATCTTGTTTCAAATGCAATTACGAAAACCTGGAAACAAATGTAGGGGATAAGGGATTTGCGGACTGACTTGTTATTTGTTATTGCATTTGGTTAACCTAATTATGTAGATGTAACATCAAAAAATATGTTTGATTTTTATGTTAATTGCTACATAAAAAATATTCTTATCGCAGAGAAATTTAAATACGTATAGTCAACTCAATGGCCAGTGCAGAGTCTAATTCGGGTATTAAGAAATTGTCAGCGCATTGTCAAGAGTCAAACACAGTAAAATATTTACGATTGAATGTGTTGACCTTGCCATAATATCACGTACATGTATTTCTGTTGATTCTATGCACCAGTTATTTAGAGTTCCATACGAGAACTATGCCAATTCGCACGCGCTGTAGGTAAACACGTGTTTTGAGGGATTAAATCTAGAAGATATTGTTAAGATTATGCATGTTTTCTTTCTGAATTGTCGTTGACTGGAAATAATTTCGCCACACGGTGTTTCGACAGGGTGTATGGGTTTTTATTACCAGTCAGAGTAAATCCATGGAATTTGATTGGTCAGTTTGCCAAAACATGCCGGGGTGTACAGTACCGTATTCAGCGGCTTCCACGGAGAATACAGAATTATTCAAATTTGACGCGTGACGTCATTCGTTTTGTTTGTTTTTTAGCGTCGATTCGAAATTTCATAACGTCCTTACTCCAATAATTCTGGATGGATTACGACCAAATAATCGATACTAAACGTGAAAACTGTACCTTATACGTTCCTCAATTTAACACCTTTCAACTTATCATTACAACGTGTTACCGTTAATGTTTACAAGTGAAGTTTCAATTCCTCTTTCGAAATTGCTCTGAGACGACGTCATATTTGCTCTGTAATGACATCATGTTTTTCTTTGTGATGTCGTCATACAATTAGATATCTAATGTCAGAAAAAATAAGAGTTGTTCGTTTCTTAATTAGGTAAATCGGATCTCTGAAGTAAATAGGATCTCTGACTGGTAATAAATTCGTTACACGGTAATTTGGCAGGGTGTACTGGTTGGTATGACCGGGTTAGACCACGTATTTCCTTCGGCTAACGCCTCAGGAAATACGGGATCTAATCCGATCATACCAGCCCTTACATCCTGCCAAAAATCAGAGTAACTAATAGTATGACGGTTTTGGATTCCGTATTTCCTGACCCGAAACACCAAGTAACTAGTAATATCCCATCTCCGACTAATCTACAGTACAACAAACGCGATGGCAAATACAGAGGTAAATTGAATGTAAAACGACACTATATTTAATTGAAACAAACTGAACCCACCTATCGCTAGTATACTCAACTATTGAGCTGAAACAGAGTGACTGCAGAAATAAAGGGTTCGAAAAATCAAAGATTCGACGTCCTCCTTCCGTTTCCGGAATGAAGAGGTCGTCTTCACAGAGTACTAAGTCTTTTTGGTCGGCGTTCATGAAAAGAAGGTAGCGTGATTGCCAACTATAAACTGGTTGACAATCAGACATGCAGTAGTGTGTAGTACTATAGGAGAATATCCCCATTTAATGAGTTTTTTAACATATGTGATGAACAAAGTGAGACAATGGGTATGTCCAATAAATTTACGAAGTTTGTGAATCACACAATCATTAAATTCAGGATGTGAAATACCGTGTCGCAGGATTCCCTTAAGATTACTCTTGTACATCTAGTGTATCCACTAATTAAAATGCATGATGCTAGGACGTTCATATGTTGTAGTAATATTTTTTGTATATCAACTATCAAATCTACAGTTAATGACAGAAAGTTTAACGTTAAGGGGAATTCAGACATGGATTGCACTGTAATAAATACTATATATGTTTGGGACCGAAACGCTCCTAGTTGCGGTATAAAATACGCTGGTCAAACAGACCGTGGTATAAAGCCCAAATTCAAGGAGCATGCGTATCAATGTCGATATAATCAGCTTATGAATATTTTGTACCAACATGTCAGGACGTCTGGCCACAATTTGATTAGTCCAACAGGTAAAATGTTTCTCATATGATTGAGATGCTAGTAGTAGTTTTAAATCGACAGCAGTGTTCATAGCTGAATTAAATTGGATTAAGAATTAACAAACGTCGTTTCCGTTACGTTTAAGTGACAATATTATCCAGACTGGTACTAATTCAAAATAGCCTGATATAGACGTTTGTTTCATTTTGTCAATAAAATGAAATGGTAATATTAAGGACAGTCTCGTATGAATATGACTCTTCTTGATTTACATATTTACGCCTAACTTTGGGTAAACATGCAATGCTTTCTAGACATTCTTCCTTAATAATATGTTCATTAAATTAAATTGACGAGCAAACCGAAACAATCATTTTAGATGATATCATCTCACAGGAACTGTTAGTCTAAGGCAACGTTTTACTCTATATGATCTTAGACCACACATTAACAAGATTTCTGAACACCAAAGAGTCTTTTGGAAAATTCATTTCATTGATCTACAGCGTATATATGTCATTAACATTATTACTAAATATTATAAAAATACAACACCTCCGATAATCTGCTACAAGTATACCAAATCCATCAAGAATATAATTTTCAACCGTAATATAGAGAATAATAGGTTAGTGCCGTAGATGGGACGCTTTATCCGACGAGGGTAGAACACGTTGTTCTAAAGGCGAGGCTTGTCGAGCCTCAACTGTTTTCTCTCCGATTCGGATACAGGCGTCCCATCTACGGCACTAAACTTTTATTCTATTTATCCAGTCAATTTAGTCAATCTTTTTTCTAAGACTCATAAAACATACGAATATTGAAATAATTTGCATCGAAAATGCGGTTTTTCGATCAACGGACCCCCCTTTTCATTTCCATTCTGGAGACGTAAATAATGAGCTACCGCAGAGGAAAATAGTTTCGATACTTACATTACAAGAGGGGAAAACGTGGTTGAATTTGACAAATAAGATCATTTAAATGGAGAGTCGATGTGTTAATTCAAACAGACATGGTGATATTCTCCCGGAGGCTCTCTGGTCAAATTCGAGTTCCGTCGTCTCGGTTTCTATTTTAGATAGGGATAACGCACTCATATATCGATGGAAATGAATAGTCTATATTTAGGACTATGACAATCACCGCTACTGTAAGAGCTTATCAATCAAATTATTATGAGTGTGAAAAGAAAACATTTACTATTTATCTGTAAATCTTTGCTCCCTGACTTGATTTTTATCAAATACGCGTTTCGACAGCGGTGAATTAAATTAATAAAACTGATAAATCAACCTCGCTTTGTATGTGGCCTCAGTGGCGTAATCGGTAAGCACGACGTCTCTAGAGAGATTATATTTTGCTTTTGTAGAATCAGGCGCGGGTTCGAATCAAGCTATAGCCATTTTTGTTATTATTTCTTCTTTTTTTATTTGACTACTTATATTGCTGAATTTAGATCTATTCCGTCAACATGTTCATGCATATTTACAAAAAAATAAAATAGTTTCATAGTTATAGAATCCTTCCACCTATCTACTAACCTAATAAACCTTCTTCTACCGGAAGTAACCTAATAAACCTAAGTGTATTTGCACCCCTTTATTATATCACTAGAGAAGCCTGGTGACTGGATAAAAGATTGTTGCCGACCTTAATATCAATGACAATATTCATGAGAAATCAGACTGCGCCACTTCAAGATTTTGCTATTCTCCGACTGGTCATGTGGTTACAGGTAACTGCGAGACAATTAAAGATAAACGTCTATCATCTCTTCTGAATAAACGTTTAAAATAAAGAGTATCATCCTTGATAGATTTTAACTCTTCTAGAGGTAAAATTGCTGAGGTTTGTATTAAATGGTATCACAGACATCTTATATATGATGCTCTTTTGGACTGGAAAGCACTAATTTGATATAACTGGCAAACGCATTTCATTTTATAGCTACATAAGCACATTATTCCACCAAAACCTAGAATTTATTTTAGACATCTAAAAAAGGGTTACATGATATCCATTCAAAAAACGTCTTCAGTCCTTCTAATAAGGCCTCGGATAATGCCATATTTAGTGGACGATTACATTATATTGGTGTCTTCAAACAGGAAATTATTATTACTAAATCAACTACTGACGAAAACACCGTTGCTGCAGACCGTATCAAAAGTGAACCACTTGGGTAAGATACTACGATTACATAACATAAACTTCCTACAATGTATTGGTTACCGAAACTACATAAAAAGCATAATTAATAAAACGCGATTTATTGCTAATCCTAGCTCTTGTACAACTTCAAACTTGTCTATGCTTTTTACTTTTTGCTTATAATGAAAGAAAAAGTTAATTTCTGTTGTGATAAAACATACGACAATTATGGATTTGATCTCTTTTGGTTTATTAAAATGTCTTCAGATGCCTTCAATAAACGTAAGAACAAACGGTTCAACTCATACGATTTTTCTACCATGTATACAATGCTTCCACACGATTTAATTAAAAATAAACTCACTAGTTTAATCCAGAAAAAATTGCCAAAGAAAACAATATTTCTGGCGTGCCAAACTTTGGTTCTGGCGTACAATACTGAAAAACCTTGCCTTACTGACAAGCCAATGAAATATTACACCAATTGGATTTGCTTAGATATTTGCGAATCACTAACTATTTATCACTAACCTTTATTCTGGATAACATATCCGTCATCTATTTCTTCTGGATTACATATCCCTCCGTTATTGGGAGTGTCATATGCCGTCAGATTGTTGGTATTCCTATGGATAAGAATTTTGAGCCACTTGTCGCAGATTTGATTTTTTTTTACTGCTATGGATAATTGCTTTGCTGAGTTTGTAGCCTTTAATGAAACATCGATATTTGGATGATATTTGCAAAAAGGTAACCCTTTTGTTGATAGTATGATGCCTAGTATTTGCCCAAAATAACTCAAATTGAATAACGCTAACCCTTCCAACACTTATGTAGTTCTTATTGATCTAGATCTTAAAATGACAATGGAATTGTCTCTTCCAAATTTATGATAAAAGAGACGATTTGATTAAAATATTGAACATTTCCCTCACCTTGACGGAGATTTTCCCGTGCACAATCTTAAGGGGATTACATATCTAAAGTTTTTATGCTCGCTAGAGCTTGTTCTTCTGTTGATGATTTATCATTTTAGCTGAAAAGCTGCTGAAGCAAAGGTATAGATATCATTCTTAATTTCTCTCTTATTGGTGCAATCTTAAGGCGCTCATGTGACATGGTATCTTACACCTGAAATTGTATGGGGATGTGATTTACAAATTTCGTAAAAATATTGGGCGTACTTATTTTCTCACTTTACTGGTCAAATATATTAATAATTTCATTAAAAGGGATATGATCCAATAGTAATACAACATACTGCATGTCTGGAAGTCAACCATTTTACAGTTGGCAACCACGCTGCCTTCTTTTCATGTACGCCGACTGGAAACGGACGGCGATCGTCAGATCTTTGTTCTCGCTTTTTGTCGTACCTTTTATTACGTGTATACAGTTACTCTGGTTGCATCTCAAACATTGAGAACATTATCGATTACCGGGTCCAGTTTATTTGATACAAATACGTTTTTGTTCTACATGCACTTTACGTCCGTGTTTGCCATCGCGGTTGTTGTAGATTAGTCCGGGAGGGGATATGTTTGTTGACACTGTTTGTCTTTCAATGTGGAGATGGAATACATGTGAGTTTGGGTGCCCCTAAACCGGTTTAAATCCCCAGTGACTATATTCACTGACCATTCCAATGCGGTACTTACATCTTCCTCCTATTGTTGTTTTGTCTCCGGGTGTCTCTTTGTTTTTTGATAAATTTGTACATATGCTGTTTTCTTGTTGTGGTTTTCTTCAAGTGGTTGTGTTTTGTATGTGGTGTTTTCTGAATGAGTCGTTCTGTTGTGAAATATATCATTTTTATTTTTACCTTTTACTTTAAGTATGTATTAAGCATATGTATAATTTTTAAAATATAACATTGATTGCACATTGCTGCCTTTTATTACAAAGGACATTGTAATGTTTTAATAATACTAAAGTTGCCATGACGGAAATAATCATATGACACTTACCTTGTACGTTTACAACTGCAACCGGTGCATAGATAGCCAGAAAATAGCATAACACCTGTAATATAAAGATAACAATAAAGTGACAACATGACAAAGTACGAGGGCTCGTGAAATATGCGCATCCATAAATTACCCGTAATATTTAAAAAAATAAATTAGAGTACCCCATATGTTTAAAATTGAATCTTCATCAATTGAAGTTTTACACCTCTCCTTGTATAAATAATCATATGTTAACGTCTACATTGCTTACGACCGAGTCGTTTTTACCAAACACAAAAGCAGTTGATAAAACATACAAAAACGTGCAACATGCCCAACGGTTTATTGGAAATATGATAATTCATATATAACAAACATTTTTTGAATAATGCAACAGTATTCAGCAAAATGCAAACGAGACCATGCTTCATTTCTTTTAGGTGCATTCTCAGTTCTGTTATATTTTCTGGGCCTTCGGGGTCATAAGTTTTGATGGTATCAGTTTTGCAAATTGAATACTGCTTAAACCAGTGCTAGGGGCGTGAGTAGTGTTACACGTTTAATTACTACTCATGAACTGGCTCAATAAAACCTAGTCTTCATTTTTTTCTTTTGTTTTCGAAGGATACAAACTTCCAATATGTGTACTTCACAACAGCAGGTGTTAAGTATGTGTATGTGTGTCGGACGTTACAAGTCGCTGCATACTTCATTCTCAGGGTTGTTATATTTTCTGGTGCATTTAGAATATTGTAACAATATGACCAAAGCTGATGGGCCCGACTCAATTTATCATCAACATTTCAGCGATTCATCGCGACATTCATTTTGACTTCTTATTTGATATTTATTATACATTTTTATCGCGTTTTTGTGTATTCATTATATGTTGTTGGAGGGATTACACAATGCATTATATTTATATTAGCAGTTATATGAACGCCTGGAATATAGCATTAGCGTTGATGCATGTGCTTGCAATTAATCAGTAGCGTTTACTTTATATCTCACATATAACAAATACTCCTCGCTTATTCATGTTTGACAGATGCGAATTTGGCACAATTTGTTCTGATGACATGCATGTTGATATATTAGGAATGTTTGCTCACATACTTGACAAAAAACAAGCATAACCCATGTATTACAGGTCGTTATTTGAAATACAATGTTTAAATTTCGGCATTAACTCCATTTGCATACATTAAGCGTCAGGATTCCTATTAACAGGCTGCAATACATGTTACAATTCTCTTCCAGGTATATAACTAATGCAATGGCAAATAAAATGTAAACAGGATCAAGTAGAAGCCGACAGTAGTTATACACACACCCATATTATTAAAATAACGTTTACAATATTTTGCATACAATCTGTGTATACTGATCTATATATTAACATCTGGATATTTCTCAATCCTTAGAAACACCAGCCAACATTAGTAGAGACGAAACATTTCTTAATTATCGAAATCAACACACATGATATGCCTAGATATAACTGGCTGCGAATCAGACTAAACCATGACAGTAATTAGCATAACCTCTTCCCTATCCTCAGAAACCATCGACGTCGGAACACTTCGTCGATATTTACAGCAACCAGACACGGACAATTTCCAACTGTCCAACAGGAACAACACTCTGCATATGTTAGATGTCGGACACGGATCAGTAAGATGTGAAACCAAACGTAAAATATATTGTTTACTTTGTAATAGTTGACGTACCTTTGGTATACATGCATAATTGTATTAATAAAAATCTGCGAATATGTGGTGCATGTGTACACACTCATATACGAGCTTTCTGTATTACGTTCAGTTTGCATTAAGCAACTGACTGTTTTATGATATTTGCGTCCATTCAACATAAGCGACTTCCAACTGGTTCAGATGTTAAACTTACTAAATCATCCAAATACCACGCAACTAGTAGCGAAATATATCATGTCCGATATATTGTACTTTTTACCATTCAAATGGTAATTCAGTTGTCATAGAAGTAAGTAAAGTATTGCTCTTGTATCCTTGTTACGTTATTTGGAATATATGAAAGGATGTTAGAACCGATGTTAAATCTTGCCCTTGCAAGGTAGTTTATACATCATGTTTTATAGGATAGGAATATTAGTCTATATGCATTGTATATACTCAGGAGTGTAATGTGAAACATGTTTGAACACATATATCCTGTGTGAAAAGTTCGCTATATAAATGTGGTCCATAAGGGACCGATGCTGTCTTCATATGTGCGTGCTCCTATGATGTTTCGTATGACTCCTCAACCCACAGCTGGAAGAGCAGGTGTATCCGCATACATCGCAGGGGTGATCTTTGGACTTGTACTGCAAAGTATGGTGTTCTTTGCCTAGTGTCCATTGCAGCAGCAAGCCATGGCTTCCCGTCATCCTCAAAGGCTGCAGCAGCATTTGTCAGTGATCTCATTATCATAATTTCAATTTCCCGTGGTTGGAGGCTACACCCCATGCGAATGAGTTTCAGTGAGTCCTTGTACCTGAGTTTCGGTATTCATTGCGCCCGGTGCCTACTTTGAGTTCGCCACGAAACGGTTGCTTTGGCATACGGTGGTTAGCTTATCTGACGACATTGACTTCCAAACGTAGTTGGGCCTTAATGAGGAATGTCTCTATACTTGTCATACCTATATTGTCAGGCACTACTTGGTTTGTAACATTGTCTTGCCAACTGATGCCCATGATTGTCAGCAATGATCATGTGATGAACCACTCGAATTGCTTGATGTGCCGCCTGTACAGTATCCATGTTTCGCAATCATGGAGTAGGGATGATATCACTATGTCCTAGTAGACGTCCAATTTCGTTGACAAAGAGTTGCAATGACCTTAGCTTTAAGACTTCTGAGTGCGTGACGGGCCATTTTGAATCCTGGTTGACATTCCGTTGTCTAATGATCCATCCGATGAGATGTTGCTTCCTATGTACTTTATGTTCTCCAAACAAATCAGTTTGGTACCATAATTTGAGATCGCAGGTTCTTATTTGGTTGTTTCGTGAGCCGCTTGGAATTACACCTCAGTTTTCCCAAAGCTGATCGTCAAACCAAACAACTTGGATGCATCTGCACAGAGATCAACGATGATGACCTGAATATGAGTTCCCTTGTGCACATTCGTCCGCGTAGAGGGAGTCTAGGATTAACTTCTCCAGTATATTGCAATTAGATGACAGAGGTTGAATACTGAGCCATCGGGGTGGTAAATTTCTGGGGGGCATCACATTTTTTAGATGATTCAAGGAACGCTTCTGTTGACAGTGTGAAATGGTTTGGTCAGGTCAATATATACAGCATACAAGTCAGTGCACTTTTCTTGGATCTGACCTACAGTAATCACCGTGTCTATTGTGCTACGGCCTAGACGGAATCCACACTGGACTTCGAAAGACTATGTTCGGATATGCTACAGATTAGACAGTTCAGGAGGATTCGAGCAGGGATATTTTCCAGCGATTAATAGGAGCGATATTCCTCTATAATTACTGCAATCTGACTCACATCTGTACTTTTTGTAATACTCTATTTTGAATGTTAAATGTGATATAATGATAATAGCAACACTAACAATAATAAATGTAATAATAATAATAATAATGATAATAAATAATAATAATACTTATGATGATAAATAAATAATAACAATAATGATAAGTATGTCTATACGCATGAACATCCTTCTTGTTCATTATTGGAAGCTGTGTATTCCAATAAAATAAAAAATGTTATCGCTTGAAGACTTTATTATGTGGAAACTTTAAAACAAGAACTCACTAAGACAAAGTCATATATTGTGGTCTCTTAATCTGAAAATGACATAATATCTGAACATGTTTATGTAAACAGTTCAAGGCTGATATATCAATCACATATCAAAAACTTCTGACAATGTACTGGATACCTAAACTCCATAAAACGCCATATAAAGCACCCTTCATAGCAAACTCGGCCTCATGTACGTCTACCACACTGTCCAAACTAATTCAATCGTGTCTAATAGCGGTCAAAGAACATGTCAAGTGTTACTGTGATAAGATTTATGAGAATTGTTTTTTGGTCTATGAATGATTCCAATGAGATTTTATCTAAATAAAAAAAAACAGGCAACACCGATCTAACACTATAAGCACATACGGTTTTCCTACACTGTATACCACATTACCACACGATCTAATAAAGATCAAACTTATAAACCTGATAAATAAAACATTTGCTAGAGATAAAGTATCAATTATTGCCTGTAATTCTAGACATGCGTTCTTTACCAATGACATTACAAATAAGTATACCTCGTGGATATGTTTTGATCTTTGTGACGCAATTACGTTTCTGTTAGACACTATATTTGTTCTCTTTGGTAATTCTGTATATGGCCAGGGCATTGGTATTCCCATGGGAACTAACTGTGCTCCTTTAATTCGAGAATTGTTTTTGTATTGTTATGAACGGAAAGTTTATGCTTAACAGTGAAACCGATTCACAGGCGGATATCATCAATGCTTTTAACAATTCATTACGTTATTTAGACGACATATTTAATATTGAAAACACATTTTTGTCTATGAAAACCTCAATTAACCCTTAAGAACTCAAGTTAGATAAAGCAAATAGTTTGATTTTTTAGATTTAAATTTATCTATAAACACTGGAAGGATTTCTTCCGGTATATATGGCAAAAAAGGGATGACATTAATTTTAAAACTATCCTCATTTGGATGGGGATGTTACCCGTGCTACATGCTATGGTGTATGCATTTCTCAGCTTATTCTTCTGTTGATGATTTTAACAACTGCAACCTTATTATCACTGAAAAGCTACTAAAACTGAGCTACAAATGTGACTAACTTCGCAAAAAAGATATCAAAATTGTATCACCGTAATGTACTCATCAGCAAATACAATTGTAATTTACCTACTTTTCTGAAGTTAGGTACTTCACATCCGGAGTTTGACGGTGATGTCATTTACAAACTTCGAAAAATTGTTGGACACACATAGTTTGATATTTTGTTTGTCAAACGTATAAAACAATTCATTCAAGGCTATGCTTCCTCTATATTGCAGCAAACTACATAATTGGTGATCGACCCCTTTACAGTTGGTCATTATGCTTTCCCCTTTGCGATGCGATGTACGAGCAATTGATGAACATAAGTTCTTCAAAAAAGTCTCTAGTACGCTCATTGTCAGCATAGATGCAGTTATTATAAACATTTGAACATATTGTTCAGGTGTCTCGTCTGGAATCAGATTGTTTGCTACCAACTGGATATGTCTAAAGTAAGTCAATCGAATTAAAATGTAGCGGACATAGGTTAAAACTGACATCAGTTCTGCCAGCAGGACAAGGGTGGGTGTGTTTCCCGTTTATTGATGATAATGTCCATAACTAAACGAAATTAACAAAATAACTTACTTTCAATCCATATGTCTTCATTGTGTCCGAATAGTTGTAAACTCAGTTAAAATATGTCCCTCAAGTGTAATAAAGGTTTGATTCCGGGTCACAAATAATACTTCCAATCAGACTGTTATCAACTGTAGAGATCTGTGCTGAATCATCAATCCTAAGCTTCTTCAGAAGTTTATCCTCAATGAAGATCCTTAAAAATAACACACTAAGGTATTTGTTTAGACAGAATATACGAGGGTCACTCGTACAACATAATTATAGAACTTCCTAGTGTTAGTAGTTAGTAGTTAGTAACTACAAATGTATATAATTTCATTTTTAACATTTGCGGATCTGTACTAGCCATTACAAACAGTTTATCCAGTCACCAGGCTTCTCTAGTGACATAATAAAGGGGATGCGGATAAACTTAGGTTTATTAGGTTACTTCCGGTAGTAGAAAGTTTATTAGGTTAGTAGATAGGCGTAATAATTCTATAACAATGGAACGATTTTATTTTTTCGTAAATATGCATAAAAATTATGTTGACGGAATAGAAGTATTAGACCATTAGAAGTATTCAAATAAGAAAATAAAAATATTTAAAAAATGGCTATATCTGGATTCGAACCCGCACCTGATCCTACATATGACAATAATTCGTAATCACTGAGACGTCGTGCTTACCTATTTCGCCATTGAGGCCACATACAAAGCGACGTTGATTTATCAGTTTTATAAATTTAATCCACCGCTGGCGAAACACATCTTTGATAAAATCAAGCCAGGAAGCAAAGGTTAATAGATAAATAGTAAATGTTTTCTTTTCACTCTCATGATAATTTGATTGATAAACTCTTACAGGAGCGGTAATTGTCATATACCTAAATATAGCCTGTTCAATTCCAGCGATTTATGAGTGACGTTAGCCCTATCTAAAAATAGAAACCGAGATGACGGAACTCGAATTTGACCAGAGAGTCTCCTGGAGAATATTTAATGTCTGTTTGAATTAACATATCGAATCTCGATTCAAATGATCTTATTTTTCAAATTCAACCACGTTTTCCCCTCTTGTAATGTACGTATACATCGAAACTAATTTCCTCTGCGGTAGCTCATTATTTACGTCTCTGGAATGGAAATGAAAAGGGTGGTCCGTTGATCGACAAACTGTATTTTTAAATAATGCAAATTATTTCAAGTTTGTTATGTTGTATGAGTCTATGAAAAAAGATAAAAACTAACTTGACTTGATGAATCGAATAATAGGTTAGTGCCGTAGATGGCCTCGGTAAGCCTCGCATCAACGTTTTCTCTCCTCGTCGGATAAAGGCGTCCCATCTACGGCACTAACCCATTATTCTCTATTAAGGTACAAATTGGACGCCTATTAGCTGGTTGTTTGATATGGATCTTGATTGATTTTGTAACTGTATTATATAAAGAAAATACAGAAATAATTGACGCACACGACACCAGGAAGACAGGAAGATGGCGATGCCTGTTAGCGAAAGCGTAAACTGTACTTGATCATATATATTATATAAATTATAACGATGTACGTGTATTTGTGATGTCATACTATGTCAATTAGTGACCGAAGACAGTGATATGGCATATGCCTAGGTTTGCTTCACATATTACAGGCAATATATTTAGTCATTCATTAAAAAATTTCAAAAAGATGATTGCAAAAATCCACATACATATATGATTCCAATCCAGTGACGTTTACACAAAATCGCCGAATCTGATTTGTTGAAATTTGACATTAATTTCTCAATGAATGTAAAGAGCTGGTTCTCTATCGTTGCTCCATGATTTACAAGAAGTCGGTAACCAGTAGCCGATACACTATGGAACTACTTCTTTTTACTATGCATGAAGTTCTATTTATAGATAAATTCCTTGAAACCATGTTGACGTAGAGTTATTGGGAGAAAATGTTGTTTTTTGAAATCTAAGTGTTAAGAGTATGTTATGGTAAAAAGCAAGTGATTGTATTGATATCAAGAGCCAGCAGAGCCAGGCGGCTCGAATGGTGTAGAGCGAAAAGGACGAGGTGAACGTATGACAGGTGGGATTAACAGTTTATTTTTCGGATGGAAGTAAAGTGGTGATTGGCATCATAACCTGTTTTGATTTGGAGAAAACAAAGCGAGGGCTACAGACCAGACTATATGTAAAAGTGGCATGGCCACTCTGCCAGTAATAACAAGACACCACCCCGTGAAATCAGTTATTTCAGGACGACAACGTACTGGTAGGATAGCTGTTAACCAGGCCAGAAATAATATTTTAGATCCAATTATTGCCCTGCACAGTGACCGGGATTTGAACATAATTGAGAATACTTGGCTGTATATCAAACGTAAACTTTCATGTAGAGTGCATTTTATTGAAAATAAAAGGGATTATTTCAAGAGATTTTGAGGATCTGGACCCGTATTCCACACGTCTATGTTGAGAGCTTAAACAGATTATTGCGTTTTAGTTATTGTTAACTTCAATGTGTTGCAATTAGGTCAAATAGTTGAGAACAGTCTATGATACATCATCTATGACGTAGGATACAGTACACAAAGTGACATAGTTGTTAGAATGTGTATTGATTGAATTCCTACGCACGGCACTTAAAATAGCCAATGTCAAATTTGTTTTTTATGTCTACAGGTAACACTTTTTAAAAGGACGGATTGGTGAAATTATAAAGATTGAATCATATTTTGGTTGTGTTCATCGATATGTAAATCAAGACCTGATCACACACAACTTTTTACATGAATTCCTTCGGATTCATGCAAATCTTTAAATAGATAGACCGTGAGTGGCATAATTTTGTTATACAGTCATTATGTATTGACAGAATTAATTAGCTAATGGTTTTAAATGTAAACATGAACTCTTTTTTTTCAGACATTCCTGAAATCCGAACTATTGTCATAAGTACGTATAGGATTTTTTCGACTCGACGGCTGCGTACTTAAAATTCATCTTTATCACTATAAAGCTGTCGATACTGGATTGAAATGTACCCTATTCATATATTGCATTCATTTGGGAATATTCATATGCCAGGATTGTACTAGTAACAGTGAAGAAATACCAATAATGATCTAATATTCTAAAGATATACCGATGTTGTATTTATAATTTACGTAGCCACGGCGTTCAATGAAAATTACATCAGATATATGCCGTTACCAATTCATAACTGTTCGAGTAACTCGGTGTCTCATCGAGATCCATGTTGTTTGACACTCAGCTGGAAAGAATAGAAAAATGTGAGAGAGTAGGGAGTAGATTTATTTTATATCAGTCAAATGTTCAAGCATTTTATGGTCAAAAGGTATAAAAGGAGGAAAGGTGTAGCCATATTCAGGAATCGGACCTGGTATCCATCTCTTACAGGGCAAGTGATATACAACCTGAACTACTCGGAGTTCCGTGCGAACCCTGCACACCACAACCGCTACACTAGCCTCCATTTCCTTTTCCAGTGATACTTTCCACTGCAAAGGTGGTCTTTCACTTCTGATATCATTAAACTGACAGAAGGAAAAGTGCAGACAGATGCCGAAATCGAACCCGGGATATAGCCGTAGAAAGGCAATTGTCATCCCTCGTATTCACTTTTATAAATTAAATACAGCCCAACTACTTCGGACGTCAATGTGATCACTTTAAGCAATTATCTTATCCTCAAATGTTTCTGGCCGTTTCTGCTGTAAATAAAAACATCGACCAAAATACGATTGCATATAGCTATTCGCATGTCGTGCAGATGTGCAGTGTATAGTATAAAACATTGTAGTTTACTTCACGTTTTAAACCTCAACCCCTACATACATATAATTCCAAATGAAAATCTTTTTCAATTACATACGATTAATGTTTCTTAAACAATCGCTCAGCCTTTTCTTATTATAGTTAATAAACGTTTTCCGTCAAATGGAAGAAAAACTCAATATTCTTATATATATATTTGGCAATGATATGTATGTCTGAATATAAATTAGCTTAATTATCTATAATTACATATGGACAATAGATTGTTTCGTCCTGGAACAGTAGATTTTCGTACGGAACAGTAGATTGAGATATTCAGTGAGCAAACACGACCATCTGGTCAGGGCATACGCTGTGTCCAAAGGCGTTTAAGTGTGTGTTTAATGGACTAAACTGTAAATAATCATGGTAGTACCTCAAAACAGATGATATGTATCGATAGTCCCTTGCCTCTCCTACTATGGCATTCTTGGCTAACATTAAAAGTACAAAAATGAGCCATGCAGGAAACACCACATACAGAACAAACACTCGCCCGAACAGCAACACAAGGACACAGCAAATGTACACAGGTAGAAAAAACAACAAGAGACGCACAAAGACAAAACAAACATACAATAGGAGGAAGATGGAAGTACCGCCTTGGAACGGTCAGTGACAAAAGTCACTGGGGGGTTAAACCGGTTAAGATGATGTGTGTCTGGTCTCTTTAATAATAAAATTGTATGTATGTTTCTTTGATTTCTGTTTTCTATCGGATATAGACATATGGTTTTTTTTTATCTCCCCTGGTTAAACTAAATTTACCTGCCAGCTTATATTCAATTTACAATTGGGGAGTCTATCTTGCACATTTTTTAAAAATGTGTAACTGGTCGTGGCGGATATGTTAAATGCATGATTTGCACGTGGAATATTCAGTCTTTATTTCTGAAGTGGTGCTGTGCTCTGATGTTTAGTACTTTCCGTGAATGCCCTCATCATGTTGGGGTATATGACATGGTTCAGTGCGAAATGTAGTGTGTGACACACTTCGTCGTCATTTGTTGTCGGAATATTAAAATTAGGGTTAGATCCTGATTTAAGCAATACACAATGTGTAGATTGGCATAAGAGATGCCTGACATTGTACGAAGATCATTACCATTTGTTTCGTACTTGAAAAAAATCTTATTTGATTCCTTGACATTTTATTAAATCATAAGACCTGTCGCTTATTTATGCCTTATTCTAATCATGCGATCGGATTTCTCTGTAACATCATTTGTGATTCTAGAATATTTTTACATGAGATGACCCACTCCAAGAAGGAGCAACGGACTTTTACTATGGAACCATTACGGTTCTTTTTTCTCCCACATCAGAATAAAGTTGTTTTTGTTTCATTTTCATTACGGTACAACGATTGAACTAATGTGAGCCTAACATATTGCAGTCTTCTGTCCACCATGGTGGTCATCTTCTGTACAATACATAACTTACCTTTTTAAAAGATGTACGTTGGTCATATTGTGGCCAACTATGTGTGACAAAATAATTCCGAATCGAAATGTATGTAACTTGCTACACATTTATATACGTGCTAAATACATGGTAAGGAACTCCTGTTTTCAGCCTTTGGTCATGTTTTTGTTTATTATGCGTAATGTTTATTTTGTTCGTCTTGATATGCGTCCTGTTATGTTTTGTCTTTTGGCTATACCGTTTCTTGTTTGATGGTGTCTGGGGCGATGTCATTTCGTGTGTGGCTCTCCCTGTTTGACTGTTTTTCCATATTGTTTGTATAAATACAACCATTGAAATCAAAATATCAGTTTAAATGTATATTCCGAGAGTGTCCATGTGAGCTTTAACAATCAGTCTTTTCAACGTATTAGGCCAAATGTCATATTGGCACATACGTTCCGAATGATAGGACCTGGTTTCGACAGAGTTATATCATTATGTTTAGCATACATTTGTATATGCATTGGCTTTATAATGTAATGTAATATAATGCTTCAACTGAACACAAATTGACTTTGTAAGAGACAAATAGTGACTGCTTGGGAATCGCGGATTCAGAAGTACACGAACTGCAATTATATGCCAAGCGCGCAAGTAGTGTTCATACGAATATCCAGCACAGATATCTCACTAATCATAATTCTGGGCTCCGCAACCTAAATCTAGGCAGATTCGCAGACATTTATTTTCAACCCTTTTTATCACATTCATAATGTATGAAACAGTATACATGTAGCATGCAAACCTGTTGAATTACTCTTCTGTAATTGATGTTTCCCTTTAGCCGCGACGTTTATTACATATTACCTGATAAACAAATAGAGCACGGGAGTTTCATTCATAAAGCCATTGTAAATACATTTATACTAGAGTATGGGTGTTTTTGTCGGTGATCTACTCAAATTTGTCGGTGATCTACTCAAATTATTTCTATAGGTGGCGCTCGCACCGAGTAGGTCCCACATCCGGATATATTTTGATTCTACAAACATACGCCTTTCTATGCCTTTGCAAACGGAATAGACACAGACCAGATGGCTCTTGTAATATACAGTAGGAACTGTCTGATCAGAGTCTGTTCTTTTTGTTTATGTAATAAAATATATCTGATTCTATAGTTCCTACTTTGGCAAAACATTCATGTTTTAATCCGCCATCGTAAATAAAATCAAGATACATGTATAGTCATAATGTCCTCATTTCTTAAATGAATATTCATCAAGTAAGGGATTAACTCATTCAAGAAGTAAGATACAAATCCGATTGTAACAAACGAGTTTTATTACTGATTAATATTCACACTATTTGACCGTACACTGTGCTTTTGTGGTGTTCCGAATATATTTCTTCTTTATATCAGAAATGACATCACATACTTATGAAATGAGATTAAGATGTAGGAAACCATCCTGTAAGATATCTGGTAACTGTGATGACCCCAACGTTTTCTAATCAGCGTCTGCATTGTTTTGCAAACACCATTCGGTTGCACCACTCTAGATTAACTGCGCTTCAAAATTAAGACTTGAAGGCAATCTTATGAGGTAATCTTTACAACGCTCTGTTGTATAAAAACATCAGCCGAAATATATTCATAATTTCATTATTTGTTACATGGATATTAATACAGGAAAGGGATTAAGCCTGGTGAATATTTATGTAAGATATAATGATATCACGAATAATTATTAATGTTGTATAATGGACCTTTTCAGATTTGAAATTATTTGGAATTATTAATGTTGTATAATGGACCTTTTCAGATTTGAAATTGAAATTCCCAAATGCTTATACTCGAGGGGTACGTTTTCTCTTTAAACAGTAAACTATGGTAAACTTATGCAGACCGTAGTCTGATGATTCAAACAATCCAATCTATACACTATTTGCAAAGGTATTTAAACTAGTCTTCAAATTAATCGGGTCAGACAGTAATATTGTTTGCCTAACATACATCCATTTTCTTTAAAGGTAGGATAACATTTTTTCAGATACATATCGGTGGTGAAATTGTGTTTAACACAATGATCACTTAGGCAACAAGTGAAAACTCTATAAGATATATCAACTTCATTCAGGTAAGTTGTGCGCTTGTCAAACATAACCCTTACATATCCATAAAAACATATGTCACTCTAATATTATACGGTTAACCCTTTTCTTAAGTAAGTGTCTTTTTCACGCATTTGCGAACAGATTAGACCTAGACGACTCCTAAAGCATCAGGGTCTGTTTCGTTTGCTTATGAAATTATTATAAATCTGACTCTACTGTTTCTATCAGTATCCAAATACCATATATTCCTGTGCCGTTATAAAAACATCAGCCGAAATATATTCATAATTTCATTATTTGTTACATGGATATTAATACAGGAAAGGGATTAAGCCTGGTGAATATTTATGTAAGATATAATGATATCACGAATAATTATTAATTATTTTAAATGTTTTATGATGCATCTGAACATATTGGTATTGCTATAATCTGTAGAATCACATTCATTATAATTCCATAAGCCAACTAGTAATTAATAATATAACACTCAATATTGCTTTCAGCAGTTATATTGTTACTTAATTTACAGCTAAATCCCATTTACATTCAAAAATGAAAAAAATCATATACAGTAGAATCCCTCTAATGCGACCACTTAAAAACATAAAAATACATATTTAAAAAACTACATTTATAAGCAGGTGGTTGTTTTATGCAGGTCGAAAGTTATGCAGAAAGCACCTATATGAGCTTTCTGCATAACTTTTCCTGTATTAAGCTACCACCTGCCTCTGCCATACACAATTATGCCCACTTTCGGTGGTCGCATTAAAGCGTTTTACTGTACAGTAACACCCCATGTATGCGACCACCAAAGCAAAACTAGTATTCGATCGTAGATGTATTATGTAATAGCTTAATGCAGGACGAATATTATGCAGAAAGATCCGATATGAGCATGTTGATGCATTTGTCCTGCATTAAACAACCACTTGCGTTTTAAAGACACCTAATCATACGATGGTCGTATCAGAGATGTTTTACTGTAATGCTGTAAACAGATAGTTCAAGGATTCACAATTAAACTTTGCCAAAAAACCCATTCATACGATCATTTGTAAGAACCAGTTTAATGAGTATAGGTCCAGAGAGGGCCTGTTTAGTGAATATAGGTCCAGAGATCGCCATGTTTCAAACTTTCGATCATCATGTAACGTGTTAACCATTGACTCCACGAATATTCATGTTAAGACATAAATGATATCTTGAATATTAATTAGATTTAGTTTTATAATGTCACATGGGCACATGATGTTTTGGCCATGGCAAAAGCGGGTAGGATCATATCTATATTGTCTCCCGAACAAAAAAGCAGATCCTAATCAGACGTTTACTACAGGTGCCGTCTGATCCGGGTATATTCTGTTTGCAAAAGTGTAGTAGGGCGTATTTATGGAGTACAGTGTTAAGCAAATACACCACTACACGACACTATGCATATATTGCAGTAATGCAGTAGGAAGATCGTCATTTCGTTTTACCCTTTACCTGATAAAAATACTGTTTCACGCATTTGAAAACAAAGTAGACTCAGATAGTATGTTTCTGTAAGAGCAGCCTGATCAGAGACTGATATTTGCATAGAGGAATTACAAAAATCGTAAACAAACTTTAACCCTTATCTTGCTGAATTTTAAAATACATTTCTCCTGTTTTACCCATGCCCTATTGTATAATTACATATATCTTCACTGGTACCAATATTTCGCTGTGCAATCACTGCTGTGTAGTACACTGGTTGCACAATCAACTTGTAAATAGTGCATACCCTGATGAGACAGCTCCTGTAGGAGCTGCCTCATCTGGATTGTCACTATTTACAGGTAGGTATATTACCGTGAATAGCAAGCGAATGGTTAATACCACAAGTTAATAATACACTTATATTGTAGTAAACTAAAAGGACAAATGCTGTTCGTTTAACTTTCATGTTGTTGAGAAAAAATATATCTGCTCATGTTTTGATCTGCTACACGGTTTACTTACATTCTAGTTGAGAAACTGTTTATTGAATGTCACACAAATTGGATGCTCTAAACTATGTTCAAATGTATATCATGTTTTGCTGTTAGCAGACGACTGGTTGACTTACGTTGTAGCTTTTAAACGCTGCCAGAATTGTATGTGATATTGAAAATAGGGAAGTAATCATGGTGTGTATCGTTCATTGATTGTTCCCCTTGTTTAACCATTTCACTGTTCTATATTTAGTCTAAAGTTCAATACCTACTGAATATTCATGGACAAAATAGTCATAATGAAATATGGAATGTAGAACATTGTTGTCATTTTAAAAACTAAAGAAACAGATCGGACCCAGAAAAGGCGTTTATATGATAGAAAATTGTTTAATCATGATACGGCAATATGGAGAGCTAGAGAATGTCTAGCATAGAGTGTGCTGTTTATTTTTAGTGAAAATGCTAGATAAAAAGAGACAGAATGGTGTGCAGAATATAGAAACATATAGAACCGTTAATAATTTGTAACACTAGACCGTAACATGTTGTATTAGTTTAACCATTTACACCAAACATACGTATTTCTACGCATTTGCAAGCACAGTGACCCAAATCCGACCGCGCCTATGGGAGACGTCTGATGAGGGTCTGCTCTGTTTTCTTTATGTTGTGATATAGACATGAGTTTACAGTTTATACTATGGCCAAAACTTTATTTGCCAATGTGCCTATATAAAAACATTCTAGATAATAATCTCTTACATCGCTATTCACGGAATAAAGGGTTAAGCATTTATACACTGCATTGCATCCAGGATAGATGATGATATTCTGTGATACCCTCACCTGAACATTGAATTGACATGCCGCTTAACTTGCTGATGCAATGTCTTTAACACGATGATCGGGTATTCTTGAGAAGCCAATTCTTTCCTCAACAGGCTAAAGGCTAAATATTTAATAAAGTTTACAGTAATTCCCATCTAAACCGGACGTTCAAAATAGTTTTGTTCTGTACGACAGATACCAGGTTAATGCAAGTTGAAAGTCATACAGAATGACCCTTTTCATATTTCTTTGTGACGACGTTCACACTGCATTAAGAAGCACGCTGCCTAAACTATTTAAATTATCATTTACTGCCAAATCCGATTTAGAGGGGTTTTACGGTAAATAGATAATGCTCAATTAATACGAAGCAGTCGTCTTACTAATGGCATACTGTATATTCATGCAAGACATGCTCAATGTACGAATATTCATTAACTTTTCCCTCATAGGCTATTTTAGACCCAATCTACCGAAAATACATCTACCGAAAAGGAGCATAAATTCAAATAGAGTAAAGATGTTGTTTAGAATTGTATAGTATTGAATCAATTGTGGCAAATAGGTATTAGCTAATACGGAGCAAATACTCTGGTTATCACATCAAAATACGTCAATATAAGGAAATGTGATATTAAGATAAATGTTATAATGGCACTGTGTCCAGAATGATAGTGTACTATGGCACAAGCTGAATAACCATGTCTATATTTTAATAAGCAAAGAGAGTAAATTTTGATTGGCGGCCTTATGCATGAAATGTCTGTTCTCTGTCTAATTTGATTTAACTGTTTCGTTATCGATGATGGTTGTCAGCTAATGTGGTTGTCTGTAAAATGTGTCGTCTGCTACAATATGCGTCTGTCCTCCAATCATTATTTCAAAAGGCATTAGTACAGTAATAAACAGTTTGGATGCAGTCATTACGTCGAGTTACTCGGCACTTTGTGTGGATGCACAGAACGATTGCTTACGGTACTCGCAGATGCTAAACTTGCAGCGAGAGAACGTAAATGCATCGCAGTATGTAGCGTTCATGTAAATGCTCATCAAGCGGTTCGTATTTGTTTATTTTCGTGTGTCGGACTTTATTTATTTGAAAACTCAAACCTCTCTGAGGGGAACCCATCTTCAGATATGTCTATTTTAGGTCCAGTGCATCTCACAAACAAATTATTTTCTTTGCCTATCAGGTGTCATGCTATCTTGTTGATCACAATCGTTTTACTATGCAACATAACTGTTGCACTTGACGTATATATAACCTATTTGTAAAGATATTATTGTACATTTGTACCAGAAATGGAGATATTATATCCTTTGAATGTTTAATTACTCCAGCAATCAAATGTCAGTACCTAGCTTTTTCGAATTATTTTGCCCAAAAACTGCATGTTTGACCTCAATTTCTGAGAAATCGTCGTCTAATTCACCATCGCAAACATGTGGATTGAACAAGTTGCCAGTATTACGACAGTTCGTATCTGAGTCGTACAAGTCATTAAAATGTGTATACATATGTATAAAGAATAATGTTTGTGATATCTGGCGGGTCATTAGAAACTGTATTATATTGAGTTTTCACATTTTTCCAGAATCGTATTGCTTGTGAATTGGCTAAATTTGCGATACGTTCATTAATTCTAGACTATATAGCCGATGTCTAATTAGTATTCACTGATTTTATGTTTGAAAATATATGATGGAAAACATGTTTCGAAATATGAACAAGATTCTTTCCCGATAATAACTGCCCTAACTTTTTCGCCGCCACAGGTGAATCCGTGATGACATTTGCAAATAATTTGGATCCAGATGAAACACCGATTAGTTCTTATCTCGATCCACCTATTTCTGAAAAGAATTTAAAAGAACATGCGACCATGAAATTTGAAGTGAACAAACATCTACGGGTACGATATTTGTGTTTCGGCGAACGGGTTAAAGGTGTATCTGTAATAAAATATTAACCCGTTAGCTGTGATATTTGTCTGAGCTTTGGGCTCATTATTTGAATTAACACTCGCGGTGCATCGTATATTATATTACCGCAAAATGTGTACCGACGCTTATAAAACCATGCAGTTAAGATTTCAATAAACCAGGAAGTTTTAAGAATTTAACCTGGCTCTCAGTCAACGCCGGCTTGGCTTTAGAATTGGTTCAAAATATATAAGTCATATCACTGATCAATAGATACTCCTCAATATGGTAGGTGCAAAGTGTACGGCGATTATATCAATCGATTCTTATCTAACATTTTATGATTATGATATAAATTAATTATAGATTTTTACACTATTTTCACGTAATTGTAAATGTAAGATAAATCGGGTTATATATATAAATATAGTCCATACGGTCGTGCGTACGTCCGACTTTCAATCATCAACATTCCATCCTAATTTATTGACGAATTATTGCACATAGTCAAACATTTTTCCTCTACAAAACAAAATTATTTGTGCTTGTTTCATAATTGTTTCGACTCGGACCATTCCTTCATATAATTAACCTATCTAATAGTGAGTGTTGTATTTACATGTGCCTAACTATCCATTTATAGCCCATTTCATCAGCTTAATATCACCCAAACCATTACATTAAACGAGTATTGGCCTGCAGTTTCCAAATATTCATTGGCAACTACGATATTTAACCCTTTTAACATTGTATCCAAACGGATTAAAGTTACCGTAAATATGCAGTGTTTTAAAAAATATGAAATATGACAAACAGTGAGACCCTCCAGGAGTAAATGCTGTTTGCAAAGGACATAACTGATTCGTTTCCAACAATTTGTTTACATTTATAGTTGTTGATTTCTCAATTTTACATTAGCATAAAACAATCTTACCTTCAAGCTGGACACCTCCATTATAGTTGTTTATAAACTCATCACTTGTCACAACTGGTTTATCGTTTCAGATATACCTTTTTCCCAAATTTAAGTTGTTGTTTTCTCTATGCCAATACCCAGCCATCTAGAACAGGACGGCATGCGCAATAACAGGACAATGTTTATCCAATTGTCATATCGTAAATCTCTGCGCGCTGGGTAAATGTCGACTGCTATATTTTTAATGTTTGTCTTTTTTTATCATCAAAAGCGAGATATTCTTAATCTTGTTCTTATTAAGACGCGGAATACAACGGCGTCTCATATCTACATATACGATATATTCTATATATATTTTACATATACAAGGTGCACTTTATAGCCTAAACACGATAGCTAACAGGAATTAAAAACTGCATACAAATATTTTAGTGATATATAGATGGTCTGTTGCGAGTTGTCTTTTAAGATCACATGTTCCTAAACGAGCCTTAGAAAATGTCATTAAGCGAGCCTTGGCGAGCTTAATGATATTTTCTTGGTGAGTTTATGAAGATTTGATCTTAAAAGACAACGAGCATCAGATTTTTTTTTCTTACATTTCGCCGTTTAAATGACATGTAAACGTCGATTTCCATGGTTTGACGTCATATATATGACGTATGACGTCATATATGTTCTAAAGTGATCTTACACGTGTTACAGATAAGGGAATCTTAACCCGTTGTTCCAACTCGGAGATAAGGGAAGCTATGTGAGAAATAATGTTACAATTTCTTGGAGTCTGCATTATTAATGTATCTGTCCATTCAAAACGCTTAATAAACAAAATGGGAAAAGGTGTGTCATATCTGAAAAAAACACACAATATATGTCCTACATTTTTGCCAGAATGATTGTGTTACTCTGCTATACACTTAAACAAGGGAAACAACCATTCGTTATTAAACTTCATGAATACCTCCCTTTTTTGTATTATACCTCGTTAGTTCGCTTGAATGGATAACCAAGTGCAGACAAGTTTAACTTTTCGCCCGCTAAACATAACATGGTCCAGACGAAGTGTATTATCGCGATCCATAGTTTCGCAAATTTTAACAAATTAATCAACAGGTAAAATCTGTTGCAGATCAATGTTTGAGCATACGTCAGCAGGACGAATATACACAAAAGTATACAATATTTCCACCTTTACTGTGTTTATTTGTATTTCTGTTTTAGCATACTAGTATCAATTCACATGCTGAAGTTTAAGAGTTGATTGGTCCATCAGAGTCCACTCAGTGATAAAGGGGCATATGTTTATATCCGAAACTGTAATGTCAGAGTGGAATAATCCACCAGTCTGTACTTATATAATCCGCTGCATATGACAGATTCAAACTAGCCACATGCTTTCATAAGACAAACGGAGCAGACCCTGATTTGAGGGTTCCTGTATCTCCTGAGCCTCCGTTTGATATGAGTCTGCACTGTTTTCAAATTACAGTGCATTCGTGCCCTATATTAAAAGCGTGAACACACTGAGAACATATCGCTTAAAAATTCTGAAGGATGGTGATCCCCCGAAAGCAAGAATTGCAACACAAAGAGAGAAAATTGCAGACTCGGTTTTATTCAGTAAAGTTCAGTTTTAAACCGTAGCCTACTTAGCCCAACGTTTTCTACCCTTCATGTTTTAAATTCAAAGAATGGTTTACCCTCGCCTATTATAGAATTAATTTGACTTTAACACGTAGCTTCTTTATATAGAAACAGTACAACCTTTGAGATTGATTGTCATAAAAATGCTGACTTTGATCCAAAAGGAACTCTCTGATATGGGTCTACATTGTTTGCATATATGTCTAACATTTAGCGTCACGGGTTTATTGGTTCATATTTTCCCAGAACCAGCCATTCCATTTGAAAGAGAAATAAGTTCTGCCATGCAGTTAATGTCAGTTTTAATGAATATACAAACTGATTTTCTCAGACGTAGACCGTAAAGTGCAATGTCTTCCTTTACTTGCAAAAGGCCGGTTGCATTTCCTAAACAAGCATACTGCAGTAACAACGGTTCGTATTTCAATAAAACCTATTTATAGACTGTATAATGTTGAAACACCTTACTCCATTATCAGTCAGAGAACATGGAATCCTGAATTTCAATAATGTTATGTTTACAACAGTATATAAGAAGATTTTGGCATGAACAGTATAATCAAATACATACGTAATAAAACAGACTACATTGCAAACAAAGTAAGCCCATTTTAATATAGGTATAAAGGCATGGAAGGGTATCTCTATCAAGAAAAGTGTTAAGCGAAACTCAGTTCCTTACTCTTCACTGTGATATCTGCATTTTATTGATTAGTTGTTATAGTTAAAAATTACGAAGGGTGGTGATCCCCCGAAAGCGAAAGGCAACAATTGCAACACAAAAAGAGAAACTTGCAGACTCGGTTTTATTGAGTCTGTTCATGAGCAGTAATTGAAAGTGCATCACTGCTCACGCCCCCTACCATCGGCTTAAGCGGTATTCAATTTTCAGAACAAGAAGTACTGAAATTCATGATCTCGAAGGATCAGAAGGTATAACAAAACTGATAATTAATTACGGGGCGACGTTTTACGGCCGCCACACACGCACTTAACACCTGTTGTTGTGAAGATTATAAATTATGATGGGTGGTGATCCCCCGACAGCAAACATTGCAACACAAAAAGAGAAAATTGCAGACTCGGTTTTATTGAGTCTGTTCATGAGCAGTAATTGAAAGTGCAACACTGCCCACGCCCCCTACCACCGGCTTAAGCGGTGTTCAATTTTCAGAACAATAAGTACTGAAATTCATGATCTCGAAGGATCAGAAGGTATAACAACACTGAGAATGAAGTACGGGGCGACGTTTTACGGCCGCCACACAAGCACTTAACACCTGCTGTTGTGAATATTATGAATTCTGAAGTGTGGTGATCCCCCGAAAGCAAAAATTGCAACACAAAAAGAGAAAATTGCAGACTCGGTTTTATTGAGTCTGTTCATGAGTAGTAATTGAAAGTGCAACACTGCTCACACCCCCTATCACCGGCTTAAGCGGTATTTAATTTTAACTTGTGTTGTTTTTTCCAACCAAACAGAGTTTGAAACTACTTGAATGCCATTGACATGACGAATCACTCAGTCTCACCTGAATACAGATTGTGTGTATAGATAATCATTTATACATCTGCAAAAACCTAAAGGTTAATTAAAGTTGTAAAAGCGAAGTATTTTGACATTTTTCTCTGCATGCATAAAATACAAGCGGCTTTATTTATGCGATCAACTATGATAAGGAACACAGGATGTGTGTCATCTTAAGATATATCTCTGAATATAAAAGTTACACTCTAAATGTCAGTAAAGTAGGCTTTGTGCGTTCTCTCAAATTCCAGTCTGTACAATTTTACTCCACACGTATCAACAACGTTGTCCTACTGTACATGCCATTGTATCATTATCTGCACACAGTGATACAGTTTAATGCCCACTAGAGTGACATGTAGTATTACAATACAACCCAACACATTTTGATCCAAATAAGACGCGAAGTAACCTGGAGTCTCAACAGGATCCAAACTATTTGACATTCGAGTTATAAGTACGTTAAGAAAGCGAAAGACATGGTCCGTGCTCTACAGGCTGGCGAGCAAGTGTCTACAAATCAAATGCTAAACATCTGCACGGTCTGTCTCGTTAAATATGGTGTGCTGTTTGGATCAACAATTTGCCACAATTGTTAATTGCAATAAATATGTATATACATGTATCTCTTTGTACCTGCGTGTATAGATATAGCTGTTCATGTATGCATGGTTGTATCTGCTGAAATGCATTGCATCTATATGTATATTCTGAAGGGAGGTGATCCCCCGAAAGCAAAAATTGCAACGCAAAAAGAGAAAAATGCAGACTCGGTTTCATTGAGTCTGTTCATGAGCAGTAATTGAAAGTGCAACACTGCTCACACCCCCTAGCAGCGGCTTAAGCGGTATTCAATTTTCAGAACAAGAAGTACTGAAATTCATGATCTCGAAGGATCAGAAGATATAACAACACTGAGAATGAAGTACGGGGAGACGTTTTACGGCTGCCACACAATCACTTAACACCTGCTGTTGTGAAGATTATAAATTCTGAAGGGTGGTGATCCCCCGAAAGCAAACATTGCAACGCAAAAAGAGAAAATTGCAGACTCGGTTTTATTGAGTCTGTTCATGAGCAGTAATTGAAAGTGCAACACTGCTCACGCCCCCTAGCACCGGCTTAAGCGGTATTCAATTTTCAGAACAATAAGTACTGAAATTCATGATCTCGAAGGATCATAAGGTATAACAACACTGATACTGAAGTACGGGGAGACGTTTTACAGCCGCCACACAAGCACTTAACACCTCCTGTTGTGAAGACTTGTGCATATATGCATATACTTGTACCCGCTTGAATATATTTGTACTTACATGTTTATATGTGTGCACATACATGCGTATATGTTTATTCTCGCATGCATATATCTGTAAATGCATTACATAGTTTTACATATATGTCAAATGTTGCACCTGTGTGCATATATTTGTATCTACGTGTACCTGTATGTATCTTTACACGTATATAAGTACATGCATGCATGTGTTTGTATTTATATCGATATACCTGTGCGTGCATGCATATATTTTTTATTGCATGTATATGTTTGCAACTGGATGCAACTATATAGTTGTACCTGTGTGTACATATGTGATCCCATGTGCAGACATGTGCCTCTGCATGCATATATTTGTATCTGCATTCACATATATGTACCTACATAGAATCGGATTTTGAATCGGAGGTGGTCAAAATTATATCAAATACGAATTTAAGCAAACACTTATTTTTTTCAGAGGTTTGGTAAGGGTGAAACGGAATGTTCATAATTTAAACTAACATGTATTAGCCGGATTTAGATTGTTTACAGCATTTCTGACTGATATGCCCTAATCACTGGCTTAATGCTAAAATATAAAGGGCATGTGTATGCCCATTTCTCAAAATAATCCGGCATTTTCTAGTTCTTGGAGTAGGGTATGTTTCCAAAACAAAATGTAATTAGATAGACGGAAACTGTCCCGGTACACGAGATGAATTACACTGAAGCGTATGTTGTTTCCAAGGTTTCCTGTTAGGACGTGACTCGTTGTTTATTCCCGCTGTCAGCCTGCGACATCCTTATCTCTTTTAATTGTTCAAATAATTGCCTTTTCAACAAGCTAAAGGCTTTATGCATACAAGTACAATATAGTGACTCGGGTTGCAAAAAAGGCAATTGAAACAGCATGATGCAATCCTTTATACCAATAACGTGTTGCGCGAATAGCGAAATACAGCTGAACTTCAATATCTCGAACTCGGATAACCCGGACATGCGGACAACTCGAACTAAAAATTCAGTCCTTAAAACTTTTAGTATACAGAATGTATCTAAAATGTATTACTACGCATTTCTATAAACTTGTGTGACAGCTTAACGTAGGTCTAAAGTAATGCTGAAAACTCCTACATGAGCTTTCAGCATTACGTTAGACCTGCATTAAGCAATGAACATAAGACATTATCAAGATCAGAAATCGGAAAAGTATTTCTGTTTTCACGAACTTATTTGTGTGGTCCCATTAAGCTCGGAATATCGATGTTTAACTATATATACAGCAGCATCTGCCCTCGGCGGTCATTTATTTATTGAACATAGGAGCTTTTTGAATAAGAGAACAAACTTCAGCGCACATAACCTTTCTCAATTGGCTAAATATTAATAATATGCACCCTGTGCCGCACTGGAGTATTTTATGCATACCTGCATAACAATTCATTCCAGTGTCCCCGCAAAGAAATACCAATGGGAACAAAACACTACCACACAAAAATACATTTAATCACACTGTTTTGGGAAAACTAATGCCATTACTTTCATAATGTGTATGGGGTAGTTGGTTAAATAGATTAACACAAATACCCTATGGTGCGTTATGCTACGATACTGTATATGTTGGGGTGTAGTGTAGACTTAATTATATCATGGGTGCATTTCAGTAATGTGCGATTCGCCACATGCAAGCCTAAAACAGCATATAGCATGGCTTGTATGTAAATGTATAGTTTTACTCAAATGTCAACGATTTAACCCTTTCACCATCATGTCGGAAACATGCATCACGACAAATAGACTTAACGTTTTGCCTCTAACGTTATTGCTATACATGTGTTTTTTCCTTTAAAAGTTGCATTTAATCACTCATTTCTTTATCTTACCGAATTATTATACAATATTGGTGTGCAAACAATTATAATTTTGGCGCCGAAAGGTTAAACTAATGATCGACTTGACATGACTTTATCTTATCACAACCGTTACGTCGGTCAACGCCATTAAACAGTGTAGACCGAGGCCAAACCAGGCGGATGCTCTAGGAACCGTCGTACCGGGGTCTTATCTCTGTATCTATGAAATACCATTTCTACCATGGTCAGATTTCATCTTATTCAAAATGTCATTATAAACGTTTAACTAATTCATTTTAATGATGTTTCTTACATGAATATTCATGATGGAGTTGGTTAATAGGGAGGCATTCCTTATAAAAGAAAATATTGCTAAATGTTAAGAGTTTAAAGAAGTGTGATCTGTTAGATGCACATTCAGTGGTATGAAATTGACTGTGTCAGTCATATCGATTTCTGCTGAACTGAACATACATTGCTCCATTGATAGATTCCCAATTACATCTATTATATAACAAGGTCCATTAATTCTAAGTTAATCACAAAATAAAGGTCTGACATGAACACTATAAGAAACTAGAGATATGATGGTCATATGGTTTATATTGTTTTAAATTAAAGTAGTGTAAAATGGTACGAAATAAATCCATTTACTTCAGTGTACCTGCTAAAAGAGAACATTTCTAAAAACGAGAAACAAATAGGATGCATACGCATAACGCTACGTCGAACGATGCAAACAATAGAGATTTAAATTTAGAAAGAGGGACTTACATATTTTACTGCCCTTACATCAGTGAGTACCACAAAAATGTATAATGCAATACTAATAATTATATTATTAGTTTTAGATACCGTTTGACAGACATAACACTAAATCAGATTTTACCTAACCAACACTATGCATGTTTTTAAGCTTGTATTAGCACAGACGAAATGTATATCTGATAGTTTGAATGGATATATTGCAGAGAGGTGCCGAATTTGAATATGAATGTTATACTGTTATTTACGATAATTGCAACATATCTTGGTTTGCTTTACAGTGTTTTATCGATCAAATTATTTGCTTCTATGAGATGTGTTACGTATTTTAGATGCTGTTTATGTTTGCATAAATCTTAAAGCACATAAAGTTATGTAATTACATGTATAAATCCGTCCATTGAGACTATTTACATAATTCCTTGGTTAGCTGACTTCTCCAAACTAACGCCACCCGTGATGATAAAGCAACGTTCTGGCTTCACACAGTCAGAGTTGTTAGTTTGACATTTTAAAATTATGTAAACAATCTACAGTAAACTTCAAACAAGACAATTGCATTTCAGCTAGTTATTGAACGTTCATATATTTACTCTGGTTTGGTATCTCACGATTACGTTTGTTATCTCCATCTTAAGGCTCAGAAGTGTAGACCAGAAACGGCATGAGCATTTTCGTTTAACTGTCCTTCTTGAATACGGAATGAAATGCTTGTCGAATTATGACACCATACACAGTTATATGAGGGATATACAATAGCATTTGCAAACAGTTTTTAATAACAGAAACTTACTTTGGACATTGCAGCAAATGATATATTTACAGAAGACAATACTGGTAATTTGAATAGCTTAGGCTGTCGTTTTATCTGTCCCATAACATGTTATTTCGCTTTCGTTTCCACTGATACATTGGCAAATGCTTAAAAGCAACATATATACATATATGCTCTTTCGTTGCAGATTATAATGTTTGAGGCATATCCATTCGGGCAACTGCATATCTGTTGTCAATGTTTTCTTAAACATATTCAATGGCGAGTTTGTATCTGTACAGTGGCAATAGCCATAATTCAATCAATCCATTTATTTATTGAATCACTTCAAACAGACAACATACTTTTAGAGATAGACTTGCCGCTTCATAATACTACATAGGCAGGGTTCAAACCGCGACCGCGAACGATATACTAGAAACATTGGATAAACAATGTGCCTTAATACATATTTACAAATAACTGAGAGTTGCATAGATTGCATAGTGGCTGTTTCATTACATTTTAAATAAGACTACATATGAAGCTCATAAATATAAATATAAATATTCAAAACTCACTTTCAAGCCCGCAGTACACATGTTGCCGTCGGGTTGAAACTTCCTTTAAAGCGCTAGCTCTAGACCGGACTGTTGAAATGAAGTTTTGTTAGAACTGCGCAAATTTCAGAGCGTTTCAATTGTTCAGCAACATTCATTGTTAACCCTTCTCTTGCTGAATTTTAAAATACATTTCTCCTTCTTTACCCATGCCCTGTTGTATAATATATCTTCACCGTGCACAAGTATTTCGCTGTGCAATCACTGCTGTGGAGTTGCTGGTGGAGCACTGGTTGCACGATCAACTTGTAAATAGGACAGTCCCTCATCTGGGTTTTCACTATTTACAGGTAGGTATATTGATGTGAATAGCAAGCGAAAGGTTAACAAAACATACAAAAACATAGTCTTATCTGTCCTTGGTCCTATTCAGTGTTGAAATACGATATGTTTTATCATTAACCACAAACAAACAGTTGCCGAGTTACTCGGCCTTGCTTCAAAAAGTCTGAATGCGCCTTCACCTATGCGTCTGTGTATTTACTTCCCTGTTCCTTGTTCATATCTCAATAGATTGTACTGTATTGAAATTATCTCAAGTGCGATGCGATAAGAGGGGTGCATAACAAATTTCTGGCCTTGTGGTAATAAAACACACAAAATGTAGTACATGGCTTTGGTTGCATCATATAGTAGGTCCTGTCTTCATAGACCGCCAAAGAGAAGTGTAGCTACGAGTCTATAAAACATATAGTAGATTAATACGGTGCATTGTGTACACAGAAAGCTCTTATATATCTTAATGCATTATCAATAGCAACGAAGACAGCGCTTATATGGGTGTTCTTGAATATTATTGACATGGTGCTGTTAGGTTGGGTTTTGTATATGGCGCTTCCTGCATGACTCATACATATACTTTCTGCAATTCATTTGCCCTGCATTAAGTAACCACCTGCCATTTTATTAGCATAGGTTTTTATTAAATGACGAAATAAATGAACAGTTTGTTTTCGAATTTACCCCATCCCTGTTCCATGCTTATTTCAAATTTCATAACCTATTGAATATTCATGGGCAAAATGGTAATAATGAAATACGTAAGATGTAACACTGTATCTATTTTAGAAATTAACGCAACAGATCTATCAAACTCCAATGGCAACAGAGCAGACCCTGATCAGATGGCTCCTCTAGGAGCCGTCTGATCTGGGTCTACTCTGTTTGCAAATGCGTAAAAACACGTTTACATGAGGGAAAGGGTTAATAAAATAGTTCGTGTAAGACTCTCAAAAACGCCACACTCTTCAAATTTGTGATTATAAGGAAATAATAAAGATTCCGTAAAACAATCATATAGACGACGAAAGAGCTGCTGAAATTTCCTCTAATTCAGGGTTACAGCTAAATTGCCATCATATTCAATTTTAGATTATCGTGAGAATTAAAAATAAATTAGTAAATTTATTAGTTTTGCCTTTTGTCTATCTGTTCACCATTACAAAGTTATTTATCTACTTCCATGCTTGTATTTGGCGGATGTGGTTTGCTTCCATTGAAAACTCAACATTAGGCATTTACAATTATTATAGATATAGTCTGTGCGCTTGATTGTAGAGTGTGTGTATGTGTCATGCCAGACAAACCGCATACAAAACATACAGTCGCCCGAACAGCAAACTGATACAAAGAACAGCAAACGTAAATCTTACCAAAGACAAAAACACACGCACAACGACATACCAAACCAAACATAAGGCGGGAGTCCAGTTATATCTCAAAAGCGTTATCTAACCAAGATTCTGATGTATACACGAATGTAATC
Organism: Azorinus chamasolen; assembly: GCA_963576725.1. NCBI lineage: Eukaryota > Metazoa > Mollusca > Bivalvia > Cardiida > Solecurtidae > Azorinus > Azorinus chamasolen. The sequence goes on along the minus strand of OY755250.1, from coordinate 34,674,535 downwards.
TGAATAAAAATAAATATATCCCTCCATCAATCAATCCAACCGTCAATCCATCAATCAATCAATTAATCCAGAAATATACATAGCCATTCATCCATCCATGCGTTCATTCATCCATCCATCAATTCATCGATCGATCCATCATTCCATCCATCCATTCAACCATCCATATTTTCTTCGTACAATCCATCCATCAATCAATATATCCATCCATCCAATCATCCATCCATCCATACATCCATCCATCCATTTATCCATCCATCCATCCATCCATGTAACAAACTCTCCATCAAATGAGCAATCCATTCATCAATTCATCCAACCATTCACCCATCCACCTTATTATACATCCATTTATCCACCTATCAATCAGTTCATTTATTCAATCATAGATACATCAATCACCCATCTATTTATTCATGAATTCACCAATCCTTTCATTTAAAAATAAATGAATCAATCCAACCAACCATTCATCCATACATCATTCCATCTATCATTCGATTTATCATCTAACCACCCGTCCAACAATCCATTTATTCATCAATCTGTTTATCCATGCATTCACTTATTTTATGTCCATACATACATACATACATACATACATACATACATACATACATACATACATACATACACATGTACATACACACATACATACATACACACATACATACATACATACATACACACATACATACATACATACACATACATACATACATACATACATACATACATACATACATACATACATACATACATACATACATACATACATACATACATACATACATACATACATACATACATACATACATACATACATACATACATACATACATACATACATACATACATACATACATACATACATACATACATACATACATACATACATACATACATACATATGTTTCCGTTCTCGAAAGTATGCGTTCCTACCATATCCATAGTGTACGCAGCACAGTCCATAATCATGCAGAATAACTCTTCAGTCACTATTTATGATAATACCTAAGTTGCTTCCCTTCCCCTGAAATGTTTGGTGAATACCGTTGTTTCGTTTTGTGTGGAGTTGACGATTCCGGTCTTACTCTTTGGAAGAGAAAACGCATTGATGTCACATAGTCGATGTGACTTTGAGGGGATACAGCTTGCATCCTGATGAGATGCTTAGTTTCTCGGTGTCTCTACTGGATGAAATTTATTTTTCAAATTCAAACTAGGAAGCGAGTAACGAACAGCAGGATAAAGGTTATTCGTATACTGACAAAAGCACTTCTGCTATTCGACTACATTACAAACGTAATATTTAACAAATATTTCAAATATGTTCATTTTTATTATATTAGGTGTAAATGAATACGTGTTTTACAAATATGTTCAGTCACAATGGCTACATTTGTGTTATATACAATTTATTTAAAACTGAGTTTGCTGAATAATTTCTCAATGTTTATCACTATCGATCACGATAACTATGACAAATAGTAAAGACCGTGATCAAATAACTTTGCCCGGGACAATTTGATATTGGTCTATATCTTTTGTACAGGTCTTAACTTGGTTCATGCACATGACGGATTAATGCCAAATTATGTGATATGCTTAAATATTGTCAGATATCCTTTATGTTAACCGTCACTGTCCTTTCAACTACTTTGATTATAGATTAGATAGAAGGAGTCTAATCTGGGTTCACTGTCCTTTTCTATTGAATAGGGATTATTTTGTGCCGACAATAACACATCTAACACCTCAACTCTTTCACCGCCACAGTTGGAATCGCGGATTAAATTTAAATTTTAATACCCCGAACTTCAAGGGAAATGTAACATACTTCAACATAAGAATGGTTTCCGTCATACGATTTTTTTTATCTAGGAAAACACACAGTTATCACCTGCACAGCTTAATGCATGTCTAAAGCAATGCTGAAAGCTATATAAGAACTGTCATAAGTGTTTGCAGATATGCGTAATTATATATTTCAGAATAATTGTGGATCTTGGAAGTACTGTGCCTTTTACCTCGAGTTATCCAAATGTTCCAATTATGGGAGTTCCGGATATTGAAGTTCAAATGTAATTTTGATCTAGATGATATATCGAATAACTAGGTGTCTCATCTAGATCCACCGTTTTTAAGAGAAATTACAGAAAATTCCACTTGGAAACCTGGAAACTTGAAAAACTAATGGGAGGAACTTTATTTTTCGGCGACAGGGCTAAGGATTTTACCTGCAATACAATAATGGCCCGTTACTTGTTATCTCTATCTGAGCTGTAGGATCATTGCATGATTTAACACACGCGCACCACATATTCTATTATCGCAAAATGTGTACCGACGCTTGGGTGGTGGTTAAGATTTCAATAAACCAGGAAGTTTTAAATGACAAATTAACCTGGCGTGAAGTCAAAACCGGCTTGGCTTTCGAATTGGTTTAAACATGTATGAGTCATATTATTAAACAGAATATAGTCCTAAATATGGAAGTTGTACGGCTTTTAATTTAATCGATTCTTATATAAGATATATAAATCACGTAATTTTAATCGAGCTAATATTTATAAATATATCATACGATCGCCCGTGCGCCCTTTTCTGTCGTTTTATCATCATTCTCCCATCAATCTTCTAATTTGTAGAACAATTAGTCCATCTAGACAGTCACTTTCCTTCTACCGATCACTTAATTGATACCATTCCATCATATGATAATCCTTTATAATAACGAGTATTTTATTCCTAGATTACAAGTATGCCGCAAATATCTATTTATTGTCTATTACATCAGCCCAATGTCATTTAAAACCTTATATTACACAAGCATTTACCTGAACTTCCAATGAATCGATTGTCAACAACGATATCTAACACTATTAATGCTGTATGTTTAAATGAGTCATTCCAAAATTGGAACATATTAAGCTAACCGTGAATATGTTGTGTTTTCAAAAATATATAATATGGCAAATAGTGGAACCCTCTATGAGCCCTCTTATATGAGTGTGTACTCTTTGCAAAAGGTATCAGCGAGAATTTTTCCGCACGAAATTTATTAAGAAAAGGTCCAGCTTTTTACAGCTGTAGATGTTGATTTATCATTTTCAAAACAAACAAGTAAAAACAGTCTTACCTTCAATCTGGACACCTCCATCGCAGTTGGTTATAAAGCACAATACTTGTGATAACTGGATTTTTCTTTCAGCTATACATTTTCCCCAGGGTTTAAGTTGTTATTTTCTGCGTGCTAATGCCCAGCCATCTAGAACAGGACGGCATGCGCAATAACAGGACAATGTTTATCCAATTGCCATATCGTAAATCTTTGCGCGCTGTGTGAAATGTCGACTGCTATGATTTAAACGAGCTATGTTAGTCTTGTTTTTGGTCATAAACGATGAAGCGGGTGTTAATCATTATAGTATTATGATGTAGAGTGCATTGGCGACGCATCTAGATCCATACATTTTAAATGGGTATTCCTAAATCTGCTAGTGTGGGAAGACAGCTTAATATGTCGCATATAGTACCGCTTGTAGACATATTTGGTTTTAATATCCTAAACACTATTGTAGTTGAATAGTCCACCAGTTTTCTACTATAGAGTAAACTCAGCATAAATGACAAATAGCGCAGATCCTGATACTCCTTAATGGGTCATTTGAGATGGGTCTATACTGTTTGCAGATGACTCTGCATGCTTGTTCCGGGTGGAAATTGGTTATACCCAAAATGGGACTCGGCATCCGATCAAGACATAACCTGTTTAATACATTTAATTCGGTTAAATGTTAGAAATGGAAGACATATTATACAGATTGACAGATAACTACACATTACTCCGTGGTAAAATAAGTATCTGCTCAAATTTGGATGCGGTGCAATTCCAAATAGATCGCATCATTCATACAGTGTGGATACTGACGAGCCATACAGTTTCAGCATTTCTTATATGAATCCAAACTGTTTGCAAGTGCCTGCTAAATCGCGAGTAGCAGGCGAAAGGTCCCGTGTTCAATATGGTATCATGCTTCATGATATTGTAATGAATAGTGTATGCATGCGACGGAACACAGGAGCTAAATAGTTTTTTTTCTGAAGATGTTTATCCCGTGAATGATATTTGTGTCTATAAATGAGTGTCCTAGACAGAAAAAGCAACAAACTGGCAAAGAGAGTGTGAATCTGTTTCATTTTCAGATACAATAAATTGTACACTATAAATACATTTTATTGTACAACTTACTAACACGTTGTTTATTCTTCAATAGACCATGTCCTAGGCGGAATATTATTTAAAAAGCAGATGGTTGTTTAATGCATAGCAAACGTAATACAGAAAATTACTATGTGAGGTTCTTGCCATAACTTTGTACTGCATTTAAGCTACATTTAAGCTACTACCGGACTTAAACACATATGTAGACCTGTTATGATTCAGGTTCAACTGTATTGAATATATAGACATATTGTATGTGTTACCAGATGTACATAATAACCCCGACCGAAGCACTAAACCCCCGCCTAATCCAGAGTGCAACACCCGACATAAATGTTTAAATTTCTATTACTCTTTAACATTTCACAACTTTCTCTCTCTCTCTTTGCTATTTCATACGTATTTTGCAAACACTTAGGTACGTGTCTGAAAGCAAATAAAATGTGTTTAGTCATTTTTCTGAATATCCATGCTATTTTATCATGAAATTAAACAAGGAAAACTCAGCAATAAACATCATGATTACTTCCCCTTAATCGGTCGTGCATAATTAGTTCCCTCGCAACATGTCAAAAGTCAACCTTTCGCCTGCTAACCTCAGTTTGAGAGCAGCTTTGCTCCAGACGTGGACCAAGCTGTTTAACACTCTATCACAAACGTTTAACATAAATAGAGGTAAAAGATTGAGCAAACTTTGATTGAAAGACGAAAACTGAATGAAAGACATTCCGTATTCTCTTTAACTGGGGTATTTGTGTTTTATTTGTATTTGCGTTTTAGTAGGTTGTATACTTGTTTAACCCTCTCGTTCAGAATGGAACAGTGGAACATCCGTGTGTACCCATAGAGACTGTGCATTGATAACGTGGCGTATTTAAAATCCTTTTCAACGCCTAATTGTCAGAGTGGAATAGTCAATTCATGCTTAGCTATAAAGTCCACTCAGTATTAGTGGCTCAAACTTCACAGATCATTTTGAATGGCAAACAGTGCATACCCTGATCAGATTTTCTGCACTGTTTGCTAATGGCAGTGCATGTATGCAATGTAAGCGTTAACGCGTCGATGATTGTCGTTCAATCTCAGCCTGAACTTCTAGCCCTTTGTTAAAGAGCATTCAACAGTACAAACAGTGTTGAATGTTTAAACTTTAATGTTTAACATCACAGTGATATTATGTAAAATCATTACGGAGAGAAAAGGTTGATGTCTGAAGCAAGACAACCTCAAACATTGACTGGTGTAGCAAATAGTGCAGGCCATGTCCAGAGAGCTCCTGAAGGAACACTCTCTTCAGGGTCTACATTGTTTGGTATATGTCCAATGTACTGGACCAAGGGTAGACATGGGAACACCCGTGAATAATTGAATTCATTTAGTAACTAGAATATACAGTACGTGCCATGTGGCTTTTTTATGAATAAAATATCTCATATCTAAATTGCAATGTCTTCCTCAACATGGAAAAGGTCGATTGCATTTCTTATTAAGGTACACAATAGTAAGATTAGGTATTTCAATAAAATATTTTTTTATAAACTGATACAGGTTGTGAAACATTTTATTTCTTTACTGTTTAAGTAAAAAACATGACACCACGAATACTGATATAGAACAGTATATAAACGCGGAAATTGTTGGCCAAGACATGAAAGATTAAAGAATTATATATAGTGTCTATGATATGCCATAAGCAAATAAAGCAGACCCATTCGCTAACAGAGTAAACCCATTCTAATATGTTTACAAATGACCAGAAGGGCACCGCTATCAGCAAAAGGGTTATTTAAAATTTACATTATACTAAAGTAATTTAAAACTCCGCGTTCCAAAGGCTCACGAAAACACAATGATAAAGCAAATGCACAGTTTACAATGTGGCGATAATGTGTATACAAATTAGATGCTAAAGGTATACACTATCGTTCCCACCAAGTATGTTGTACTGTTTGGGTCAACTACATTACATATTTGTACCTGTATTTATGCATTTGTACCTACGTGTATATACTACGTGTTTATCCTAGATACACATATTAGTATATTCATGCCTATATTAGTTTGCATATTGATAAACTTATATGTATGTGTTATTGCGTGTATATGTATGTAACTGTTTGCATATATTTGGACCTGCATCTACATATTTGTACCTGCATGTATATTTGTGTTCCCGTGTGCGTAGCTTTATATGTGCATGTATATATTTGTATTTGCATGTATATATTTTTATCTGCATGCACATAACTGTACTTGCAAACATACATTTGTACCTTCATTTATATACTTGTATATTTGTGGTGTGCGGTGGTCTAGTGGTAAAGCGCTTGACTACCAGTCCGGAGCTCCTACCGGAATTTCGGGGACGCTTTTCAGTGTCTCCAACCTACGCACCTCCTCTCCACCCAGGGGTTAAAATGGGTATGCGAGGATCACAAGCCGGTACAGTGGCTGCATGATTGCGCCATATGTTAGCAGTGCTCAATAATGCAGGTGAATGACCCAGTGGCCCGGGAAGTAAATGTACAATCGGCTGAACGGTCATTCAGACTGAAGGTAGGCTATACCTAGGTACTTTACTTATGTGCATGTGCATATGTTTTACATACAAACGGAGTTATAAATCAACATATAGTTACATACCTGCTGGTATATACCATACCTCATAACACATATGTTTAAACTTCGATCTGACATTGTTTTACCTCGACCTGACGTATATATTTAACAAACTATGTAACAAACTGACCAATCAAGCAGAATGATCAATGGCTTAATTTTAGCCCAGTACGGACAAATCTCTGATAATTCTTGCAAATCAACTTGAAAGTCTCCCCGTACACGTAATCGAAGTTGTTGTCATTATCTTACAGGATATGCAAGTAACATACACGACTCTTCATTTTTGTGCGTTTATTATCACAACAGTGTTGCTTGTGCCGAGTGGTGGCCGTAAAAAGTCTCCCCGTACACGTAATCGATGTTGTTGTCATTCTCTTGCAGGATATGCAAGTAACATACACAAATCTTCATTTTTGTACTTTTATTATCACAACAGTGTTGCTTGTGCCGAGCGGTGGCCGTAAAAAGTCTCCCCGTACACATAATCGATGGTGTTATCATTATCTTGCAGGATATGCAAGTAACATACACAACTCTTCATGGTTGTACTTTTATTATCACAACAGTGTTGCTTGTGCCGAGTGGTGGCCGTAAAAAGTCTCCCCGTACACGTAATCGATGTTGTTATCATTATCTTGCAGGATATGCAAGTAACATACACAACTCTTCATGTTTGTACTTTTATTATCACAACAGTGTTGCTTGTGCCGAGTGGTGGCCGTAAAAAGTCCCCCGTACACGTAATCGATGTTGTTATCATTCTCCTGCAGGATATGCAAGTAACATACACAACTCTTCATTTTTGTACTTTTATTATCATAACAGTGTTGCTTGTGCCGAGTGGTGGCCGTAAACAGTCTCCCCGTACACGTAATCGATGTTGTTATCATTCTCTTGCAGGATATGCAAGTTACATACACGACTCTTCATGTTTGTACTTTTATTTCCACATCAGTGTTGCTTGTGCCGAGTGGTGGCCGTAAAAAGTCTCCCCGTACATGTAATCGATGTTGTTATCATTCTCTTGCAGGATATGCACGTAACATACACAACTCTTCATTTTTGTACTTGACTACGTATGAGGCCCTTGCAATGTTTTGTTAATAAACATTTCATTGTTACCATTGTACTTACTATGCTTACTTACTTTTTGATCAGTATGTTTCCCGATTTAATTATTAAATGTTGCAAACGATCGCTGATCCTGATCAAAGAGACCCATCTCTAGTCGTCTGTGCTGGTCTATACTGTTTGCAAAGGATGTTTAACACATCATCCACATTGTAACTCTTAGTAAACCTGATACCCTAACACACATGTCATTTTCTACTTTGGTACAGTTTATTCGTGTCTCAAGTAATTATATTTTACTGCCCTGCGATTTAATCCTTATACTGTTGAATATTTACGTAACAAACGTGACATAATGAATAATTGATCAGTTCTTAATGACTTACGTACACAGGACTTAGGACATCAATAGACATTGTAAAGTTACACCTGTTATAATTTCCCACGCTCACAGAGCAGACGGCTCCTACATTATCCGGGTCTACTCTGTTTGGAATCACGATAAACAGGCTTCATATGAAGGAAATTGATACGGTGGGTACACTGTATATCTAAACCTTTAATAGTATACTTTATATTAAAAAAACGTGTAGCAGTAATAACAGTTTATATTATAATCCAGATTGCTTCTTGCAATCGTATTTTGAACTCAATTGCGTCTAAACCTCGCTCACATTCAATATTAAAAGTTTTATACATTAAGTGAACAGTTTTGTTCTAGGATTTAAATCTGTACCTAAAGTTTCAAAATTTATGAACATAAATATTCATATTTCCACGAATATGAGTACTATTAATTTATTTAATGTCAAGTTAATGGCTGAACGTACGTATGCCTTTCACAGAAGCGGTAAATAAGATATGTGGCATCCCATAATAACAAACAGCAGATCCTGATAAGTCCATACTGGAGCTGATTTGGATCTGCTGTGTTTGCAAATGCAGGGAAATACTGTTTTATCAGTTAAAGGGTTAGGGGTCTAGGGGGCGTGAGCAGTGTTGCACTTTCAATTGCTGTTCATGAACAGACTCAATAAAACCGAGTCTGCAATTTTCTCTTTTTGTGTTGTAATTTTTGCTCTCGGGGATCACCCCCTTTCTGAATTTATTAACTCCAAAACACTACTGCGGAATGAATGTTATCTGATATTAGCAATTTTCCCGCTGTATAACATAATGTCTGCTACAATTCTGAACTCATACAAGATACACTTTTGAAAGAGTGTCAAACAGTTCACAGAGTGTCAAAATTTTGACATAATGTCACGGAGTGTAACACAGTCTAGATCCTGATGAAATAATGAGTAACTCGGCGTCTCATCAAGACTGTTTCCAATAGTGGGATAAGGGGTTCCGGATATAAAAAAAACATTGTAATATTATACGGTTAACTATTTTATTCATATGAATGCTTCAGGCGTTGGCAAACAAAGTAGACCAAGACGAGACGGTTCTTTAAGGAGCCGTCTGATCAAGGTCTGTTTCGTTTGCTTATGAAATTACACTAGGTCTGACACTACAGAATACCTGAATATTATATGTACCTATGTCGTTATAAACATATAGCCAATAAATGTACATAGTGTTATAATTTGTATCACGCATATTAATACATGGGTTGGGGGTTGGTAAGCCTTTCGTTGTTGAATAATCACGAACGACATTATGACATCAGGCATACTAATTAGCTGATGTTTTGTAAAAGCATCTCGACACATTATTGTTTGGTATTAATAGAACTTACATTGTCTATTACAGTATTTAAGTGTTTATATGAACGAAAGGGATACACTGGTTATATTGTATATCATTAACACAACCTAGCTACAGTTCAGAGACATGAGTCTAAACAATCCGTACATTGAACGTTGTACTCTGTGGATAACAGTATGACTTAATTTGCAGCCAAATCTCATTCACATTCAATAAAACGTGACATACACTCTCTTATGCGGCTACCAAAAAAGACTAGTATTTGATGGTAGAAACAGATAAAAGGTTATTGTAGGGCGAAAGTTTCTGTATTACTTTCGTTCTGCATTACGCATACACCTGTTTTTAAAGACACCAACGGTTATTCACCCAACGGTCATATAAGAGAGGTTTCACTGTATTTTATGAACATATAATTCATTTATCCATCACTACTTAATTACCATTCACAAAAGGAACATCATATCTTCATGCATATCCATGCATTCATTTGTAAGAAGAAGTGCAAGTATACCCTTTACAGAAATTATATGTAACATCAAATAAGTCAGCACCATGCAGAGGATATATAATCTGGGGTTGAATTATGTTTGCAAATGCGTGAAAAAGGGCATTTGTATCTTGTAACGGGTTAACCAATTACCGTAGTATGACTGTAACTTGATATAAACCATTTACTGCTGTAAAATGAATGTCTGCTCCAATTTCTGATTGCTGTTCTTTTTGCCTTACTCCGATTATATTACTATATTGAAACACTGTTGTGCCGAGAATCATGCAGACGCTGAGATATTCGATACATGTGTCATCTGGACACCAACTGTTTGAAAATGCGAATCTGACTTTGCGCAGCGGGGTATGAAGTTAAGGGAAACATTTTACTGTAATATTATACGGTTAACCGCATGGAGTGAATTGAATTCGAAATAAGGAAGTAAATCAATACTGGTAATAATAGTTTCGGTTTCATGTACACAGGGGTATGGGTAGTATGTTACCTGTTCAATATTACGTAACACTCTACGGCTTAACGTGCTGCCTGCTTCAAGTCTACAGTCATTTTTATCTTATTCGTTCAAAAGTATAAGTGTATGTTTGTCAAATGATACATATATGTCATGGATACCTTGGCGTTTAATGAAAGCATTTAATATACTTGCCATGTTTCTATGGCAACACAATACATATCACTGAAAATTATGTTGTACTGATTAACTATAGAGTATACAACAGTTGAACTCCTCTAAATCAGAGGTTGAATGTACTATAAATATCGGTCTTGGATACAGGTGGTAGCTTAATGTATGGCGAAAGTTATGCAGTAAGTTCTTCTAGAAGATTTCTGCATGAGTTTCACCCTGCATTAAGAAGTCAACCTCCTATAAGTATCTAAAATGTTCAACTAGAATTCCGTTGAGATGGAGTTTACAGTATAAATCGAACATTCAAAAGCGACTGCATTTATTAGTGAGACGCATTATAATGAGCAATTTGTTAGCTAGCGGAAAAAAGATCTGAGATCAACCAACAGATAAACAAGTAATTTATCCTAACTCAGGCACGTGTTAACACTTATCCCGCTGTGGAAAATAATGACTGCTCATGTTTTGATAATCTGACTACCTATGACCGTACTAAGTGCTATGAACCAAGCGTCTGATACATTATTGACAACGTGTCAAACAGCTAGGTTTCTGATCGCACGTCTGATCTAGATCCAAGCTGTTTTTCTTCAAATATACTACTCAATTATCGGTTAGCAGCATGAATAAAGATTGCGCAAACATAGTAGATAATGATCAGACGGCGGTACCTGGTGGATTGAGTGCAGTCGTTTGTTCAGAGTCGTTTGTTCTGTTTGCTATTGAAATTAGTTTTACATTTCTGATTCTACTATTAGCCTAATTGGTTCAGTGGTATAGTGTCAGCATTCTAAGAGGATGTTGTAAGTTTGAAACTACAGTGCTCCCTCTCTACAACGACACCCTTTGGGATACGAAAAATGTATATGTGTTGTTCAGAGGGAGTTGTTATAGGGAGGGAAAATCAAACATAATTAGCTTGTTTGCAGATCCCCGGATCAGGTGTATTTCAAGAACTATAACCGTTATGCCTCTATCAAACCTTATGTTGTGACCACTCTTTAGAATCGTCACTTTTTGTGACCACTCTTTAGAATCGTCTAAAGAGTGGTCACATCATAGGGTTTGATGGAGGCATAAAGAAAATACGATGGAAAAAAAGTTGTGTCTGTAGCCTTGTTGTTTCGGAAACAGTGACATGCGTTGTTGTAAGGAGGGAATCGTTATTGAGAGGGTCGTTGTAGGGAGGGAGCACTGTAAACGGAAATATTTCATTAGATCCAATAATCCGATATTGCTTACCTTTTTACTCTATATATACGCCTTTATGCGCCTGTGTCAAGAGAATGGACCCAGGTCAGACCACTTTTGACGAATCCATCTGATTAGGGTCTACTCAGCGTTACGGACTTATACAGATCCTAATCATAGTTATAATGTCCTGCAATCACGTGGCTTTATACAATGATCTGTATATGTATATGTGCTTTGCGTGTTAAATGTTTCAGATATAAAGGCGACCTACTGTGTATTTGTATCGGAAAAAACAAACTTAGCGGCAAGATCAGCATGTTTATATTGCCATCGTTGTTTTTATTATGTTGAAGTTACATGTAGAAATTGACGGGGGAACTAGTTTATGTTGAAAAAGTATATGTATATTCACATTATGATCAAGCATTATTCAAACATTCGTTGCTTGTTAAAATCAATGTCATATTTCAACAAAAACATCAAGAATTATATATATAATTATTGATGTTTTCTTTGAATATGACATTGATTTGAACAAGCAACGAATGCTTGAATAATGCTTGATCATAACGTGAACAAAAGAAACTATCCATTCAATAGCACAGACGTTATAATTCATGCAAAAACGCCATCTTTACAAATCGGTTATACTGTAGATGGATTGAACATATTTGCCCATATGAGCCCATTTGTTTAACCCATATACATGTATAACCTGTTTGATTAATGCTCGTCTGGAACATGATTTTATTTATTGGTTCCGCGGCTTGGGTATCGCAGCAGTCACGGCGAACAGACAAAGAAGCATGCTGGCAAATGACGTCCTTCCTTAGGGTGTACAGTTTTGGCAACGTTACAGATGTCTACTATTCTGGTAAAGCTGTATGTTTTGAATGCCAACCAGCTATGAATGAAACCATTGCATGAATAAACAAAACACTTTCAGACACTAACATTTATTATGAAACTACAAAAGCGGTGGACGTTAGAGGCACATATAATGTCATTTCATATATAAAACATATTTGGTCAGCGTCAATGGTGCACTTGCAACATGCATGTTTGGTACGGAAAATATCAACCGATAACTGTGACGGTAGCATTTGATTGAAACACATTCTGCTACCTTTAAGTTATCTGCAGCGATTGCAAAGCAATATAAAGGTATAAGCAACATTTCCCGAAATTGGTGTTGTTGTTAACTACTTACAAAAATGCAATTATGCTGAGTGCCTCATTTTTCAAACGGCTGTCATTATAGATTACGTGCTTTAATAATGAAATAACAACTTCTAACAATTTTGTTGTTTCATACACTATAAAACAGATATTCTACTACATGCATGTTATTTATTTTTCCGTCTAAAATACGAAACAGAACTCGGCATCATTACTTCAAAACGCTCTTAGAGTTGTATTTGCCATTATAAGACCTCTCCAGTCTGCTAGTTGAATAGTCACTTGCCAAATAATAGTCCATTCCAGACGGCGTTTTAGGCAGTGCCTTACCATGAAAGTTAATTTACACAATACACACACTAATTAGTCCCGATCTCGCAATTATAGCAAAACAAATATCACACGATCCATAGTCGAGTGTTTTAAAGCAAAACACTCTGCTTGGTCAAGTAAAGGTTGTGTTACCTGTTACATTCTTACTTAAATCATGATAAACGTTATATGCTACACAGCCTGCATTAACACATTTTCTCCTCGTGGCGCATTTTTGCGCCTCTATAAATTTCACATTATGGAACATTAATGGAACCGTTGTGATAAATAGAGCATTTGCTCCTATAGGAGCAAATGCTCTATTTATCACAATTGTTTCAAAATACAAAATTCTAAAGTGTTCCTTCTCTCTAGTTAATGCTCCATTTTGGTAGATTAATTAAACAAGGTTGGTTTATAAATAGCCTAGGAGAGAATGAGTTAAGCAGTCATCTGTCTTACAGTTTTCGGAATAATTATGTACTACAATTCAGGTTTACGGTAACCATTGTAACCTTTATAAACACAGTAATGCCTCGTTAACAAGATGCATGTGTTTCGTTTCAAAATCAAAGAACAGTTGACAATTCAAACTTTCTATTCCAGACTGAATGACAGTTTATAAATATCATTCGATAGCTTTTTTCAAGAATGAGGCTCACGCACAATGGCATACATCACCATACGTATATATGTTTCAAAGATCAAACATGCACTATATATCACATTGAACTAACAATTTGTCCAGTATATTATATATTATAAAGCAAACACAATATCTACACGGTATTTGATTTCATATTCTAAGCAAGCAAACGCTCTATTTACACAGTTATTAATTTCATATCCATTATTAATTTTAGATGTTTTGAATACAACAATAGTATTTAACTACATATAACGTGAATATACAAGTACAACTATTTGGCTATACATTAATGTTGATATTATTAATAATGTAAATTGAATGGCTTGAGAAGTGTTGCATTTCTTATGAAACGACTCAATAAAACCGAGTCCGGAATTGTCCATTTTTTCACTGCTACTCTTACATTCGCAGGATCTGAAATTTATGAGAATTTATGTTTGTTCGACCTTTGAGGAGCCATGATGATCAAACAGTAGTCTGTCACACATTATGTGCGCGTTGATTTATATAGTTCAACTCAGTCCATTTTTACTTTGATTAGTTTGTGATTGTTGATCAGGTTTACGATCAGGTTTGAGATGTATCAGCTTAAGTAAACTTAACTGAACAAAACTGAAATTCAAATTGAAAATCCACAGTCAATCAGACCAATCATAATTTTTCCTCTGATTTGGACAATTACGAGCATATGTTTACAATTATTTGTCAAAGGTTCAGACTGACATTACAAGTAAGGCTGAGGTCACCGCTCGTCCGTGTTGTGACTAAAATTAAATATCATATCGGTCAGTGTAAAGCTTTTTAATTCAAGTGATGAGTAATTATTATTATGGCAGGAAACTAATTGTCACGTGTATTGTTCTCGGTAGCGGGTAACCATGACCAGCCACGAAAACTGTTCTAATAAACGTGCCAACTGTGCTCTAGTTGTATGTCCCTTCTCTGAACTAGACGTTACGACATCCGAGGGACATCTGTCATGTACTTGTCCCCAATGTTCTTTTTATATTGAAAATACTTGGCCAAGGAAACGGGATTACTTACGAACAGATATGTATATGTCAGTATTAACATAATGTTTTAAAATAATGTATGTATTATAAGTAGTATAAAATACATTGTTAAAGCGTCGAAGATAAATTTCACGATACATTGTAGATGCGAAAAATCGTATGATGCAGTTGTTCCGAAACGTTTTTGTGTCGATGATACTTTCTGTTACCGCATTTAGACCTTATGACATAAGTGTATAAAATTAGTATGCTCAGTTATAACCGAAACTACAACAATAACCGAGTGCAGTGCGAGCAGGAAATTCGTCAATCACGCATTATAACACAACACTGACTATCCAATTTTGGAGCATGCCGCATGTATTGTGTTATTCTAAATGATTCGTCGTATGTCTCTATATACATGTACAAATGATTTACATCAAACATTTACATACACATGTATTGTGTATACAAACAAAACCATGCACGAGAAAAATGATACGTTATTTCGTTTGATAATTTAATTATGAAATTAGTGAAACACGGACATTTTCTTCGACTTGAAACATTAAGGTCTGCTGTATTTGCGAGTGAACATATCTTTATGTTCATTTCATGACATAAGATGAGATCTGGTTGCATATGATAAAACAAATCCGTGTTCAACCCATTACCATGGCAACCATGTGGAAAGATTATTCACGGTGATTATTCACAATATGAATTACATACTGTAACGTGTCTTAGTACACATTCGCATGTAGCTGGTCGGTCCTTAGAATTACCACACACACCCGGTCTGTGCAGTTGTAAATGTTTATGGATAGATTGCAATGCACATTACAATTAATATGGCGATTATCTACAAATATACAGATATGCTATTGAAATTTATGATATTGTTCACTAATTATTCAAATGTCTGATTCAACGTTCCTATGTGCAAATAACATTGGTTTTCATAACTATTTCGAACATTTAAAACTTGTTCAAATGTATAATTAAGACATGTTTTGGCTATTCTAAATAGCAAACAATTAATTACTTGTTTTGCGAAAAATGGCAAAACAAAATGATTCACGTTTAGCTTCAAATAGTTTGTCTGTTAAAGAAACACTGAAATTGTACATTATTGTTACACGATGTTCAATATTACAGGTTTGAGTACACATTCTCCTTCAGCAGATTCAGGTGGGCGGCAACACCTTTGAAGCAGAACTCAATTTGCTCCTGAAACATATTGAAACACATTGACTACAATCATTGTGAACAACTAGGTACCCTTAACACCGATATATAGCAATCCGTTTTATCCTGTAAACAATGTAACTATAAATAATGAACCTTACTGATGCAGACGAACGTTGTAACATGGTCTATATAACATATCGCTGCTGTTTTGCCTCATACGATTTAACCCGGGTCAATGTATGCTCAGTATATAACTATAGCGGTGAAACAAACGTTGAAAACGTAGCATGTGTACCTGTATTACAGTGCAATATTACGGTATATGGGCATAGAAATAATCTTGTAGATACATACTCCGCTAAATGCAATATCTTGAATACCTTGTGGAATGTAATAAACAATTTAATAATAATTTAATAATTTAGTAATAAATCATTAAAACCAAATGGCCGAAACCATATGTAAAACATGATCAAACAAAACGAACTGACCATTTATACAAATACAGAAGGAGAATGCACTTACCTTGTTTGGTATAGCCATCCTGCGTCTTGATTTCACCTGTCGCAGAGTGTTCAAGACACTCACGCTGTGGTCAGCGCCCATTCTCTCAATTAATAACCACATGGCACAGAAAAGGGCTGACCTCTCGGCACCATTCCTGTGTAGTGTACAAAAATGGAAATAAGCGGATACGTTTACTAAAGTGTATAGCTAGTATGTTTCAGGGGACTTGATACGGTTATGCTCTACCTACAACACAGAAATGTTAGTTCAAGAAATTTAATATCACTCTGTAAAGTGCACGTTATATACGTGTTTACGTAAATCCCAAAACATTTATATCTGCAAAATCATACTATCTTCAGAGTCAATTGATAATAAAACTAACTACAAATATCGACCAAGGCCGATGAACGTACTCTATAAATTGAGTTTAAACATGCAGGTGCTGCTATGACCTCCTCACAGACGACCTTCGTTTTGGACTTGTTTGTCTCGCTATCAATATATTGTATATATTTTACTTCATTGTTTAAGGCTGAATGACTCACATGCAATGAACAAGTATGGGACCAGTTTCCTCCGTTTGTATGACAAACTTTTCAACTTCATGAATGAGGTTCACAAGCTCGACTGGGTCTGGAACCACACTTGACCTGGGCCAATTGTTGAACTGGTAGTGTGAGATGATTCTACAGCCGTTTACCTGGCAAACGATGTCATAAAAACAAACATTGATAATGAAAACGAGTAATTCTCCGGATCAGTTCATATATATTTGAATACAAATCTATATAATTTGTAACTATTTGCACTGTATTTATATAAAGTAGTTGTTCAAGACCGTTGTTTGGATACCGTTCGTATAAATTTTTTGGTTTCGCATGCATCACGTGTTAAAACATGCAAGTATCTGTTTGAAATTGTAGTGCTTACTCATCATGCTATCAACCTAAAATCAGCACGCCAACAAACAACCAACATATTCCTCGGAACGGTCTGTATATATTAGAAATCCTAGAACATTTATTAAAATTCAGTAGTTGTAAGATCTTCAACGGTTTTGCGACAGTGTATACCTTTCCGTCTTCAACAACCTGAATATCACGCTTAATGGAGATCCCTGTTGCCTTTTTGCTGTTTGTTCGAAATACAACGTTCCCATTCTGAATCTCCTGGCCTTCATCTGGTAGATATTCTCCAACATCCTGGAACATATATATGAAACATATATAGACTTATTTTGCCATTATACTACTAATATATACGGTTTGGCATTACACATGCTTTAATTAATGTGTTCTAAATAATTTCATTTAATTACACAATAACAAACATTTACAAAACACATTTACATTGAAAACTTATATTTTCTTTCATTCAATAAGCTCAGATGAATGGCACAGTATACAGGATTAATATGAGGTCATGTTTGAGTGACGGGTAACTATATTAAACCAATAGTTAATCCTCAGGTTTTGAGAATGTATAGTGTATTACAACTTGGTTGTCGTATGGTGGCTCCATATCTATGATACAGCCGACCCGTCGTTGGACGATCATGTCAAGAAACTGAGTAACAGTCTCTGGCAGCGGAGTTTGCGCAGCAATGAACCGACCTTGTATTCTATAACCCTGAAAGTGTTAACAAAGATATATATATATATATATACATTTATAGTGCTTTCACAATTGTGTTCTGAACATTAATTCAGACAATAAAAAACATGATGATACAAATACAACAGTTTACGGTGAAATGATATAGACCTGGGTCCCACTATTGCAATTATACGTATTGTATTTAACTCAATACAATCATATTACGTATATATACAGTCGTTAATCAAATACTTGATTAATTTATACCAACATTTCGTTCGGAAAATTATTCTACGGCTTAAATTTGTATATGCTTTTTAGTATACTTTCATTCTGAATCAGATATACTACCGGTAATGTGTAAACATAGAGATTAAGCCAGGCAATACGTCTGGAACTTAGGGCACTGTGACATTGAATAGGTAACGTCAAATGAAGCGTAAGTGGTTTGTACTAAACAGGGAAAGTTACTTAAATATTCTTTTTCTACATAGATTTGTTATGTACGAATAATTATGAAGCGTTTGCTATGGTGCCCCAGATAATACAGTAATCATGGCAGATGCTATATATTTTGGCCATTAATATTTAGCGCATAGATTCGAGCTGAATTAGACAGGTTCTTCATGTCATGTCTGATCTTGGATACTCTGTTAGAAAGTTTCATAATCAATCATATTGCTTTAAATGACATCAAGTTAACATTTCACACTATCGCTGCATTGTTTGCAGAATTAATTTAACTTAGAGTATACTTTGAACACAGAGATAAACCAACTATTGCGTAGCATGTAGTCACTACCCGTGGTATTTTACAAACGTACATCAATGAAGACTGCATTAATGTAATCTGCCTTCATTTGTCGGTTTGTGTCATCCCGCATCACCCGGACTGCGTGGCGATATCCTGTAACGAACGTACAGAATAACCATTACTGAAACATCTCTACAGCA
The DNA here is from genome assembly GCA_963576725.1 of Azorinus chamasolen. Classification (NCBI taxonomy): domain Eukaryota; kingdom Metazoa; phylum Mollusca; class Bivalvia; order Cardiida; family Solecurtidae; genus Azorinus; species Azorinus chamasolen. The sequence goes on along the minus strand of OY755250.1, from coordinate 34,655,179 downwards.
CTACACAATGCTCATATCAGCTAACTCGAGATATAAATCGTGTTACAATCATCACAAAGATTTGATGATTCGGATGGAGACAAATGGGTATATATAGTCTCCTTTGGGGAAACAATAATCAAGGCTAGCCTTTTTTTTAATTTCAATGCCCTGAAGACCACCTGAAAGTCGTGAATACAAATCAATTCGATACAGCTCACTCTACCACACAACGAGTTTGGTGCTTAGTTTCACTAGGGTAGTACTTTTTACGGTTTCGTTGTTTTGGTTTTGGCTTCTGTTGCTGTTGTTTTTTGGACAATTGCCCTGACTTGGCAAGAACTAAACTGTCACTTTGATCTTATTTTTTTAATTTTACATGTATATCAAATCATCCATCTTCCAAATCAGAGTTGTGATGCTATAATGATACTCGTTTTAAACTATTAGAAGTGCGAATTTAGAGTTCTATATATACCGTTCCGTTTGTTAGATTAAAAAGCCAAGATTGAACGGCAATAACAATTTATGAACTGAAATAGCAATCTAACACACAATTAATGACTCTAACGCCCTGGTAAGTTATAATGAGTAAAAATGAGTATGTCTTTGTAAGATTTTACTTTTATGCCCATTTAATCAATGCTGTAAACGATGTCCATTATGGATATATTCAGCACGACAGGGAATGAATAATCATTACGTCTCCTACAGGTATCACGATAATAATTATGAAACAATGGTCTGCCTTACCTGGAATATCAGCATTGTCTCTGTTTGCAAATGGGACCATCCTATTAGCCTCCATTGCTGTCTTCTCTTCATCCGTGTCATACCAGTTCTCCATTTGTAGTTGCTATATATGTCAATAAAATATCTATTTTCATTTTGTTTCTTACATCAGTGGTTATTTTCCTTACATAATGAATCTAAATATTCCCTTATGGCTTTGCAGGGGTTTGTTGAAAAAGTGTGAGGTTATGCGCCCCTAAACCGGTTTAAAACTCCTCCTGTGGCAATTGTCACTGACCGTTCCTAGACGTTACTTCCATATTCCCCTATCATTTATGTCCGTCAGGTCACTTATATTGATTTACAATTACAGCAACTGATATTTACATTGTCATGAGCTCATTTGCATATTCATTAAACCGTCAACAACGACTTTAATTCATCATTTCGATTGGTCATGTGAGGGTTATTAAACCAGCTTGCCTAATATCTAGACCCTCGAAACTTTAACCCGTGCACATGTCGTCGACTGCCATCTAGTTGCAGCTACATTTCAACTTAGCTAAGTTATTGCTATTACTACATCTTTACCTTGTATTTCCGCTCGGAGAATTGTGACATGGTCTGGTAAGAGTTGTATTTGCTATTTGCTATACCATGTTTGCTTTTTTATACCTTATGCTTAATAGGAATACGGCCAACTTTTAATTTACTTCGCATTGGAAGTTCTGTTTAGCCAACATTTCATTATTTATTTTGATTATTCTAAGCTTGTTTCAGACTGTTTTTGCGACAATAAATGTATATGAAACTCGTGATGTTTTCCAACCACCTGGTTTACATTTATGTATGTCTTTGTGCGTCTCTTTGTGTCTTTTGATATACATGTGTAATAGGACTGGTAAAAAACATGCAGCCAGACCGGCGATCGAACCCGAGACCTCTCACCTACAGGGCGAGTGCTCTACCGACAGATCTTTCCGAACCGCTTTCTGTTTTTCACCCAGTACTTGTACCCGGCCTGTTACACTACTCCCCCCTTTTCCTTAGAATTCTCGCCGAATCTGCACAAGAAATCATGGGCATGCACACGGTCCAAATTTCAAGTTGGGCGCCTACTGAAACAGGACTGGGGAAAACATTCAGCCAGACCGGGGATCGAACTCGGGACCTCTCACTTACAAGGCGAGTGCTCTACCGACTGAGTCATCCGAACCGCTTACTGGTTGTCACCTAGTACCTGTACCCGGCCTGTTACACTTGCAACGTTACTGTTTTTGTCGAGCTGTTGTTCGGGCGGCTGTGTGTTTTGAATGTGGTTTATTCATGACTCATATAATTATATTATTTGACCAAGACTACTAAAACCGTCCTTTGGGGTTGTATTTGATAAGCCTGCTGCATACCGACTGACAGTCATAGGTAGCTGTGATATTGCAATAACCATCTAAAACAACACTTGATTATTTTACACAGTACTTAGCTGATTTTGATTCATATTATTGACAAGGCATTTTGTATAATTATGACGGGTGTCGTAATTGCCCCTGCGCAAATCAAACTCTATCTGTTTAGATCAATATTGGATACGTCGTGAATATGTAAATATAAAGCATGAATTTGAACATTTAATGGAGCAGACTATAACACATTCCCCGTTCTAAACATTGTATAAATACATTATGGCTGCTTTTAGACAGATGGATGTTACCTATATTACATGGTAATAACCCAATATTCGTTCCAGTGCTGCAAAAAAGATCAAACAATTACCTTCAACATTTTTGTTAGACCATGATCTTTGTAAATCCATGATAGGTCAACAAAGCAGTCTGCAGGAATTGGCTCCGTGTCAATAGAAAGTGACCACATCACAGCATGATGAAGGTACTTATACTGATCCTGAACAGATAACAGTTTAAACATTTACATAATTCAAATACTAAAGACTGATAGTAGTTGCTGGTATATACATACGATATGAGACATGGTTGTTTGAGGCCCTGGTTGCATTTCAGTATACAAACTGATTATAGGCTTTTATAGAGCTTTTAAAATGTAGTGGGTGAATAATATATAATACATACATGCTCAGCAATGTAAAGTTTAACCACATATCTCGTCTCTCTCCTCCCTTTATATAATTCGCATGATCTAACATCTTGCATTGTTTACCCACTAGGGTCCAAGCTATTTGACACTCAGTCTATAGTTAAATTCTGAAAGGGGGTGATCCCCGAGAGCAAAATCTGCAACACAAAAAGAGAAAATTGTTCTCTCGGTTTTATTGAGTCTGTTCATGAACAGTAATTGAAAGTGCAACACTGCTCACGCCCCCTTGCACCTGCTTAAGCGGTATTCAATTTTCAGAACAAGAAGTACTGAAATTCATGATCTCGAAGGATCAGAAGGTATAACAACACTGAGCATGAAGTACGGGGTGACGTAGTACGGCCGCCACACAAGCACTTAACGTAAAACCTAACTCACACATTCGTTCCATTGTTTTTTACATACATATATGTATCAAATCACAAATCTAAATTGTAGCAGACATCACAACTTACTATTGAATAAGTTCTATACCCATATCCAGTAAGGAGATCTAGAAAGCAAACCACAACTTTAGAATACAAACATATTAGCTGGTATGAATGTAGATATATACGGTTGACTAACTAATGGCCTTATTTTGAAACCACCCTGTTGGCGATTACCACATGCAATGACGTAATACATACCACGGTCTGTACCATGTGTACCCTTTGGTCTCTCATCTTTATTATACAACCCAAAACATCAACAGAGTGTTCAGCTTGGCCTTGTTGAATGAGAATGTCCAACGCTATGTATGTGCCTGTCCTTCCAATACCAGCACTGTAAGCAAAATATGTTTACAACGATTTTGGATATATTCGATTAGTAGGAAGACGTGAACAATTTAAATAACGTTCTTTTGCAAAATGATACTTTAATACATGTATGCATGACAGAAACGGCCTTGGGTGATGGCTTATGCTTTTTGTGTAATGATATAAATGATAAATGGAATTAATGTTATGAATACAAGAATTTATGTCCATAGAGGGTAATCTTCAGAAACTTATAAACAGTAACCACTATGCTGAAACTCGAGATTAGGTTCAGATATTACCTACATACAAGACATCCGGTTATCGAATGTTGGAATGCGGTCCCATTAATTCACCGTCCATAAAAGGTCAGAATTTCCGTTTTTCGGACCAGAATTTGCGTTTTTTGTCTGTGCCGGCGTATTATGATCGATAGTCGATCCCATTATATGACATATGGTCGCAATCATCATAACTGTATATAGACAGTTGGGATATGCCAGTGGGATTTGACCACTGGTTTCTCGAGTATATAGCAAATGATTTTCAGAAACGCGGTTTTCAGATGGTATTCGTATTAAACACGATGTTTTTTCTACTGTAGGCGTTCTTGGCAGTAAAAAGTATTTACAAATTAGAAGATTGGAATATCCTCTAGTTCAAGTTTACATTTTAATACATACCACGGTACACACTTTGGCGAATGGAATGGACACTTACAACGACAATAGAAATCAAATCTTATACGCTATGATGTCAATAAAACGTTAAGATAATGTATTTACAGTTGGCGTCTATAGCCAAGTGATTAAAGTCGTTGGCTATCAACTAAACCTTCGTCACTCGCGGATTGAAATTATTCATATACAAAAGGTTTACACTATGGCTTCTAGCTCGTTAGTGAACGTTCGGAATGCAGTGCGTCAGTGCATCATGACCATTTACCTGCAGTGTACTACAAGTGGTCCATCAAACTTCCTCCTCATTTTCAGGACTTTGTTCCTAAGACTGACAATACTAATGACATCACTAGGTACACCCTTGTCTGGCCAGGCGGTGAAATGAATGTGGTGAAACTGTCTTTCTTCTTTGCCCTAAATTTGAAGGCAGAAGGAAGTAAAGAAAGGACTAGAATGCAAATTAATATTGATTTGAAACCGGACATTTTAATTTACAGTAATCCCGAAACATAAGCATTTAAAAGATAACAGCGACCTTTCAGTAATCCGAACTTGTGTAAACCATATTTGGTATAACTGGATGAATAAATTCGATAAAGTTAAACAATCTATACAATCGGTGTATGAGATATGTATAACGACAGAACATAGCAGTCCTAGAGTGCCTGCCACAAATAAAAAGGAAATGCACCAAAACATGATACAACGCAATCACAAGACTAAACGTGACGAAACGCACAAGAACACAACCTATCTACCATATAGAAACTAACTAGAATTTATTTTATTTGTACAAATCATGATTTGCGTAAAGGCTTCTACGTAAAACCTTACCATCGAGATCGTCATATTCCTCACAATGAATTCAGCATATTGATCTTCACAAATGGAGTGGACTTTCACGTTGCCGTATGTAATAGTTATACCAGCATTAGGCCAGTACTGGTCGCACTTCATACCCTGAACATACACAGAGACAATCGTAATGTTTGACATGTCTTAATCCTTTGCTAGGATGGATATAAGAAGTATGTTCATTTTTGCAGTAAAAACAAGTGCAGAGGAACAACCAGGAACAATCAAGTAATTAGTGTCCGTGCGAAGCCTTCTCGGACACGTAATATTAACTGATATTTAAGGAACGTGAACATTCATTTCGACATGTGCCTTGACATTTACATTACTTATTCTATATGATGAAATAAGAAGATAATTACCGAGCCTTCCTTCAGTTTTGTCACCATGACAATAGTCTCGATCTTCTTCTGCCAAATCATCTTCCAGAACAAACCGAAGTCTCCAAGAATCTTCTTCGTCGGTCCTGCAGACATACTTAAAACTATTTATTGATCTGTTACTTTAACGATGTGAATTATATTTTTAATATACTTTTTGTGCTGTCGATATGATAAATAATCTACCATATAGTCAACCTATGAAACAGATGCAGACTAATGTGCCACTTTTCATTCGAGCCCCTTTATGCTAGACTTGTAGACAGACAAAGACAAGCAGTATTGATGGTGCATGAATGGAAACAGGACGTGCTGAAACATTCAGCAAACAGGTAAACCTCGCAGAACTGTTCCTTTCCTGCTACACACTGACATGATAACTTATGCTTAGAATTTGCTATTCAGTAACTAAGGTTTAGGAATAGTATCAGAAAGAAGCCTAGGAATTCTTAAGGTATACGTGTGCGATAGTTTACTGTAGCGAGCAATACTCTATATTTAGAATACGCTGTCACAGAACTAGGGCGTGTTTATTTCATTTAATTGACAAGTAATAGACACAATATAGAACTAAATGTACTGGAGTGATCCAGACGGTGACCCAGATATTGGGACACGTTACCCGATGCGCGTGGGAGTATATATAAGGGAATATATTTGTGAGTACCGTAGTGTACCTACCAATAGACCCAGATTTACATGTGATACCCGAGCGAGTCAGGAGGATATTTTCATCTACATATTTTGTAGAAAGTGATGAGTTTCGTAGGGGGCATATAGATATGACTATATATTTGTATGAAAACCCAGCGTGTGTGGGGACATTTTCACCAGCAAAAATCATATATTTTAGGTCTAGTACCCCAGAGAAAAAGAGTGACCTTTGGCCCAACAACTATACCAGACACTGTGAATACAGGGTCCACATGGGGCATTAGGGCTATTTAGTAGATCTAATGGGGAATATGGTCAACCCAGTCACTTGAGTACTACAACTGTGACTAATTCAAGTGGGTTGAGGTCAAGCATAGCACCTACAGCCAGTTCAATTGGATCCATTTATTTTTCAATGTTGGGGTTTAATACCCAAGGCACACAAACGGGGCTAGGAATCGGTACTCAGCATCCGGGAGTTGGTGCTCAGACTCAGACTCCAAGTTTCGGTACTCAGACTCCGATTTTTTTGTGTTCAGACTCCTATAGTTAGTGCTCGAACTCTTTTTAATACACACACTCAGGGAGTTGGGGCTCAGACTCATGATTTTGGGACTCAAGGTCAGGGATTTAATAGTCATACTCTGGGTACTAATAATCAGGGTCTAGGTTTTGGTAGTCAGACTGGACAAATTGGTGCACAACATAATACGTCGTTGCGACTTCCAAGTTTATATAATCATTCTTTGGGAACAGGCCTCACCACTACATGTGATCTTACAATAAAAAGAAATTGAGCCTACAATATTCAATGGGCAAGGGAGATGGAATAATTCTATCTTCCAGTAACAAATCGCCGCCACCTATAATGGCCTCACAATTTGCTTAGACGGCGATGCTCTTGACTTTTGTGGCACTCTCCAGTTTGTCGACTGCTTGATTTACCATGAGCTTAAGATTGCATTAGACAGTAGGTTCTCATCCCCTGATAACCAAAATATGTTCCGTTCACAATTCCGTGCACGTGTACGACGTGAGAACGAGGATATAAATACATATCTAGGTGACCTGCAAAAGTTAGCCAGCAAAGCCTTTCCTAAAGAGCAAGGTAACCCGTTTCACCCACTGGTATGCGATCAGTTTACTCAAGACATCAGAAATAGGGAATGTAAGGAGTTTTTGCAATTAGAAATGAGCAAGTCTAGGGCTAGCGGGCACTTGCTTGTGCAAGAGGTGTTAACATTAGGTCTCAATTTTGAGGCTGTTAGGGGTCCACTTGATAGACCCAGAAAACCTCTTACCGATTATGACAGACCTAGTCTCTACGCACCACAGCATCATGTAGAAATGACTTCTCATATCAGTCTAATTAGCATAGGTACAAAATAAGTACCCGGTGTCTAATGCAGATAGGACAATGCAGCAAAATCAAAGCCAAATGCAGTATAAACCTATGTCTATGCAGCAAAATCCCAGATCAAGGCAACAAATTCAGGGAAATTATGACAGATACCCTCAATACAAAATGGGTCCAAATTAGTATAGGTAAGATATCGTTTGTGATATCTGAAAAACGAAATGTCATGTTGCCTCAAGTCCCTGGTACGCCAATCAGGAAAACTAGGAGACGCTGAGTTAGGGGCCGATAACTCAGCACTTACAAAATAATGCAAACAAGTTACATTTAATGAGCAAGTGACAGTTAATGGTTTGCATGATAGGCCTAGTCAAAATGTTGACGAAATACTTAACCGAAATCAGATTGACACATGTAGGCAGCAGGAGAGTAAACAATTACCTTCAACAAGCACTATATACACATTAGAAAGGTCGACTGTCAGAAGGCTGAACCTTTAATTGTAAATATTGAAAAGCAATGTACAAAGAGTACTGTTTTTCTGATAATGGTGTAGATAACACCGCTATTCAAAAAAAAGCATAAGTAACGCAGATAATACATTTGAACAGAATAATACATTTGAACAGAATAGTTCGAGTTCAGCCTCCTGTAAAATTCGTGTTGACCCTATTCAGATAGGACAAAAGAATGACAAAACACAGAGTGAACACGATTGTTCCAATAAAATCTCAAATGAAAGTTGGTATTTTCACGCTGTGATAGGGGGTATAGTGGTCAAATTGTTATTTTGGAAGACTAAGGTATGGTACAACTTTACAACATTAGTTCAAATTCAGTTGGTAAAAGTACAAAAATGAGTCATGCAGGAAATACCACATACAGAACAAACACTCGCCCGAACAGCAACACAAGGAAACAGCAAATGTACATGGGTAGAAAAAACAACAAGAGACGCACAAAGACAAAACAAACATTCAATAGGAGGAAGATGGAAGTACCGCCTTGGAACGGTCAGTGACAAAAGTCACCGGGGGTTTAAACCGGTTTATGGGCGCCCAACCTCACCCTTATTCCATCCCCATCCTAAAAGACAAACAGTGTAAATAAACGTATCCCCTCTCCGACTAATCTACAACAACCGCGACAGCAAATACAGTGGTAAAGTGCATGTATAACAAAAAAACATTTAATTGAACATACTGTATCCACCTATCGCTAGTGTACTCAATGATTGAGCTGCAAACAGAGTAACTGTAGAAAAGTAATAAAGGGTACGACAAAAATGAAATAGTACAGATATCCGACGTTCTCCTTCCATTTCTGGATTTAAGAGGTCGCCTTCATAGAGTACTAAACCTTTCTTGTCGGCGTACATGCAAAGAGGCCAGCGTGATTGCCAACTGTAAAAGGGTTCACAACCAAACATGCAGTATGTTGTAAAAATACAGGATCATATCCCTTTTTAATGAATTGTTTTATATATTTGATGAACAAAGTGAGAAAATGGGTATGTCCAATAATTCTACGAAGTTTGTAAATCACATCACCATAAAATTCAGGATGTGAAATACCGTGTCGCAGAAGTACCGGTAAAGTATGCGTAACAGAGCAAAATGTCATAATAGATTGGCCCGTACCTACAAACAAGACAGAGGTAAAACGTTTCTTAGGGATTGTAATATTTTACTGTCGGTACATAGAGAACTGTCCAGACTTAACTGAATCCCTGAATTACCTCACCAGGAAAAAGGTGAAATTCAAATGGGATGATAGGTGTCAGCAGTCATTTAATGAGTTGAAACAACGCCTTACTAACCTACCGATTTTAAGATATCCTACCCGTAATGGCAGGTACATTCTTCAAACGGACGCCTCGGACGTTGGCATCGATTCGATACTTTCACAGGAACAGAACGGACAGGAAGTCATAATCTGTTATGCTAGTAAATTTTGCCTCCAGCACAGCACAATTATTGCACAACGATGCACGAGTTATTCGCATTCATTTACTTCATTCAGTGCTTCAAGCATTATCTTTGGGGTAGTCATTTTGAGATTCGAACCGATCACTAAAGTATTACATGGATAAGGATCTTCTAAAACCCAGACGGAATGCTAGCCCGATGGCAGATCATTTTGGAGACTTATGACTATGAAATTACGTATAGGAAGGCTAGTTAGATGAACCACGTTGATGCGCTATCACGAGTTCCTTCACGTAAATGCAAAAGTATAGGCTGTGTATACTGCGGTAGTAGAAGTCCTGAGTGGCTGGAGAGTCCGAGCTCTTCTGACCAGGGACTTAGCTCCGACCCTTAAACTCCAACAAACTCAAATCAGTCTAACCGTTAACACAAATACTTCGCGTCGGAAGGGCAATCCGTCCTCGTCCGCCACGGGTTCAGCCGCTGAACCAGCTTTCAGATCCATTTGGCTCGATTCTTTCAGTCAGGAGGAAAGTCGTGAGCTTCAGATTAAGGATAGCAATATTGAGCCCGTGTACTTGAAACCATACATAGGGGATAATGACTTGCCTCCTTGGATGTTTGATGAGCAAGATGAAACGATTAGTCCAGATCAAAGTATGCTCATGCAACCACCAATCAACGATGGGACAGAAGCTGTGGGTTTGGAGGTGAACCTTGACTTCGAAGAGAGCGAACATAGTAGACCCGCTACTCGTGTAACGAGATCAGGGCGATCCGTCAAAACCAGAGACATATACTCCCCATATTATTTAAACTCAAAATAGTGATAGAGAGTCAGAGAGTGGGTGCGAGAGTAGTCCTCGTACTGATTTAACAGTTATATATACATATCATACACATATATAACGCACCATTTTCATAGGGATAGGAGGCACGTGTGTATCCAACCATCTGTCAGGACAATAATATATTTGTTTCATTTATTTTGATTGTGTTTGGTTTAATTTTAGTCAATTCCTTTTATTCAAACGTTCTAATTGTTTATTCTATACAGGAGCTTTCTGTCCTAGGGTGCAGGCCAAATCCATTCAGGATTTGAGACCTTGATTTTATTACTATTAATGGAGACTTTCATCTTTATAATAATTAGATACTTATTGCTCTTACATATTATATAGAATGGTTATGCAAATTCTGCATTGAATATGAATTGTTATTTTCATGTGTTTACTGTTTACACTTTAGGGTCTATAAATATTTATAGACAGATAATTACGGCATTTTGTCGCAGTGTTTTTCAGATTCATGCTTATCAACTTTGCATATGGAAAAATAGTCAAAAAGGGAGAGCCACACATTAAATGACACCGCACCAAACACCATCAAACAAGAAACGGTATGGCCACAAGACAAAACATAATACCTTACGTTTTGAGCATTGCATAGACTAAGATGGAAAGTTTTATCTTAAAATCCGTACCCTAGGAAAGGAGTTATTTATTAGTGTTTACTTTTGTTGTTTGAAACTAAAGCTTTACAGTTGTGATCAGGGTTTGTATTGGTAACGTTGTGGTAAGTTGTAACAGTAGCTTATTGGTTTTGCCTAACCGCTTGTTTATTTACTTATAGATACATTCAACCATAATGTTTACCAAATGTTTGAAAACGTTAATATTAATATTATGTCTTACCAATGAATTAAATTGGGATCTAGTTACTAATGAAAACCCCGTGTGTTATACTTTATTGTGTTATTGTTAATTGTTAGGGTCTACATTGGTATTTCTTCATTTTAGCATGTATGTGATTCAGCGGAGTCTACAGTAGTATTACTTAAATTCTGTATTACGCAGAAACTGCTACTACATGTACGGGTTAATTGATTGGTGTCGGACTTTAACTTTGTCTATAGCTGGACAAAATAAAAATTGTTTTTCTTCGTGATAGGGGATGGGTGTGTAGCAGATGTGCTTTTGTCCGCTGGGTCTACCGGTGTTTATACCATTTAGCTCTGTCGATCGTTTGATTACACTTGACGTTTTGGCCGTTATGGTACAGTAACATTACTTACTTACATTTCAAAGTCTGTTTCTATTTAGATTCCGTTGTCGACCATACTGATGCACTTTTACCTTGGCCAATAAGATTGATAGTCAGTGGTATCACTATTCTATTACTTGTAAATGAGATTTATTGGCACCCAACATTCGTCGCTCTACAATGGTACCTATATAAAGCGGTTGCACGTGTATCTCGTCCCCTCTGTTGACTTGGTATAGTCCATGCTGGACTAGGTCGGGGTTGGTACACACGTGTTTTCTATATTATATGTTTCTTATTTGATTTACGTTTCTTAAGTTTCAATTCTAAATTTGCATACAGTTATTTAGCGTTACATGCGCTACCTTATTGTTATCGTGGCTGTAGTTTACAAGGAGGTTCTCAGGTTTATTCTGTCAGTACCTTGTCAAGTGACAATCTACAGAATATAGTTTTAGCTCAGACCACCGCCGGTGGTTATTTGTGTTTTGTTACTTGCAATTGCACTATCAGTCCATAACGCTTGTGCATAGCACCGCAAATCTCCCCACGGGCAGAAGTCTATAGTATAACAGTCGCATGAGCTACTGCCAGCAACCGGCGACTCCGTGTTATTATGTTTGGGGAAACCTCTGAATTGTTTTAATGTACGTTTAGAGTCTAATACGGTTTATACATGTAACATATCTGTAGAGCAAAACTCAATGTTTGTCTTGTGTCCAGACCACTTCACATGGGGAGCGACGATGTATGAGTAAAAGGAGACCTGCTACAATACATTGATCAAACGTTTAGGCCAAACATGTGTTTTCCACCCGTACCTTACTGTACACGTCTTTCTGATGTTGTTGACGTTTTGATGAAGTAAATTATAATTATGCTTGTAGGAATAATGAATGTATCCCGTCGATTGAATTTTAAAATGAAATACGACCAAACTAATATAATAAAGTATTTTTTATCAGGTGGTTTCTAATAAGAAACAGGCAAGACACAATAATGCACTGTCATCTTATATACTTACCCAAACAAGCGATGTAGGCATTTTCCTTCGTATAACCCTAAAACATATAATACAATATGACTATATTAAGTCATGTTTACTTATGTAACATTATGAATCGAACAATATTACTCTACACTTAACTTTATGAAAGTATGAGATTCCTCGAAAGCAAAAACAGCAATGCGAAAACACTAGTCTATTGAGTCGTTTCTTGAGCAGTAATATATACGTATCTCTACTCTTAATACCGGATTTAGCGGTATTCGTAACTACCTTATACATAAAAATGATGATGCTGGAGAACCAAAATATATAGCACTGAATATGAAGTCGGCGTCTTCAAACGACTGTCATTTACAGTAAAGCTTTTTTTACATTTGCAAGAGAAATAAAATAAGTACTTCAAACAACTTTACTTTTGTATGGCCAAAATATATTTTAGATATTAACTACTCACGTCAATAAAACTGGCATTTATATAATCTGAGTTTCCGTCCTGGACCTTGACCCTTGAATCGTTATCTGGAAGTTATAGTTAATGGTCATTCCTTTTCCAAATAAGCAACTATTTCATTTATAGGTTGAACACTAAGCGTAGTCTGTTATGTGTATAGTGTGTAAGCTAATGAACTATGACCACTTATCCTTGGAAACTGCTACATATAAATGTTCCAGAAAACCGACTGTTGGTCTGTGACCAAATAATACTCTCAGCGAGTTCTTAAATAATATTATAGTAGCAGGGTATCTGTATCTTTTATGAATCACTGGAAGTATCATGCCATGCATTTTGATATCTTTCATTTTAATGTCAAATATACAGTAGTATGTACCAAGTTTGTAGACCATTGTTGTAACAATTTTCCTAAAATCACAACAACTGATTTCCATACATACAGACACACATATGCATTGTTTATCAAATGTCGAACCGAATTGTATATTGTTAGTATGTGCATTGTTCACATAGTTAACGATATTCTATTCAATATACGATTTACCATATTATGTAACAATCAATCATTCATTTTAATCGATGCTTAACGTAAAACAGCCGGACGACAAACGGTGGTCTAAAAATGATACTCATTGTAGAAAAAAAGTTATGTGATTCTTACATGCACGCAGCAATATACCAATACAATAGCAATGGTATACACATTTCAAAATGAGATACATTCCTACATCATTCCAGTCGATAAAGGTGATTGATGTCATACCAACGTTACATTTTGCTGTTACACTAAGCGCATTAGAAATTTATAAACAGCGTATTGAAAAACAAAACATTTTTAAACAGCATATAACATGTCAAACCATTTAAATTATCTAAGACATTCCAATTTCATTTCTTTTCTTCGTACATACTTGTGGTAATTCATTTCATTTAGAAATACGCATGTTTATACTTGTATAACAGTTTAACGGAATCGAGTTGTTTATGATACAGAATTGAAAATGTATATTAAAAACGTTATTCCTCTGTAATAACGACAGCTGCAGATTTTGTTCTGTTGACGATAAATATCAGATATGTGATATATATGATATTCATGCACCACTATCCTTTATGTGTAAACAAAATATATCACAGTTCGAAGATTATCTCGTTGCCATAATGATATAATATTATTGCTGTTAAACTAAATCAACACAACATTATACACAACTTTAAAACAAGTAAATACGTACACGGGTAGACCATGTTGTACCGGTTTTTCTTTGCATTGATGGTAGTTTTAGCGTCACTGTATGACTTTATAAGACCAGTGGGTAGCATCTATAAAACAAATAACTAACATGTATACTTCAGTAAGCATCCCACAATAAAAATATTCATTTGGACATGATGTCAGTTTTGTGTGATATGACAGATAGGAACAACACACGTGTACACTAGATAGTCATATCTCTTAAACATATCTCGTAATGCATTGGTGTTACGTATAAAAAGAACACTAAACATTACGATCAGTCAATCATCTTAGTGACTTCGATATAAGAAGCATAAATAACATCCTTACAGAAAGCACATTTTTTCAGTCACACAGGAAAGAGTCACTTAATTATATTAACGCATGTTAAATGTTTAAATCACATCGCTTTGTATTTAAACATATATATTTTTTTAGATCTTATATGCTATCTTTATTTGAGTAACGTCTTTAGAGTACCATACTGAAGCATAACTAGAGGTTGTTTTTTTTTCACAAAAACAGATGTCTCCCCCTCCATTCCTCTTTCCAATACACAAGTGTAATGTCAGTAACTCCAAACTTACCAGTGTCTAATTTTAAGTCATCAGGGGAAATAAATCCAACATTATCAGGGGGAGATAATTCAAACACAACACATGCTGGTCAACATTCCTGTGAAGTTTAGTGACTCTAGTACTAGTGGTTTCAGAGATACTCACGACACAAAGTAAAGTTTATTTTATGTTAAGACATAAGGGGCAGTAACTCCAAAGTTATCAGTTAAAAAGCCTAGATGCACAACAACTTTGGACAAAAGCTTCCTGTGAAGTTTGGTGACACTAGCCCTACCGGTTTCATAGATACGTGCAGCACAAAGTTTCCATAATTTTAAGTTATCATATTAGGGGCAATAACTCAAGAATTATCAGGGAGAAACAATTCAAAAAACCCAAGTGCACAATAACTCATGTTGGTGAACATTCCTGTGAAGTTTAGTGACTCTAGCCCTAGTGGTTTTAAACATATGCATGGCACAAAGTTTCTCTAATTTTAAGTAATCATATCAGGGGCAATAACTCCAAAGTTATCAAGGGGAGACAATTCAAAAAATCCCAGATGCACAACAACTCATGCTGGTCAACATTCCTGTGAAGTTTGTTGACTGTAGCCCTTTTGTTTCAAGAGATATGCACGACACTAAGTAAAGTTTATCTAATTTTAAGTCATCAGGGGCAGTAACTCCAAAGTTAACTGGGGGAGACACTTCAAAAATCCCAAATACAAAACAACTCATGCTAGTGAACAATCCTGTGAAGTTTAGTAACTCTAACCCTAGTGGTTTCAGATATACACACGATACAAAGTTTGTATAAATTGAAGTGTTCATATCCGGGACAATAACTCAAGATTTATCAGGGGGAGGCAATTCAAAAAGACATAGGTGCACAACAAGTCATGCTGATGAACATTCCTGTCTGTGAAGTTTTGTGACTCTAGTACGAGCGGTTTCAGAGATACGCGCGACACAATGTTTGTCTAATTTTAAGTAATCAGGGCCAATAACTCCAAAGTTAACAGGGGTTGTGAACAATTCCAAAACCCTAGGTGCACAACAACTCATGCTGGTGAACATTCCTGTGAAGTTTGGTGACTCTAGCCAAACGAGTTTCAGAGATACGCGCGACACAAGTTTGTGACCGACAGACAGACGGACGGACAAACAGACAACTATGGCAAAAACATAAATGGGGGAGACATAATTACTTCAAACTGTAATATAATGTAAAGTGCTTTGTAGCACAAGGGGTGTTTTTGTTGAAAATAGTATATCACACATGTACGGAGTTAAAAGATATAACCAGTCAAACATGTTCTAACTGTTTTATAATAATGCCTTCCACTTTGCTCTATATTACTTCCCGTGTGTTAGCATTGGTGGTCTTGCCACTGACCGTTCCAATGTGGTACTCTCTTTGTCACCTTTCATTTATGTTTGTTGGGTGCCCGTGCCTTTGTGTTTATGCTTTTGTTCGTGTTTAATGGTTTCGACACATATGATTGTGTGTACGCCATTGCGTGTGTGTGTGTGTGTGTGTGTGTGGTTTGTGGATGTGTTGCATGATTTATGTTGGTGTTTTGATGTTGAATACGTTTTGTGTGTCTTTTCCTGCTTGAATCTACTACGTTTTTATTCATTCGAGTGTCAGTGACACGATACGTGTATTATGTATTAAGCCAATTTTGTATTAGATGCATTTATCTCTGATTGACACAATAATGAACCCGCTGACACTAGTGCACTTTAAATTCCACCCTGATGTACGTGTTATATTCAAATTTCTACATGCCTTTTTGATGTAAATAGGTGTTTTAAAAGACACACAACTGGTCATTGCTAATCCCATCTATACCATTTTTTGATGATCGCCAGTGGAACAGAGAAGTGTCATATGTCATATTGCATCTTACTTCATTTCTAGAAAAGAGTATGTATTCGGTATACTCTATTCAGAAATAATCGCAGTCATACAATGATATATTTAATAATCATATCATTCAATTCCCCGTCAACACCTTCGTGAATATGTTCATTAAATTGTAGATGTTGTCTGTTTTCGGAGTCAGAGAATATCATTATACTCGACACACGTAATTACCATTCACACTAAATACAAACAGCAAATATTTGGAAAAGGCGACCATGATACATTCTTTACTGCTGTTTAGATCGTTATAATGCAATTACATCTAATTCTCTCGTTGATAATACTTGATGATATTACTTGGCCAGATTTAACTGAGACTCCGTGCATATTCCGTATTTATTCGTAATATTGGTATGTATGGTCATCGAATTCATCCGAATATGAACAGAAAAGCTACCTGAAATTCATGAGTCTCAGTTTAAAATGGTCAAGTAGTACATGCCACTCTCATGGATGTACAATGACTTTACATGCTATTGCTGGCATATCTAACGTCTAGCTTCTCACATTGATTTTCCATCTTTAAAACAGTCTTCCCCTCCGTCTCCCTGACTGTCTATCTGCCTCTATATAGTTTCCATCTGCCTGTCTCTGTCTTCTTTAGCGTCAATGGGTCTATTTAGAAGTGTGTAGGGAAGGGCTAAATTTAAACCCAACCCCGTATCGTTTCTTGGAATACAATATGTTTCAAATGTTAATATTATATCTAAGCCATAACATTATAATATAACATGCATAACAAATTGCAGACAACAGTTGCATTATATCGTATATCAATGTTGACCCTACCAGGAACTCCTTTTGGTAGTCTTCGTCCGATTTCGACAAGTAACGGTATAATTCCTTTGTTTTGGTTTTCAAGGCAGCGCTATTGTAATACGTGTGTTCATCTCTTACTTCTATTTTGTCAGTTTCAGGTACAAAGGTGTCGTCATCTGCTGCTCCATCAGGATCTACATTCTCGTACACTTTGCCCCTTGTTTTGTTCTCTGTAACAGCCAGTAATTTTTGAAACTTAAGACATACATATACCGACGTCAATATTCATGAACAAAAATACCTCAAATTGTATTACAATTATATACGATGACAAATTAAACGAAATACCTTAGAAAGGCATTGCGTGAAGGTGGAGATTAACAATTTGATTTGCGTTTGGTTTAACGAAAGTCGGACACAAAAAACATGTAACTCGTTTAACAATCTATGCTCGCGAGTCACTGATTACAATTACGTGTTTGGCTACCTAACACACTTTTTCTCTATATTTGCGATTAAAGCGATTGCCACGTTACTTACCTTTTTCATGGGGTACGATCGTCAGAAGCTCTTGGACATTTCTTTGTTCTGTTTTTGAACGCCTAAAATGAACAAACCAAAGTAGAGATTAAATTCTACCACTTTATAGCTTCACTCCAACAACATTTGATTTTTTTTCATTTACCTATTCAACCGTTTATAAATTTACTTTTTTTTAGTTTGATGCTGTGTTAAGTAACCATTATCTCTTTAGTTGTGTATGATAATTTATGTAGGGAAGGGCTGTGTAACTAAGTTGGAAGAACTTGTAGCCTACCCCCATTTCTGTAAAAAAGAGAGAAATAAAATATGTTTAACCTAAAATTATATATGGAAAAGTAGTAAAGTCAAGCAGGCAAAGCCACATGCAAGACGCAACCACCACCAACATATATGTCTTATATGATTTTTTTCATGTGTGGAACGTTTGTCTCTGGTTCTTGTGTGTCGTTTGGTGTTTTCTGTGTTCATCTCGTATGTGAGTGTGCGTTTGGGTGTGTGGTTGTGTGTGTGTATGTGTGGCATGCTGTCTATCGGTGTGTTGGTGGTGGTTGCGTCTTGTACGAGTATGTGACTTTGCCTGCTTGACTTTACTACTTTTCCATTTACTAGTGTCCGAATATCTTTAAAAAGCAGCATGTTTCGTCATTGTGACTAAAGTATTGATACATAAGAAAACTATGTAACTAATTTATCAACATAGAACACTTTGTATAATACGTTTTAATACTAATCATTGTTTGATTTGGAAACTAAAATCAGTTGAATTCAGATTGTCAATATGTTTATTCAAATAGACACGATTATCTTCTTCCGAAGGCTCTTTGAGAAAATTCGACCTCATAAATCGACGGAGCTGAACAGGTTATATTTAGGTCTATGACGATTCCCACTCGTTTAAGAGCTTGTCAATCAAATTATCAAGATATTAAAGGACAGTATTTACTATTTATCCTTTTATCTTTGCTCCCTGACTTTATTCTTATCAAACACGCGTTATGTCAGCGTAGGATAAGTTAATTTAAATGATAAAGTAACACTAGATTTTATTTGGCCCCGGTGACGCAATAGGTAAGCGCGACGTCTTTAGTGTTTGAAATTGACTTTTGTATGATCATTCGCGGGTTCAAATCCGCCAGTAGCCAATTGTTCCTAACTTTGTTTCTCTTATTTGTATAATTCTGTTGGTGATTTGTCTTAGATCCATTCCGTCAAAATATGCATATTTACAGCAAATTAAAACAGATTCATGATTATACTATTAGAATCATTACGCATTAGAAAGTTCTACTAACCTAATAAACCTTCTACTACCGGAAGTAACCTAATAAACCTAAGTTTATCTGCACCCCTTTTTTACGTCACCAAAGAAGACTGGTGACCGGAAAAAATCCGTTGAGCTTAAAAATAAATTAAAGAGAATGTAGTGATTTTATTGACTAATATTACTATTTACATCAACATGTTATCAAGGTCACGAAACCGGTATGTTGCAAAGGAGGATCGTCCTAATGACCCCCACACAAACCCGATGCCGACGCTCGTGAACTGTCAATACCGATGTTTATCGAAATGGGTTACATGACTAATATGATTCATTGAATAACAGGGGTAAAGTACTCTGTCGTTTGCGAATATGCTCGATAATAAAGATTATAGTATTTCTAGTCTAATTACTATTGTGTACTTTAAGTATGACATACTTAGTTTTTGTCTAAATGCATAATGAGTAGTTCTATTTCAACAGGGTGTCACGTTCATATTTAAATATAATTAACAATAAAAATAAATTACGGGATTTCTTTTTATTTGCCCAAGGAAATACAATTTAAATCAATTTAATACAGACCCAATTTTCCGTACTTTTTTCTAATAAAAACAACAATCACTACGACCAAAGCAAGAAAGGCAACGCTGACTCCTGCAGCTAAACCAATTGCCGTCGTAGGAAAGGCGTCGCTTGTTTGACTGGATGGCTGATTTTCATCTGAAGAAAATAAAATGTGTGTTACACATACAAATAACCGAAATAAAACAACCCCGCTTCTTTTTCAGCGGCTAGCTGTCTATTTTCATTCTTGTTCTAGTTTACAACCAATCAGAAAATATGTTACATTGTAATTTGCATATGGTCAACTTGTGTTTAGTAGTAAACAGTATTTTCATTAGCTAATACTTTGACTGCCTGTTTTGTAATGCTTCTACACACGATGAATCCATGTGAAATCCAGATATACAATCTGCTAACGTGTCGAAATTCCTGGGGCCATTCTTACGACCTAAAAGTTATTTCAAAAGACCATGTTTTGTAATAGTTGTTTCGGCCATCAAGTTGAAATCAATTCAATCGATCAATATTAACCCAACCACAGCAAATGTAGAGCATTCTGTTATACAGACATTTTCTATAAACTTCTCAGAATTCAATTTTAACGCCATAAAATACAGAAAGTCACTATTTACGCAGATATTTAGCATGGAAGACTGTCGACTGTCGAAAGTTCTGTTCTTAAAATAGATGTTGCTGGGACATTCCCATAAAATCGAAGTACTAATGTACTGATTTATGATGTCAAAGCGAAAGTTGTTTTAAATTGGGATTCAAGGAATTTAGACAATCGAAACGTTTATGGTAGTGGCAATTTAACAAGTATTGTTAATAATAACTAGTGATAATATAACTAGAAGTAACTTCAACAGTATGACATATAGGAGGATAATGTAGTAATAAACAATAAGTAGACAAAATATAACAACATGATCAGTATTAATTATCCTTAAATTTATAAATGTTTTTGTCTGAATGAAGTCACTACTAAATCATATACTTGATATTAGATAGTTCTAACTGATTAATTAAATATTTGTATTAAGTTGCTACAGACGAGTATCATGGCAAATCCAATATTCGAAAAATAGAAAATATCTCACAAACGGTCCTGTTCTAGTTTATGGACTATTGTAGATGAATGAGTGAACTTAGATGTAAACAATATATTCATACGCTCGAAAAGATATCAGTTGTCTATACCATTGTAATTGTCATAATTTAAATCTACTTTTACTGTCTCATCTCTTTCCGGATTCATATTCAACCTTTTTTATTTTCATGGAATTGATAGTCACTTGCAATGAGTGCTGCTCTTTGATATAGCGGAATACACAAATGAGTAAAAGGCATGGATTCGACACTAAGATACATGTAGTTTCAAATACAAATAATTTTAAACCATCATAAATAGACGTACAATATATCCGAAGTCTCCAAAATGGGCATGTTTAAGCAGTTGTTTCACAATCCTCCGGTTCTGTCAAACTTGGTGCAGTATAACTATAAATCATCATTTCAACTAATAACAAAAATACTCATATATACATCCTGTTCATCCAAAGACCAATGATAACATGTTATCATAGGTCTTCGCTTCATCATGTAAGATTTGAATGAAAAGGTAATTAAATCTCTTTAACAATAGTATAAATCAAAGCGTTACAGACACTGCAGTATTCTTTGAATGGGAACCATGTTTTGAAAATCAAAGTTGACATCGTGGTTGTAGTAGATTAGTCAGAGAGGGGATGCGTTTATTTACACTGTTTGTCTTTTAGGGTGGGGATGGAATAAGTGTGAGGTTGGGCGCCAATAAACCGGTTTAACCCCCAGTGACTATTATCACGGACCGTTCCAATACGGTACTTCCATCTTCCCCCTATTGTATGTTTGTTTTGTCTTTTTGCGTCTCTTGATGTTTTATAGTTATGTACATTTGCTGTTTCCTTGTGTTGCTGTTCAGGCGACTGTTCGTTCTGTATGTGGTGTTTCTTGCATGACTCATTTTTATACGCCCACCTAATAAAGGTGGTCGTATATTGGCGTGGCCCAGTTCGTCTGTCCGTTCGTTCGTTCGTTCGTTTGGCCGTCAACATTTTGTTTGTCTGCAGTTTTCCTGGAAAACTATTTGACAGATATTAATGAAACTTCACACAAATGTGTAATGCATCAAGAGCTGAAGCTGAGTTGATTCTGAGGTTCATTTATTTTTTGGTTTCAGTGTTATGGCCCTTGAACTTAAAATATAATGCAAATACATGCAAATAGTTTGTCGGCTGTTTTCTGGGAAAACTGTTTAACAGATAGTAATGAAACTTCACACAAATGTTTAATGCATCAAGATCTGAAGCTGAGTCGATTCTGAGGTTCATTTTATTTGTCGTTTAGGAGTTATGGCTACTGTACTTAAAACATAATGCATATACATGCAAATAGTTTGTCCGCTATTTTCTGGGAAAACTATTAGAGAAATATTGATGAATCTTCAAACAAATGTTTAATGCATCACGATCTGAAGCTGAGTTGATTCTGAGGTTTATTTGATTTTTCGTTTTAGAGTTATGGCCCCTTTTTAATAGATAATGCAAATATATGCATATAGTTTTACGCTGTTTTCTGGGAAAACTGTTTGACAGATATTAATGAAACTTCACACACATGTTTAATGCACCAAGACCTGAAGCTAAGTCAATTCTGAGGTTCAATTTTATTTGTTGTTTCGGAGTTATAACCCATGCACTTAAAAGAAAAATGCAAATCTATGCAAATGTGAGGACGTTTTCATTTGAAATGATATTTACTTTTTTATTTAATGGTTAAATTTAATATGAATTTTCACATATATTGCGGGGTTTTTATAAGTCATTTTATGCTAAAGTTATGGTGCTTGAACTGTGTGTGTTTGTTGCTTTTCTTGTCGGTCAACGTTTAGTTTGTCTGTTGTTTTCTGGGAAAACTATTAAAATGATATAAATGAAACTTAACACAATTGTTTTAAGGAACAAAATATGAAGCTGACTTTATTTTGAGGTTCATTCAGTTTGTCTTTACCGAGTTATGGCCATTGCACTTTACAAAAATCTGCAAATATGAGGATTAGCTGTAACTTTTTTAATTAATAAGATATTCACTTCATTTTTTAAAACAATAGTATCACCTTAATATGGAAATCAAGATCTGAAGCACAAATTAGAAAATATCAACACTTATAAGGCATATTGAATCTGAGAAAGTTTGCAAGTGGGCGTATTATGTACCGTATGCTGTACTTTTGTTGTACTTTAATAAGACGGTTCTTTAGTAGTATTTAAGAAGTATGCACGTACCCTAGCACCGACAATATTCACTTTTAATAACTGAAATCAATGAAACGGACGGTATCAAATGATCAGAAAGTACAATAACACTGCACATCAAATATTTAGCGATTATATACTGCCGCCACACGACCACTTAAAAGATGCTGTTGTCGATTGTATTAATTCTTAAAGCATGATACAACAGTGAAAACAGCAGCCACAACTTTATTGAAAATATCATTGATACACGTTGATGAACCATCTACATAATGTTAAACTTACACCAAACGAAGGATTCATGGTGACATTTGGTATTGAGTTCAAATGGTGTATTTGCCATTGTGGTTGTTGTAGATTAGTCGGAGAGGGGGTACGTTTATTTACACCGATTGTTTTTTAGGGTAGGGATGGAATAAGTGTGAAGCTGGGCGCCACTAATCCGGTTTAACCCTCCCCCCTCCAGTGATTTTGTCACTGACCGTTCCAAGGCGGTAATCCCATCTTCCCCCAATTGTTAGTGTGTTTTTTCTTTGTTCGTCTCTTGTTGTTTTTATAGTTGTTTCCTTGTGTTGCTGTTCGGGCGGCTGTTTGTTCTGTATGTTGTGTTTCCTGCATAACTCTTTTTTTGTACATTTTCTTATATTTGGCAACAATAGCAGGTCTAGAAGGGAAATATTCAGATCTAACACTCTCTCTATTGAGTGATTCAGTGCAACTGACATTTCGGCCGTTTCCCGCTATGCTTATCAAACTGACCATTCGGAGTTACTTTCGAAGCTATAGGTGTGATTAACTAATCGCTTGCATAATGTCACCCGAAGCGCACTTATTTATTCATTGAATATCCTCTGGCAGAATAATTTCATTCATATTATGGTCACGTTATTTCGCATTGAGCCGTATATTTGCATATTCGTGCACACTCCTTACACATTGCTATATTTTATGGACTTTCTTACACATATTGAACCAAAGCTATCGCTACGAAGCCTTTTCATGTAAGAAATATTATACCATGATTGATTCCGGATGTCATGTTAATAAACGCCTTTTGAGTTTATCGAGTGCACGTCAATAACTTGTACTAGACTGCCATGCGGAATGGCGGTTGTCAGGTCGGGGAGAGTAGTATGTGTCCGAAGCGGGAATACACATATAACCTAGTATTCATTTGCTTTAATCAAATAATACAAAAAAAACCATTAAAAAACGTTAATAAATTCTTACAAATAGACATTGTTATTATTATTATTATTAATAAATAATACCAACAAATTGGTGTTACAATTTATATCAGTTCCTAACCAGGTAATGATTGCTGAGCACCACTATTCAACTTTCAAACTTTTATTATCATTTTGCTGTCAATTTAATACCACACTTGATCATGAATTCCTCTTTGACGAACAGGTAGTTTGCCGAAACCACCATAATTCACAGACAATGCCATAGGAAATAAAAAACAAAGTATTTTAGTATATTACAGTGGTGGCATTAATAGTATTAATTACTATCCCCGACCATAGTACAGAGGTTCTGGTTGTTGGCTCTCTGTGATAGAAAGTTACTTACTAAATGGAAAAGTAGTAAAGTCAAGCAGGCAAAGCCACATGCAAGACGCAACCACCACCAACACACCGATAGACAGCATGACACACACACACACAACCACACACCCAAACACACACACACACACACACACGAAATGAACAAAGAAAACACCAAAAGACACACAAGAACCAGGAACAAACGTTCCACAACATGAACAAACCACAAGCACAAAGACGCAAGGCAAACAAAAGGAAGGGTGACAAAGAGAGTACCGCCTTGGCACGGTCAGCAGCAAAAACACCACTGGGGGTTTAAACCGGTTTACGGACGTCCTAACCTCACACTTCTCTCAAAGTCACCCTAGCTTTACAAATAATGTAAATAAAGGTATCCCCGCTGGACTTACCCACAACATAGACGACGGTGAACACAGGACAACATGTAAAACATAGCATAATAACTGTGACAATCCGTCAAATATGTACTCAATGACTTTGCTGAAGTCAGAGCACCTGCAGGTAAGCCGTTAAGGGCACGACAGGGAAAAAGTAATACATGAGTCTGGTAAGCTCCTCCTGTATCCAAGTTTAAGAGTATACCATCATAGAGCACTACCCTCGGCCTGTCATCGCGCGAGCAAAGAGGGAAGCGTAGCTACCGACTGTAAAAGGGTCGATAACCAAACATGCAGTGTTTGCAATATAATAGGATCATAACCTTTCTTTTTAAATGTTTTAATGCGTTTTATAAACAAATCATGAAAATGGATATGACCCCGAATTTTCCTAAGTTTGTAGATAACATCCCCATAAAATTCTGGTTGAGAAATGCCTTGTCGCAGTAACGTCCGTAGATTGCAATTATATTTACTAATGAGAGGTAAATTTCGATAATAAAATTTAGAAAAGGTTTTCCGAAGTTTGTGATATCTGTAACCTTGCTTAAGAAGTTTATCAGTTATAACTAAATTACGTCTGTTAAAATCTTCAAGCAAAGAACAGGCTCGGGCAAACCTAATAAGTTGAGAAATATAAATACCATAAGATGTAGAACGTGGCACATCCCCATCTAGAAAAGGATAATTAACAATTTTAAAATTAAAATCTTCTCTTTTATCGTATACTTTGGACGAAACGTTATCATTTGTAATTGAAAGATTCAAATCTAAAAATGAAGCATTAATGTCAGATTGATTAGCTTTGTTTAAAGTCAGTTCTTTTGGGTATATTGAAGAAACCATAGTATCAAAATAAGGATTATCTAAATTCAAAATATCGTCTAAATACCTTGAAGTTTTATTAAAAGCATTAACAATATCGGTCTGTGTATCAGATTTTAAGCTAAGCATAAAATCCCTCTCGTAGCAATACAAAAACAAATCTGCAACAAGAGGGGCACAATTTGTACCCATGGGTATACCAACAACTTGACGATATATGGTATCTCCATAACGCACAAATATATTATCTAAAAGAAAGGTAAGAGATCTACAAACATCAAGGCAAGTCCACATTGTGTAATGTTCAACTTCTGAATTCGAAAAGAATGAACGTTGAACATTACAAGCAATGAACATTTTGTTTTCTCTGGCAAAGGTTTTTTCTATTAATTTAATAAGTCTATCCTTTATAAGATGGTGAGGTAGAGTAGTATAGAGTGTAGAGAAAGCATAAGAGCTCAGTAAAGAAATGTTATACTGTTCATTTTCAAGTTTTGTTAAAACATCATTTGAATTTTTTATGGACCAAAAAACATTAATACCAGAATTTTCATATATTTTATCACAATAGCGTTTAACATGTTCTTTGATTGTAGTAAGACAGGACGTCAAAAGTATAGATAATTTAGTAGTTGTACAACAGCTAGAGTTGGCAATAAAACGCGACTTATAAGGGTTTTTATGTAGTTTCGGAATCCAGTACAAAGTAGAAAGTTTATGTTGTTTTATGTTAGGACCAGACTTAAAATCACTGCACATTTTTACATGTTCCGAGACTATATCTTTTTCAGATGTTTGAACTGTTATATAAGTTTTTGAATCAGTTAGCTCCTTCTTCCATCAACATAATACAATTTTCAAATAATGATTACATTGTTTGATGCCTTGTCAGCAGGAACAAGAACATAATCTGAATGAAAATTAGAAATGTTTTTCTTCAAGTAGCGAAATGTAACTCTAGTTCGAGGTGGTAACAGATGGTTATTTGATTTGTAAAAAGTTATTCGTGTATCAATAATATCGAAAATACATTTCATCCAAATATTAGAGAAAGGTGGAATGGTCCGTCATTGTTTAATTGTAGATTCCATTCATTATAAAAAAATTAGATTTGCTGTATGATTTTGAATAATAAACAGCGAAGACCATGATCAGAGGGGTTCTTTTCGAGCTATCGTGTCCGGGTCTACCGTTTTCAAATGTCAGCACATTTATTTCCGGAATACAAAGATTTTAACAATACAAACTTTTTTAATACTGAAAATAAATTGTGTTAGACAGTTGGAGACTGTATTGACTGTATTATTACAGTACTTACTCAGCCTAAATATACTTCTATATTTCTAACCTGACCTAGGAAAATAGTAACGATCAAAGGTGCCAGTTGGTCAGTAAATCCCCTAATTTCTCAGCAGGGGACAAGGGTCAGTGATCACACAACTGTCATCTAACACTGTCGTATCAACAAAGTAATAAATTATTACGTAACAGGAATGATTCTACTGAAACAGTAAGTACTACCAAATAATGTTAAGTTATTATTTGTTACACAGCTTTCCGAAAAATAGAAGATAACTATGGTTTGATTTATTAGATCTATGGCTAAGCATAATTAAACCCCAATGATTTAGATATATGTTTAAAAAGTTAGATTATTGCGAATTCTAGTTCTAAAGATATTTTAGATTGATATGATCTAGATCTAGCTTAAAGTAATTTTACTAGATCTGCTACGGTACTGTACAGTATCCAGAAATATATTTTACAACACCCAAATTAACGCCATGAGACTGTATATCTTAATATCTAGATTTAATTAAAATAAAAGGAGAATAAAACATTTAATACTGTTGGTTTAAATTATTCGACATGTCAGGCATGTCCAACAAATAAATAAGAATGTCTCCCATTTCAAAACAAGGCCAGATCAAGGATCAGAGTTCAGCTGGTAATGTATACGGTATACGGACATTTGCCCTGAAGACATTTGCCGCCCCCTCCTCGACCATTGCCCCGCCCCTGGTTGTCCCCATAATTGTTTTACTTGCTCCACTTATTCTACTTGTTCACAAAGCATAAAAAGAAAATTCCTACATTGCTCTAATACAGGTGGTTGATTGTACAGGACAACGGCAATGTAGAAAGTGTAAGGAGCTTTCTAAATTACTTCAATTCTGCAAGTAGCTGTCATCTGTTTTAAACGACTGTCAAATCAACTTTTTAAGACTGGTTGTTAGCAATCGCCCCTTAACCCATTTGCTCCCACGATCCTATATATGGGACGTAGGCAAACAGTATCTGACCAGAGTCTAAACTGTTTGCTGATAAGTAAATCAATATAAAACAAAACAAAAATGAAAATTTAGACCAGTCATCCCTTAGATAAAATATTTTATCTCTATCGACTGTGTTACAATGAGGGATGCGCCTGCGAGAAGACATGTTACGGTATCGGTTCGATACTGTTACGGTGCATGCCTATTTGTTTGCAAATATGCGAGAAAGAAGATTATTTTAACGCTCAGTAAGATGTTTAATTTCCTAAGTCTTGGTTCCTTTATTCAATACTTAGGCAATATCGTGTATCGTGTCGAATTATACATCAAACGTAAGCGGGATATCGAATTAAAAGCAATTAGTGCGCGAAAAAATGGGTTTTAAAAGTAATAACTTGTTCAAAACATGGAGATTTTGCTCTGTTTTACATTTCGTTTCACTAAAGGTGAAAAATCTTTAAACGATATGTACCGGTAATGCCTTTTTTAGCATATAGCACCCGCACGTACACTCAATTTGCTGGTTTTCAATTGCTTTTGACGAGTTTATCCATACTATAACATCCGTGTACATGTTACGGTTTCTTCCCATCAACTGACGCATGTTACGGTCTCTTATCTACAGCGTTACAGACTCTACCAGAATGCCTCACGGCATTACATTTTGACTTTCTAATATAAGCGACGTGTTTGGTATGCAGTAAAAACCCCTCTAAACTACGCGTTAACTGTAGCATAAACATCGGTCTTGGAGACAGATAGCAGCTTTCTGCATGACTTTCACCCTGCATTAAGCAGTCACCTACCTAAAGGTATCGAAATTCTTCTCTACTAAAATTCCGGTTTAGAGGGGGTTTACTGTACATCTACAGATAATACTCGAGAGATAGATTCTTAAATTCCGTTATTACTCAGGGAGACAATGGGGTCCACCGTGCTTACCCCCCCCCCCCCCTCTAGTCGGGGGAGGTAGACCCGCTGGCTCCCTGAGTACATATATTTGGATCTTTGCAAGACGTCGATTACATGGTTATTACAATTACTGTTTTATTTTACTGCCGGTGTTTTTCTAAAACAAATTGTAGGGGACATAACTATGAAAAACAATCGAACCAGATCACCCTGGCGACATGCACAACTACACTCATGCTGTGACATTTTATTTAAATCTGCCCAGCCGTTTTTGAGAAGAATCGCAGACAAATTTTGCGACAGACAGACAGGGAAGACAATTATACCATAAGGAAATAGAGCAGACCCTGATCAGACGTCTTCTACAGAAGTCTTCAGATCTGGGTCTGGTGTTTATATACTTTATATCAGAAAAAAGATTAGCTGACGAAAATATCAATTTTGCAATGAATAATTGACCAGTCGTGCTTATTGTTAAGAAAATTATATTTTATTATAGAACCATGTTGCAACTGTTAATAACCTTTTACCGGATCAATATTCATGTATGACTTATTTTAGTTATTGTATCAAAAGTACAAATAGTTGCTATTGCAAACAAATACGAATCTATAACATTTCAGCAAACAGAACAGACTCTGATACATCCATGGCGAACCTCTGATCTGGATCAACTATGTATACAGAAGCAACAAATAAATCACTATCAGGAAAAGGGCTAACATGTTCAACGCTGATGTTTTGGAATGGAATGACCAATCATTGTTTAACCCTTTCCGTCATATAAACATATTTTCACGCATTTGCAAACAGAGTAGACCCAGCTCAAGGTCTGCTCTGTTTGCTATTGGAATTTGATTAATAGATTTCTTTAGTTTCTAAAATGGCTACAAGGCTACGCCTTCTATATTTGAATATAACTATTTGGTCCATGAATATTCAGTAGGTATTAATTAGACTGAATATAAAACATGGAACGGGTTAATTAAAATAATCTATTCAGTGTGAAAGGTTTGCTAGGAGATTTTAAATGACAAACAATGCAGATCCTGGTCAGACAGCTCATAGAGGAACCTTCTCATCTGCTTCTGTACTGCTAGGGGATTTTGAAGAACAAACAATACAAACCCTGTTCAGAGAGCCCCTACAGGAGCCTTCTCATCTGGGTCCGCAGTGCAAGGGGATTCTGAATGACAAACAATACAGACCTTGGTCAGAGAACTCGTAATGGAACATTTTCTTCTGGGTCTGCATTGCTAATGGACAAACATTGCAGACCCTGATTAGAGGACGCCTCTAGGACCACTCTGACTTGTCTATACACTAAGTTCATCGAAGGTTTAGTCAGATTTAATTTCTACAATAGCTGTTAAAATCTAGCATATCAAGTGTTGGTATTAAGAATGGGATACGTGTTCCATAATTACGTTTAATACAACGTTCAGTATATTTTTTAACCTCACTCAATATCTAAGACATAAACTAGTGTAGTTTGAGTCTAAAACATCGATTCCATACTCTCAAAAAACAATTATTGTTTTCGATTATAAACCGTAACTGTAAGTTTGGCTGTAGACCATGAACCGTAACACCCTCGGGCACACGACTTAACAATATAGTTATGAAAAATGCATCCGATTTGCCTTACAATCAGTCAAAAGAGGGAATTTTGTTTTGAAATTGGTCTATAATTAGTGTTTGATTATGCTTGTACATAACATTGATGTTTGAAACTGATATTCAAAAGACTATGCCATTTATTTTACAATAGTCCTAACGATTCACATTAACCTCAATAAAACGATGAAATAAGAAGAAAATCAAACGAAAAACTCCTCCGATAAATCGAATGCCAGTAATAAAACTAACACGTATTTAAAACTTGAAACAAATCTTACTCATTACCTGAAAATGTGTTTTTAATGCTCCATCTCGCCCCGCGCTGCTGAAAATATGGGCAGGCGCCTTAACACATTGGGCAGGCGCCTTAACATTTTCTTTAATAGACCGTAACATATCTTCTCACAGGCACACCCCTCATTGTAACACAGTCGATAGGGAGTGAGATAGACTAATCCAATATATAATCATGGAAGAATCCACTTGGGGCAAATGGGTTAAGCTAGAATCTTTCAAAACCGATCGTGCAGCTACCATGTGTTTAGTTGCCACCTTTTTTAAATGACAGTCAGTTCAACTGTGTTGAATGGTTGATTTACTTCGCTATACCGGTTTTAGAACCTCTATAATCAGGTCATTTTTCCTGTTATAGTCATAGGATACGTTTGAGAAGGTTTTGTAGTAAATTTTGTTATTATCAGGATAAATAATATCCACCCGCTTACTTTAAATGTAGCAATTGCCATTTAAATTAAGAAGTATGCGTTTAAAAAGAAAGACATTTGGCGTATGAGTGACGTATTTTGCTACAGTATAACCTCTGCAAACCACTATGGAGGATATGAACTACTGTATTGCCGTTGTAGAGAGGTTGTTTCTCATCAGAGGTTAATTTTATGGCAAATCTCTCTCAAGATGACAACTCAGTAACGAATACCTAGGATCTTTTGATACAGGTGGCTGCTTAATGCAGGACAAAAGTACTTTTATCCTGCATTAAGCTGCCATCTGCCTTAAAACCGAGATTTTATTTGTACCGATGTTGAAATGTTCCACTGTTAGTTTTTGGGATTCATTTGAAGAGTTGTTGAAAGGAGGTGTTTGCTGTGCAGAGGGCCGCTGTGGAGAGTTTGTACTGTATGCTATAAACCCCTTCACTACCATTATGACGTAATAGTCCGTCTAACACTGTCACTGCCAATGCATTGTCTGCTTAAATGTTACGTTTACTTTTCTTTATAAAAAATATGGTCTATTTTACTTAAGAAACATTGATCAATTTGAGTGTCAAACAGTTTGGATCCTTATCAGACGCGGGGTCTGATCAGGATCCAAACTGTTTGCTAACATTAGAATTTTCAAGTTTGATATCGAATGGGTTAGTAGTAAATACAACTTACAATGGAAACATTATGACCTTTTTTCAGATAAGGAATTGGTCATGGATTTTAAGCAGGCGACACTTTGCTTTAGACATATCCGTTTAACGAAAGAACGTAGGTGGACGAAGGTCGTGGTTTGAGGTTAAGATAAATCACGTATATGTACTCTTCTTTAATATCATTGATTATTTGAATTCGCATGCCCATTCACTCCCAGAATTCGGTTACCATGATATTATCAACAGTTTAGATCCAGACCAGACGTCCAATACCTCATTATCAAGCTAGAACCAAAACTGATTTACACCTTTATCTACGTCTTTAGAAAAAAGGATTGCTTTTGTTTATTCTTAGGATACATGTACATCATGTCAGTGAATCGATTGAGCAGCATCTAAATATGCAGTACATGTGTATCAAGCAGAAATACAAAACGTGTACACAGGTACATTTGTACACAGTAATTAATAAAACAACCATACATGTGTCATTCGAACGACTATTGCAACCGGTTAAAACGTACATTTCAAGCTGCCGAACTAATACCAATAATGGAGAAAAATTCTAACTTTACAACTCACCTCGCTGAAAGTTCGAGGTGATTGATATAAGATGCATTTAGCTAATAAAATCCCTCAATTTTTTTGCCTGCCAACAAAATAACTGTATAGATCTATACAGGAATAATAAGAAGACTAGTGTTGACTATTATCCTAGCAGAATCATTAGATTGTGTTGGTCGTTTCCAGTAGATTTCTGATAAATAAAATTTACACTGATGTGAAACTGAAACAAAATCGATTAGGAAATATAATGGGAACCTCAAACGAAGAGTCGGAATGAAGACGAGTGCACTAGCAATGTGCACGTAGGTATGCAAACTTGATACAACATCCTAGTAACTGATTGTGTGTGTGTTTTGTTAAACGGGTGTACCGTGTTTCTATATAAAAAAATATTATGTTTTGAACAACAAATAATTGAAACAGAAAACAAACTACAATATCGCACCCATATTTTGCAGAAAAGAACCAGACAATTCACGACCAAGTTTTACTCCTGTAAAATCAAACGCACCAAAAATAATGGATGTATTGATTTGTGTTTGCCGAATGCAGAACAGTTTCGGTTTGAAATTAGTATTAACAAACATTTCTCGAATGTTTTATTTCATAACTGTCATATCATTTTTGCACAATATGGATGTATATATTTGTATGTACATGTAACGTGAAAGAAAGGCTGTGACAATTATTCAAGGATTTAAATATCAATCCAGGTAAGGACCAGCGCGATCCGCAGTGGTACACCGTGGTCCACGATGATACCATCGCGACCTGCGGTGATAACGATCGCGCCCGGTGACGAGTGTCACTGGTGAGACACCATCGTTGACCCATCACAACCCACGATGGATTGCGGAAAACCGCATATCAGCGGAGACAAAAAATACCTTGTCCGCGTTGGATAAAATTGCGATGGACCGCGGAAAACAAACAGTCCGCTGGACTTGTACTGTACGAGCAATTTAATTTAGGCCCTCCTTTCTATACCTGTGTCTAATAATCAAAATAAGCACGGCGACCAAAGCAAGGACGGCAACGGTGACTCCCGCAGGTATTCCAATCCTCGTCGTAGGAAAATCCCCACCTGTGTGAACAGATGGCTCACGTGTATCTGAAGATAACAGACAGTGCGCTCCAAATAGGAATAAACATCCATCTACCACAAGCAAAGTAGTTTCATGGGAACATTTAGGAAAATGCTCGTATCATAAGCATTAACACGCAAACTCCGAGTGTGTGGTTTGAAAAAATCAGATATGGCGATCCCTTACTATATTGAAAGTAGCACATGTGCTTAAGGTATTTGACACCAATCTATCGAAATTAACTAAATTGTAATTTATCCAGATATCATGTCACTGGTTACCAATTGGTTACTAAGACACGTAATATGCTAATGTTTAGGCAATGAAATAAGACAGGATGTCTATACAATAAACATGGTATATTTAAGTATACATACATACATACAAGAAAGTTGTCGTTATTACATAGTTTTAAATATGACTGCGTTTGTGTTAGACGCGTTTCCCGTGTATTAACTCTCAACTCAAATATCGAAATCAGTTCCTAGCTCTGTATCAATTTGACGAGCAATGATAAATATTAGTGATGAGAAGGAATATTCGAAAAAAATAGGAACTTAGACGAATATACGATTTTAAAGTCACAAATCGAACAATAGTCTTACATGTGTCTTTGACATTAAATGTAGGCATAGACTTCGTAATACCCAGCTTCATGTAAGGAACCTTCAGATTTGGGAGCATCAAATAATCCTTTAAACATGTTTTAATAACATCTGTCAAACAGTCCACAATTATACAAGCGTGTCATAAGCGATGCCATCCTGTACAAATATGCTTGTTTGCTCAAGGTGTCAATGCATTTCTTTTACTCCATTGTCATTTTGGTTGGCATTTACACCTGCTAATGGTACACAATTCCAATGTCCCCTTTTTTCATACGTCGGCAGGTCAAACATCAGCAAGTTAACAATTCTAATATTATTAACCAAGGATGTTTTAGAAATTATTATTGTCGTTCAGTAATCTTATAATTCTGCCACACAAATATCGAATGCTCCAGTGACAAATTATAAACATGCCACCTAATGCAAAACTTCATTAAGTACCCAAATACACACAAAAAGTATGTCTGTCATAATACTTATTTCTGTTATCTCGAACTAAGTTGTGTATTGTAAATACGTATATAAAAATGATACATTCTAGATGTATAGGTTCCACAATGACAGTTTTATCGAATATTATAACGAAATTATAAGTGAAAAATAAGTGTTACCTGCTACACAAAACAGCCCGCTAAAGCCCTCAGCACACCCGTAGGTGCAATGGCCTGTATATCTGCTGCACGACTTGTTATGACAGCCTGAACTGCAGTTCTGGTCACATCTATTACCCGAAAAACCATTCAAACAACCATGCATGCAGTTACCGGTGGTTTTATTGCATACCGTTCCATTGCAATTATCCGAACAAAACAACTCACACTTGGTACCATAGAAACCTGATATACATCCAAACTTGCATTTCCCGTTATCATGATTACATCGTGATAGATGATCGCCAGTCGTGAAACATGTTTTTGAACAATTATTTTCACATCTCGATCCGTAGTAATTCAATCTACAATGATCGCATGTTCCGTTACGTTTAGCACATGCGCCTTCACAATTATCGGGACAGCTGTGTTCACATTTCTGACCATACTTTCCATCTATACACTGCCTGCAGTCCGACTGTGATGAACATAAATAACAGTTTGTGTTATTTACGCAACATAATTGAGAATCGGAATAACCATGTTTACAACCAGATACACATGTTCCATTTTGTCGTTTGCAATCGTGGTTTAAACAACTTGGCGGACAATTTTGATCACACATAGTACCATGTTTGCCGGTAATACAGTTCTCACATTTATCACCATCGAAATTCTCAACGCAGCCGTGTGTACAGGTTCCTGTTATTCGTTCGCACAGATGTCCACTGCATGAAAATGAACAGTTTGAGTCGCAATATTTTCCATACGTTCCACCTATGCACTGGGTACATATGCCAGTTACCATATGGCACATATCAAGACAATTTTCGCTACATGTCATATTACAGTATTCATCATAGTAACCATTAATACATTGTTGACAAACACCTGACGTCTTATCACACAATGTATCCTGACATGTTTCTGAACATTTATCATTGCACATATCGCCATAATAGCCACCACTACAATTTTTACATCTACCTGTCAAAATGTCACAGTTTAGATCTATGCAATTTAGGGAACACTTCTTGTCACAGAAGTTACCGTAGTAACCATTAATACAATCTTCACATACACCTGAAATCCTATCACACAATTTATTCTGACATGTGACTGAACATTTATCATTGCACATATAGCCATAATAGCCAATATTGCAATCCTTACATTCGCCTGACACTATATCACATTGTAGTTCTTCGCAGTTTTGAGAACACGTGTTGGTGCAATTCTCTCCGTAAAACCCATTTGCACAGTCAATACAATAACCCGTGTCTTTATTACAACGGAGACAATTAGGGCAAGTCTCGGTGCAGGCATTTCCGTATCTGCCGTTGATGCATTTAAAACATTGATTTGTCTGACCAAATGACTGATGGCATGCTACACATTCTGATGGACAGAGCCGTATACATTTTTCACCATAGTAACCGTCCACACAAACACTTTCACACTCGTCTTTAGGGTTGTTTGCGCAACTTAAACCTCCGTCTGCACAACAATTGCATGGGACATCGACATCGCATGTTGACTCTGAAATATCGTATACTGTTAAATAATGTTTATAATAGTGTTAAATGGTTCTTGGTAAGAAGTAGGCATACGTTCAATAGCTCACATTGCAAGGTAATCTATTAAAATGTTATCAATGATCGACTGCTCATTCTGACATTGTTCAACATATTGACCGAATTGTAAATAACCCTAACCATCCCTATGAATTGATTGTATCGCCTGCATCTTTAAATAAAATGTGACAGGTAGTGTGCAGTAGAAATAAAGTAGTTGAAAATGGACAGCATTTACATTTATAAATAGCTTGAAACACTAGTACTGGGTAATGTTATTTTTGCAGTGGTTATTTGATGCAGTGTCATCGTGAGGACATCGCGCTGTTTCTCAGATGATCCGTACTGGCGTAGATAATTGCTATATTGTGTATGTAAATTGATTTGTGTAAATGTTATTCCTTTGTTGTTTCGGAACAGCTTGACACATAAGAACAAATTTCTGAGTTAGGGCGAAATTGTCGTTTCTCCTTCTCCTCGTTTATGCAGCAGTCGTTTCATAGTATGTTAGTTGTGTGGAGATAATCAATAGTTTTAAGTTTTAAGCAGGCCATGTTTTGAAGACTGAGTATCATACCCACTAAATAATTGCAATGAGAGTAGATTTGTTCATTTAACATTCGAAACCACTGGCATAAATGCTTTTCTTGCTACCTAGTTGGATTGACGCATATGGTTGCATAATCAGATATTGGTGTGAAACACATACACCATTCAACAAGAACTACATAAATGGTAACTGAAATAATGTAACTGGTTGCATTTGAGGGAAACAGGAAAGAGGAATCATTTGGGATAACAAAATACTAGGTAGGTGGACATTATCATACTACCCGCTACCCCGGTGTCAGATTAAACTCAGGAAGTGGTTGACTTGGGGACGGACGATATGTATGTGTTCAACCTGAGTCAGAATGCCTGCTAAACATTGTAACCTATGACCTGGTCACACCGGATGTAGATAGAACATGATTTTGTATCAGCTAAAGAAAACTAATACATTTTAAAGAGGAACTGATTCTGCTAAAGGAGAAAAGGGTGATAACATTTAAGACCCTTTGCCTAAACAAGCTACTGTAATTAAAGTTTTGAAATTATTAGAGCTAGAATTGGATATATTAAGAAGACACACATAAATGGGGGCAGCATGATACTTGGGCAAATAATCTCAATTTAGGAACATGTCAGAGATGCCCCTCTAGCGTTTACAGAAATGAATGAAACTCTCAGCTTTCAGTATCAGAGTAAATATTGTCAAAGGTATTGACTGTAGATATGCCATGTTATCCTGCTATTGAACAAAGTATAATTGATCACAAAGCAGTACTGATTATAGTGAGGCAATAGCGATTGCTCCTGAAATACCACATGGTACTTTCACGTTTGATTAGTTTACAGATGCCTATATTACAATATTCTGCACAGTAAAGCATCATATAAAGTAATTGATGTTCTGTTTTGACAGATCATCAAATCTGGAACCAGAAGAAAGCACAATTGAGAAGCAAGGCGTATCAGAAGGTCGATTGAACACATGTGTTTTCCATGTGGATGGGACAATTTCGTGGCTCATCCAACAAAACTGATTTTTAAAAGGTTCTGTCTCATTATTTCGCGTGCAACCACTAGTAATAAATGTAGCCTAATGGGTTTTCGTAAAGAAGGAGGAGTAGAGGCATCTGTTTCAGGTGTTGCAATTGAATATTGCAAGCCAAACATGAAACGACTAACACATGGGTTATATAACCATTGTATCTAATGCAAATTATCAAAGATCTAAGGCTGCTCGAAATGCTGATATTTTCGTTTTACTCTTAACCTGTTTTCAAAGAATGTCATGCAAGAGGCTTTAACCTAAATCCAGCACTTCTAAGAAGAAAACGTATACCCGTGTATACTATTGTAGCACAACTCCCTTTCGCTGAAAATGAGCTTGAACCTTTACAAGCATTTCAGACACTTAAACGATTTGGTATTACCTATAACCTCGATAACAACGATACATCCTAAAACGTTTTCCTAGATGATTACGATATTCTCATAGACCCGGGCGGCAACGGTAATTCGAAAAACAAGGTGGTAAATGATATACAGCGATTCATGTGCAAGGTACACGGCATGACAAATACGGACATAATAAACAGGTCAAGAACACTGATGTTCGTAAAACCACTTGCTTCAGTTTACATTCAAGCGATGAACCGAGCTTTTGTAAGTTTTCATTAACAGGTTTCTGTTTGAAAATAAACTCATAAAAAACGTCCAGTTTGCTTTTCCAAGAAGAAATTGTTTCGAATATGAAAACAAGCCACTGGCTATTCCTGAGTATTCTAAGTGTTCCAGAACTTGCAGTGTTGTACACACTGTAAGTACAGGAAGGCTCGTGTTAGATGTACCCCAACTTATAAATGTAGTGCCACTGATATTATGTGTCTCAATAATTGTTCAGATAATCAGGTTGTTACGAAAACTGTACCCATGTTCATCATTAGGAATTATTTCCATTATTTGTCTGAAAAAGGTAAGACAATTTTCATATCAGTGCCGACTATGCATGCATTCGATGTACATATAACAAATATGCAATGTCAGCATGAGACGAGCATTTATTCTAGAATGAAACACTTGATGATGATAATAACCTAATGTGTTTGTTCATGTATGAGTGCTTTTGCGCCGCTGTGCTGGCTTTTTCTGTGTTCCACTGAATTGATATTTCAATCAGATATATGATCGCTTGTTTTTATAAGTCGTTGTTAGTGTTCATAGGCGGCCAATTTGTTACCCACCATCTTCCGATTATATACTTACAACACACTTGGACATATGTTTGTATTCCCTAAATTAATTTCTAACACTTAACATCAGTCTTTAAACAATGTAGATTTTATGGAATGTGTATGTTTGTTTGGCTGCAAACAGTGTTTGTTGTTGACCAAGTTGTTTAGCCCCATTTAAGTTTAACCATTGGAGTATAATTTGAAATGCAGTAAAACTAAATTAGACTTTATAAAAGTACCTACTATCGGCCTTTTGCACAGTTGAACAGAAATGTTTGACAGTACATTCATATATTCGGTGCAGTGTATTCTTGTGGTGTTCACTTAAAACGGAAGATATAGCTTGTCAACTGTCATACTTGAATTTAGCAAACAACTGTTTATTATATTTTCGTACGAAATGTCTACTACTATTTCATTTTAACATCCTCTAGAAATCCGACTAGACTATTATGAAGATTATCGCATAGTTAATCAAAAGGTGCCATTGCGATACAACATACATCGCTTAAAACGTAATGTTAACAACTAATGAACAATCTTTTGCGCATATTACGGAACAAGAACGTAAACCGAATAAGTACCAATAAACTGGCGAATAACAACGACGCCTTCGAGATCCTTCGATTGGTGTTATTGATGGGAACTTTTTACCGAAAGCAAAATCATATATCAAACATACGAAAGCTGTGAATTCTGTAGTTTAAATGTTGTAGCGATGCACCTCATGTCAGCATACATATGGTGTTAAACGTATTTTAAATGCATTGCAGGTAGCGACTGTCACTTCAACATACGCCGAGGAAAAAAGTATTTAGTTTAGTTTTTATTTTGTTTGGAAAAGTCTATTGGAGGAGAAGTGATTGACTGAGTACAAAGATCATACGATTGGTGTCTGAAATACAACGATGTCACAAATTATATTTTGTTCATGACTTTTTTGTTTGTCAACACGATTTTATAATATACAAATAGCATGTATTAAAGCAATACAAAATAATCGTAAGAGCAATAAAATCAGGGGGCACACATAATTTGCTAGTCTCACTAAATGAATGATCGGGGATAGACTTTAAACAAGGCATTTCTCAACCAGAACAGTATGGGGATGCTATCTACAAACTAAGGAAAATTCGGGGTCATAACCATTTTCATGATTTGTTTATAAAACGCATTAAAACTGTTAAAAATAAATGTTATAATCCTATTATATTGCAACGCCCTGCGTGTTCGGTTATCTACCCTTTTACAGTCGGTAGATACGGTTCCCTCTTTGCTTGCGCGCTGACAGGCCGATGGTAGTACTCTTTGAAGGTATACTCTATAACTCAGATACGGAATTACCATACTCATGTATTACTTTTTCGCTTTCGTGCTATTAACAGCATCCCTGCAGGTGCTCTGACTTACGTAAAATCATTGAGTACATATTTTACGGGTTTTCACAGTTATTATGCTATGTTTTACATATTGTCACGTGTTTACTGTCTTCTATGTTGTGGGTAAGTCCGCCGGGGATACCTACCTTTATTTACACTTTTTGTAAAGCTTAGGTGACTTTGAGAGAACTGTGAGGTTAGGACGACGGTAAACCTGTTTAAACCCCAGTAGTGTTTTTGCTACAGACCGTGCCAAGGCGGTACTCTCTCTATCACCCTTGCTTTTGTTTGTATTGCGTCTTTGTGCTTATGATTTTGTTCATGTGTGGAATGTTTGTCCCTAGCTCCGGTGTGTTTGTTGGTGTTTTCTGTGTTCATCTCGTGTATGTGTGCGTTTGGGTGTGTAGTTTTGTGTGGGTATGTGTGTGCCGTGCTGTCTATCGGTGTTTTGGTGGTGGTTGCGTCTTTTATGTGGCTGTTCCTGCTTGACTTGACTACTTTTTCATTTCTACATTTACCGACTTATTTCAATAACAATGTGTGATGAGGGGCAGACAAGACCATGTCATTAACAAAAAAACTGATATATATTTATTATTGTTTGTTAACTTATAAACGTAATTAGCAAAGTGTCACGTGAATACAAGTTGCGATGAAAATCTGTCAATATGCAGTATTTCCTGCTGATGCGTTGAAGACCTAAAGCCAGTCGATGTGTTAGTACGCTTTCCACGGTGGATTAGTTATAAAAGCGATAAATCAACAAAGTTTATCGTCTAATCTGTTGTGGCCTAGTGGGTCAACCAGTTTCGTACTGTTTGAATTCCACTTTTGTATGATCCGGCGTGGGTTCGAATCCACCATTAGCCAGATTCTTTGCTTCTCTTTTCTTCTTTTTTTCTTTGTATAATTATATTGCGTCATTATATTCCGTCAATATGTGTATGTTTACAGAATATTTAGAATCAGTACGCCTTAGAAACATATACTAACCCAATAACATAATAAACCCGAGTTTATCTGCACCCCAATTATTACGGCATTCACTAAAGAAGCTTGGTCACTGAATAAAATCTGAAGGGAGGTGATCCCACGAGAGCAAAAATTGCAACACAAAAAGAGAAAATTGCAAACTCGGTTTTATTGAGTCTGTTCATGAACAGTAATTGAAAGTGCAACACTGCTCATGCCCCCTAGCACCGGCTTAAGCGGTATTCAATTTTCAGAACAAGAAGTACTGAAATTCATTATCTCGAAGGATCAGTAGGTATAACAACACTGAGAATGAAGTGCGGGGCGACGTTATATTTTCATCGGATATGACAGTTGTATCTGTTTGAAGGTTAAACAAATATAATTACTATTCGTGGTCTATAGTGGCACGAAGTAAGTACAGAAAAGTGATCAAGTTATGCTCGTATATGCATTAAACCCACTATTGCTTACAATTTTCTGCACATTTTTTTGTTTGCATTATTTAATCAATTACTTTAAATTTGTTTTGGAACTATAACGTTGTGTGTTTCTCTCGATGCTGAACGCACTGAATTTATTATAAGGTAATAGTTTGTATCACATCTTCGTCGGTCTATCTGTCTTTCACGCCGTATACTTGAGTACGTTTTTGAGATTTTATTATCCCGTATTATATGGCATATAAACCTGTAGTCTGATCAGGACAGATCAATGTTTACCTTTGCAATCAGCTTGGTCCTAGGTGGGACGTGTTCCCAATAAAAGATAGATACATGGTGATCACCAGGCTAAAGGTTAAAGGCCCAGAAATACAATACAACAAATGTTAGTTTATGTGTATAAGCATGTTTCAACGAGATAACTGCTGTGTCAGGAAAACCTGTAGTATATCGCGATTTGAGTTAACTGTAGTTTTGTATATATAGGATTATCTCCCATTTTTAACTGTTAGTTAGATTTCATTAATTTGTTGTTTATCAAAGTAAGTTCACTTTTAAACTTCATTTTGTTTGTTTTATACCTTATAAAAATTAGTACTGTGTATATATTCAAATGAGTGAGGCGGTTGGTCAATCTAAATAATTAATATGAATGAAATATGTTTATATGCTAATTTGCCGAAGTACCTCAAACTAATGGAAGCTGTATACGAATGCTGAGACTGGAGCAAACGTATTCAACGATCACTGCTGGTTATTTTGTGATCAGGGCACTGAATATTCATATATCTTTCAGTGACGGCTTTATATACTTAGAAGCTATATCGTTGGTTTTTGACTGATAGAGTATTGCACTCATTAAGGTTAAAGACTGGCGAATATATTGTCTGCTTGGGCAACGTAATTGTGCAGTTACCTGTTCTTTGAATGGGCTAAGTAACTGTCCTCTGAGTTCTCTCTTTGGGCATGAAAATTGCACTGGTTAAGACTGTCCAACCAGCCTTTAATAATGTTATACTGCTATTTAATAGCGGTCTCGGAGTAGCTGATGCATTGAGATAGTGTTGCTCAGACTGATATAGCATGAGGTTATAATCGGTTTGAAGCAGGTTTGCTGAAGACCGTGCTCAGAGTTCGGAGCGTTGCTGAACCGTCTGCCTGAGGCCGTCTTTTTGAGGCTGTATTTTTGAAGCCGTCTTTTTGAGGCAGTGTTTCCGAGCCGGGCTCGGAACATACTGCAGGCAGGCTTCAAGGCGTTAGTTTTATAAGTTTCTTGAAGCAGGTTTCATACACTGCTCAAGATAGGTTTCAGAGCGTAGGGTTACATACCTGCTTTGAGACATAGGGTCTGATACGTAGGTTTGAAGTCACAGTGTTGAGTTTCAAACCACATGTTTCAACAGGGTTTGATGCTTAGGGTCTCAACTCGCATAGTCTAGGGTTATATAGCTCACATTTATACAGTTTCATGACATAGCTTGAGGATTTTGTTCCAAGCACCATTTTGAAGTTGAGGCATCGACCAGCCGTCTCGCTGGCTTGGGGCTGTAGTAGTTGTTCACAGTTATAGTTTATTGTTTAATTGTTGGCCCCAAAGCTGAGGTATTGTTGATCACCATAACATAAGTTTTTGTGTATAATTTCATGTTTTCATAGTGTTCGTCTCAGGCAAAGTAGCCTCAGAACACCATACTATCACCATCAGCTAGCATAGCCCAGCCACATCAATTTTATAGTTTTAAACCTTGTGCAGTGTTTGGCTCAAGACATTGTCACCTCACGGAACGCCCGAAATATTTAAAAAGGTCTGAAGCTGGGTCTTGTCATTGGGGCATCACCCAGCATCCTGACAATGTGGGGGCTCGTCCGGGAAAGTTCTCAGAAGGTTCATATAGCTGAAGCTACATAGGGTTGAAACATTACTTTGGTGATCATGGACATAGATAAATGGATATCCGCTGGTGTGCGTTTAGGGTTGATTGGGCAAGACCTCAGTGACTATGCTGAGAAGAAAGAGAAATAATATTTAGATAGGAAAGAGCGTATGTCGAGACGAGAAGATGAGCGACAGAAACGTGAAGATGAGCGGCAGAAGCGTGAGCATGATCAGTTTGAGATAAAAGCCCATATGAAGCCTGAAGAACAGGAGCGTGAGATCGCGCTGGTCAAGTTAAGGGCTGAGACAGGCATGAGGGGACCTACCTCAGAAACAAGCAGTAAGGCTCCCGGACCAAAATTGCCGAAGTTTGATGAGCAAGGGTCTTGAGGTATATACCAGCATGCCTCCAGAACATGCTCATGATTACAAGGCTCTGAAAAAGGCTGTGCTCAGGCGATATCAGCTGACAGAAGAAAGTTTCAGGCAGAAGTTTAGAGAAAGTCGACCCGAGCATGGGGAGACTGTTTTTCAGTTTATGGCTAGGTTGACAAGGTATTTTAGTAGATGGACAGAGATGGCTGAGGTTGAGAAATCGTATGAAGGTTTGATGGACTTAGTGGTTCGAGAGCAGTTTATACAAACCTGTTCGTCCGAACTTGCTTTGTTCTTGAAATAGAGAGTCCCGAAGTCGGTTGATGACGTGACGATGCTAGCTGAGCAATATATAGAGGCTCATGGTGGCTCCATATGCTCGGGCAAGCCTGCCAAGTTCAACTCATCATCAAACAGGCAACATCAGAGGTCTAATACTAACCTCAGACCTAGCCCGGCACAGCGGTCTGAACCTCAGAAAAAGGTTTGTTTTATATGCAGAAAAGAGGGACATTTCGCCAGAGACTGTCGCCAGAATGGCCAGAAGAAAATAAGTGCTGGAGC
Source organism: Azorinus chamasolen (assembly GCA_963576725.1). Taxonomy (NCBI): domain Eukaryota; kingdom Metazoa; phylum Mollusca; class Bivalvia; order Cardiida; family Solecurtidae; genus Azorinus; species Azorinus chamasolen. The sequence continues at coordinate 34,610,329 of OY755250.1, read as the reverse complement.
AATGTGTTCTGAGGACTCTGGACAGCAACAGCATGGTGCTCAGACATACAAAGATTTCTAGCATAAGCGTTATCAGAGTCAACACCAGTCATCAGACAAGCAGAAAATATCTGCTCTGTGTATGTCGGTCTCATGCAACCAGAGCCACATACAAGAATGTATCAGAGATGAAGAGCTATGCTTAGCTAACGGAGAGTCTGTGCCGATTATAGCAGGTGGCTGTACCGTTGAATCGCTTGAAGGCGAGAGAACTTTGAATTTGCAACCAGGGTTAGTTGATGGTCGAGCAGTCAAGGTTTTGAGAGATACTGGCTGTGAGTTGGCGGCCATACGAACGAACCTGGTGCGAGACGACCAGATGCTAGACAATATATATATTATGATAACTATAGATAGCGGGGCCAAGATAGTACCAGCAGCATTGATTCAGGTTGATACACCATATTACACTGGCAATGTTAAAGCTATGGTGTTGAGCTCACTCATATGTGATCTGGTGTTGGGGAATATACCTGGAGTTTCAAACACCCCAAACCAGGAATGGTTCGAAACCATGGGTCATGAAGCACAGAACCCCGAAGCTAGAGTTTCGGCAGCTGTCATGACACGAGCTCAGACCAAGAAGGAAGAGAGACCTCTCAGGGCATTAAGTGTTCCAAACCATCCTGGGGATGAGGTTACTATTGATGAGCTCAGGAAGGCTCAGACTGAAGACACATCTTTGCACAAGTTGTGGTATTATGCCCGAGACAAGATTACGCTGATCACAAGGGGTGGAAACAGTTATACATATGAGGTACAGAAGGATGTTCTGTATAGGTTGTCCAGAGAGAGCAAGGGCTCTGGTTCAACTGAAATGAAACAAGTAGTTGTCCCAACAAAGCTTAGAAGACGTGTGATGAGCCTGGCACACGAATCAATTGTTGGTGGACACCTTTCAGCCAAGAAGACGGTTGATAGGATTACAACAAGCTTTCACTGGCCTGGGGTAACCAGTGATGTGACAAGGTTTTGTCGCTCATGTGATATTTGTCAGAAGACAGTACCAAAGGGAAGAGTCTCAAAGGTACCTATGGGTGAGATGCCAATTATGGATACACAATTTCATCGGGTTGCCGTTGATCCTATTGGTCCCATAACGCCTGTATTTGAGAAAGGGAATAGATACACTAATTGTAGTTGATTATGCTACAAAGTACCCCGATGTCATGGCCTTACCAAGATCGAGACAGAGCGGGTGGCTGAAGCACTGCTCGATGTATATTCAAGAGTTGGGTTCCCATCTGAGATACTCAGTGACAAAGGAAGTCAGTTCACTTCAGACTTGATGGGGGAGGTTTGTCGACTGATATCTCTGAAACAACTCTTTACTACACCATACAACCCCAAGTGTAATGGGTGGTGTGAGCGGATGAATGGCATTTTGAAGAGCATGTTCAAGAAAATGTGCCAAAAGCGACCCTAGGATTGGGACAGATATCTATCTGCTGTGTTGTTCGCCTACAGAGAGGTCCCACAAGCTTCAACGGGTTTCTCACCGTTTGAGCTCATGTATGGTGGCACTGTTCGAGGTCCCATGCAAGTGCTAAAGGAACTCTGGACTGAGAGAGAAACGCCAGCAGTCATGACCACATACCAATATGTGCTTGCCCTGAGACACAGACTCGAGGAAACTTGCAAGATAGCTCGTGAAAGTCTGAACGATGCCCAGTGCGTGTACAAGCACCACTACGACAAGTCAGCCAGGAACAGAAAGCTTGTGAAAGGAGACAAAGTTTTGCTTTGTTGCCTACTTCGCACAACAAACTGACTCTGCAGTGGAAGGGACCGTTTGAAGTTGTTGATGTAGTTAACAGAATAGACTACAAAGTCCAAGTTGTTGACAGGGTTGGCACATACCACATCAACCTTTTGAAGAAGTATGAAGAGAGGGAGCTCGTGGATGTTGTTTCATGCATTGCGATCATAGAGGCTGAACACAGTGAGGATGATGGGGTGGTGGATGACGAAAGCTTGATAGAGTTGGCAGGCTTGACTAGCTCCGAGACATACAAAGATTTCATGGTGTCAGAAAGTTTGACAAGTGAGCAACGGCACGATGTGCTCAGGATGCTTGAAGAGTTCCAGAATATTTTCACCGAGAAGCCTGGAACAGCTGAGCTGGAGGAGCATAAGATAGAACTCACCAGCAAGACACCGGTTAGGGTTCGGCCATACCCCATACCATATGCAAAGAGAAAAGAAGTTTCTGGTGAGGTTCAGAACATGCTTGGTGCTGGAGTGATAGAGCCAGCACAATCAGATTACAACTCACCAATTATGTTGGTGAAAAAGAACGACGGCACAAATATTGATTTCAGAAGGCTCAACATGGTTACACAGTTTGACATAGAACCTATAGGTAACCCTGAGGACATCATGTCAAGCTTGAAGGAAGATAAATTCTTCACTAAGAGTGACTTGAGCAAGGGTTACTGGCAGATACGTGTTGAAGATAAGTCAAAGCATCTGACGGCTTTCACGACCCCTGATGGAAGTTACCAGTTTAAGAAGATGCCTTTTGGCATTGTAAACTCGGGAAGCACGTTCAACAGGATGATGCGCAAACTGCTGTATGGTTGCAGTGAAGCCGACAACTATGTCGATGATATTGTTATGATGTCACCTGCTGCATGCACGAAAACAGATTGTGTCAGCAAGTCAATTTCATACACTTTTACCTCGTATTTCTTTAATCTCGTATGACAATGTCTACGGTCTATATGATCCTTTCACATACAAATTGTACAATCGATCTATACTTCTTATTCGTCATGATTGTCTTTGAATTTGTAAATATTCATGAATTTGTATCTCTCAACAAACACAACTTTTAATCGACGGATTAAAGCGGAAGTTGAATTATTTGTTATCTCGTCTCTGATTGGCTAATGAATATATTCACTTTGAAGCCGCTGAGATGCTTAGCAACCGGGGATTTCAATCTATTCTTCGGTCCGCGCTTTCCAAATAAATCACCGAATTTCAAACGGTCCGTTAGAATGATATTGCTTTTTGAAAATGTTCACACACTTTGAAAAGGTTCACAAACTTTGAAAACTGTTATTTAAAGATGAATTCTTGTGGAAAGGTATTGATTTTTATAAATGTATAGATCTATATTTATTTAAATATAAATATAGAGCTATATGAAAATGTTATTAATATTTAATGTGGAAATATGATAATAGAAGAAAATAAAAATTAAATAAATATTTGTCTTTTTGTCCACACTCTGGCCCGTCCTAACAATATTATGGGCCATACCCAGTCCTGGGTTCCACATCTCAGAATGTTGAGAGAAGTTTTTACAAGGGTGCGAGACGCCAGCTTGACCATAAGACCATCCAAATGCATGATTGGATATGAAAACATTTCATTCACAGGACATGTAGTTGAAAAAGGTATGCTGCAGATGGAGCAAGACAAGCTTCTTAAGATCAAGAATGCAGATAGACCCAAGACCAAAAGGCAAGTACGAGCATTCTTGGACTTGCCGGGATACTACAGGAAGTTTATCCCAGCATTTGCCGATGTTGCGTCTCCCCTCACAGACCTGACGAAGAAAGGAAAGCCGAACACAGTTGTTTGGATGGATGAACATGAGCAGGCGTTCAATACGCTCAAGGACATGTTAACTCGCTCACCCATCCTCAGGCTACCAGACTTCAAGAGGCCCTTTGTTTTACAAACAGATGCCTCGGACAGTGGAGTTGGAGCAGCTTTGATGCAAGAGTTTGAAGATGGCTTGTTCCCCATAGCATATGCTAGAAAAAAGCTGCTACAGATGGAGAAAAACTACTCCATCATAGAGCGTGAATGCCTAGCCATCATTTTCGGCATTAGAAAATTTCAGAAGTACCTGTATGGTGCGGAGTTCATACTCCAGACAGATTATGCACCATTGTCATACATACAGAAGTGCAAGATAGAGAGTGGTAGGATCATTAGATGGGCTCTGTTCCTACAAAAGTATCAATTCAAGGTTCAAGTAATCAAGGGCTCAGACAATGTATGTGCTGACTACCTGAGCCGTCAATAAAGTAACATATTTTCATGTATTAGTTGAAAACAGTAGAACGTACTAGCTCCCATCCTGATAAAAACGTTTATGTACCGAGTATATACCAGTGGGTTAACGCGTTCGACTACAATACCAGATATCATGGGTTCTATCCTCCGTCGGACAATATCCTTCGGACGAGACTATAAACTGAGATTATATCAGAAGGCATGTTAAAAGAATCAGAGAAACTCTGTCAATCATAAGAGTAGGGCATCACACCCTGGTTTTCTTTTTTTCCTTTCGCCCTCTCTCTTGGGATGCTAATTGGACATTAGCCGTGAGCAGAAACAGAAGAACCTAATTCATTCGTTTCATCTATCTTGGGTTACGCAAGTGAAGTATGGGTTTTTCACAGCATAGCTGCATCAAAAGAGTACGTACAAATTCCTAAAAAACAATGCTAAATATTAAGCAATCAACGAATTGTACAGTTTCATATGGATAATAGGACAATATCTGCTGAAAATCAACTTCCAAATGAAAATTGTCAAATATGTTTTGAAAGTCTATGTGTCAAAATCGGGTAACTGCATACTTACAACGGTAATTAACAAAATGAGAGATAAAACCAACCAGATAAATATTCAGAATTGGGCAAATAACGTGCGTATTTTTTTTACATAATTGTGGTATCAGCGAAGTTTGGTTATACCCTGCGTCAATTGACATAAAAGTATTTACCCTAGTGCTTCGAAGACACCTTTTAGATATGTACATCAGTCAGCAGAACATAGAGATGCATTCGAGTATTCCATTATATCTGAACAAAGAGTTAAAACTTAACTTTTAAATTTCAGATTACTTGACTAAAGTGTACGATGTCAAATTCAGAAACACGCTAGCAAGAATACGCTTGTCATAATTTGGACTGATATACACGTACAAATTGAACGAAATCTTAGGAAATGTGTAATTTGCAACCTACATGATGTTGAAGATGAATTTTATTTTAGCTTGTCCGTCCTTTGTTGAATTAAGAGAAAGTTATATAAAGAAATATTATTTCCATAGACCAAACATGTATCAACTCATAAATCTGTTTAACTGTACGAATGTGAATACGCTAAATAAACTGGCCATATACCGTACTGCTCAAAGGCATTTGAAAAGGGAAAACACCTTCTAGAGTATGATTATAGAAGCTGATTAGCAGACGACCAATATCATGAATACTTTTGTCTACCTTATATACTATTTTCTTTGATAGGCTACTTCCGCCAACTATATCTCTCATTATTTTCTTCTTTTTTATATATAGTGTTACACTTGCTACACGCACCAATGTTTCTTTGAATTGTATTGTGATGTGACGATGACTTGTAGTGTTCAAGTCTTGAAGTAAAAAAGTTTGTTCTGTGCTGTTCTGTTAATCAAAATAAATAAATATATTGATACACATTTTACTGTAGAAAGAGTGCCTTAAACGCACTCATCTTTATACAAAATGATGTTGAAACATAATTTCGACGACTTTGATACTATGCATCAATACTTTTTCTTACACGGTGTATGTACGCTGTAGGAAGAATGTTATAACTTATACGATCACACGATTGCACATAAATAATTGAACGGATTCAGATTGTGAGTTACTATCATTACATTTTTACCAGTGTCGTTGTATTATGAGGGTCATACTTACAACACCGGATAATCTTTTTAGAACTATACCATATCTTTCAAGTTGATACCCATTGAACTGTTTTTTTCATTCGTACAAATATACTGCATTACCGGTACTAGAAGGAAGAGGTCACTCACCCTGTGCGTCATTAGCTTTAACTGTCGCATAGATGGCCAGGAATAGCCGTACAAGCTGGAATAAATGATAATTAAGTGTAACAAACAGTCATTAATGCATATCCGTACACATGCCCACGATCAATCATCAGAAAACCTATTACAGTTTAAGTATTTCAATATATTAAACAAAGTATCGTTTATTAAGGAGATATTTATATGACCGTAAATAGAAGCAAAAAATGGAGCACAAAGTCATTTTCCTGAATAATATGTACTCTCATAAATTCGCAAATTGAACTCATTTATCCAACTTTAGAATCGCAATCTATACAACATATATCATTATAACATTATCTGTGTCAGAATCTACATACTATTTGATCTGTTAAGTGAATGCATTTTCGGTGCTATTCCAAACGAAACCTACAATGAACTGCCCTCAACAGCGTGATTTTTGTCAAGAAAGCGCAGGATCTGTGACGTATAATTTGTAGTGGGAATCATAGCGCTAATATACAATACTATGCTGTGGTGACAACTGATGTTTTCCCTAAAATTATTGACCGAAATATAACAATACGTAGCGATGATATTTCTGATATATCCATTTCCACACACAGTTCGGACCACTTATGACTGGGGTGCAAACATTGACATCGCTGAGACATTTCGGTCCGGTTTCAGTATACTTGTTGAAGTATACAAGGAACCTTTCCAAGCGTTCTTTTTTCAGATGACTAAAACGTAAACAAGTAAACATATTTGATATTATATTTTTTCAGTTATATGCATGCTATTTCTAATGCAGTAGTCACATAACACAACCAATTGAATGATACAGAGCGTTCACCAATGTAAAATTTGTTTCAGACATAGTTATATCGTTCTGTTTAACCAATGCCAATACCAATACGTTTATTTGTAGTTAAAGGCCTCCGTCCCAGAATACAGTACAATTCTACATCAAATTGTATAGTGATACAAATACAAATGCATATTATCATTTATATACAGATATACTGAACGTTAACATGTAATCAACATGAACACAAATAACGGCAATTATGGCAAGTGATATCATACTATTACATGTATAATATTACTATAGCATGTAGTTATGGCGTTCTGCAGTACCCGCGCATCCGTTTCACGTATATGAAGGAGTTGCGCTGATTCTGAACAAGGCCAGTGATATAATGTAGAATGTATCAGCTTAATTCATTTGGTCAACTCTGTTATGGTACATTAATATTACTTAAGTGTTTATTATGTACACCTATATTTAAAGTGCGCTTCAAAGTCCAATCGAGCTGACAGTGGTCAAACAATATCGCACGTAATACATTGCACCCTAGTGACGAGTAAATTCGTCGTTCACACTCAATGCGTACCAGTCTTGTTCTTGTCTGATGCACGCAACGTAGATCCAGATCAGAGGGTTCCTACAGGTGCCCTCTGTTAAGGGTCTGCTCTGTCGGCCGTTATGTTATATACATTACAGACAACAACCCTTAACAGTGAATCTGGTCTAGACCATCAAATCGTTCAAGGCGAATGAGTTAAGTAGATATGTACAATATATAAGACAACCGAGCAGTGGATATCCAAACTAACTTGATTTAACAGGAAAGTATATACATTGTGCAGTAGTGAAAACCATATAGTCCTATTTGTGATTATAGACTGCATGATACAACACCAGTGTATACCAAACACAATATATGTGGTATACTTATTTGTTCATACGGTTACCCCGTGTATGACAATTTAGGAACTGTCTTGTTGCTTTATCATTTCAATAGCTGCTTTTAGGTATCTTGCGATAGCATAGATACCTGCGTTTCTTTGGTCACACATTATCGTAACAACTGGTTTTCATTTGCCACTGAGTTTCTCCACTCTTGCATAAAATACTGGTCTCTTATTGCACTCTACAAAGGACAGAATATTAAAAAGTGTACCTCGTCTTCAATACAGTATATATTCCACTGTGAACAGTACCTGCAAAACATATTTATTCTGTCAATGTTCAAATGACGACCCGTTTCATTTATTAGCTCATGGCTTGAGCAACGAAAGTTTGACAACTGTCTTTTCAATGTGTATGATAAGGGGAGGGAAGTATAGGGTTCTGGGTTTAATTCTCGTTTAAGAAGCTTATATGCTAATGCTTTTGGTGAGTCATTAATGTCACCGTGGATTTCTTGTTTTGCACAGTCGCGTAATCTTTCTTGGACAACGGTATCTGTAATCCACACATGACCGAAGCCGTATCGGAATAAAAGTTACTTAACGTAGGAAGCCCATGTGGTCCTACCACTATCGTCAAGTCTTCTCAACATAATGTAGCACTGCCTTGGATACTTATTTGGTGACATAGTCACTAATGTTGTCCAGTATTTAATAAGTTTTGTCATGTAGCTAACATTAAGGTGATACCTCCCACACTCACTCAATGTCATGAAATTTGTCACATTTTGGTTCAAGCAGGCTATTCTCTTGCAAAAGTAAGTTTGTATTTTTTGATTATTTTAGACTGCTGATATCCCCATAGTTCAGATGAGTACAATATGATAGGTTTAACCATACTATCAAACAGTTTAAACGCGTCATGTTGTGAGAAATAACCGAACCTCTTCTGAAACCTTAGGATTGCGTTTATTGCTGTCATTGCTTGTAAGGCTATAGTCTTGTGTGTTTTTGTCCACGTTAGTTTGGATGTAAAATACGCCCCAAGTATTTATAAAATGGCACTACTTCTATCTCATTATCTTTATAGAACCACTTTTCATGGGTTCTTAACCTACCACCGTTCCTAAAGACCACCACTGTTGATTTATTTAGATTCAATTCCATACCAGTGGTATAACAAAAGTCACTAATGCGGTTTATTTGAGTAAATGCGGTAATTTTCCCGCCGTTTCGATTACAGCGGCTACGTCGTCGGCAAAGAGACTTGCATGCAGCTCTTCAATTTGGTCTGTTATGAATATACCGGATCCACAAGTCGACTTCAGATATGTAAAAAGATCATTAATGAAAAATGTGAAAATAATAGTCGAACTTACAGATCCTTGTTTCGTCCCTATTTCACATATTAAAAAGTTGGTTAAGCCGTCGCGTAATTTAACGCAAAATTTTAACTGGTTGTACATGGATTGTAATACTGCAAGTGGTCTGCTGTTTTGATCGATTCCTTTACGTACGAGGCTGGCCCATAGTTGTCAATGGTCACAACTGTGAAATGCTTTAAATAAGTCAATGAAGAACACGTAAAGACGACCATTACGTCGCGATAGTTATTTCTGTATTACCGCTTTAAGAGAAAACATATTGTCAATAGTAGAGTACCCTCTTCTGAAGCCAGCTTGGGACTCGTCAATGACGTTATAACATTCTGCCCATAATGTCAATCGGTGACTTAAAAGTTTCATGAATATTTTACTCAGGCTGTTTATAACAGAAATTGCCCTATAGTTATTCGGATCGGACTTGCTTCCTGCCTTATGAATAGGAGTAATCGCACTTTCACACCAGTCTACCGGGAATCGTCCTGACGCTAGTATAGCATTGAACAGCTTGTTTAAGTATGGTAGCGTTAGATGTAAAGTATGTTTGTACATCTCAATACATGTTCCGTCTACACCAGGGGAGCCTGCGTTATGTAGCTTTGTGATACTGTGAATAATCTCCTCGTCGTTTATCTCACTATCAAGAATGTCACAGTCTGTGGCCGTCTAAAACATACATCAAGAAAAAGTTCGTTCGGAACAGTATCTGTGTCACGTTCTTTTGCAAAAAGCGATTGAAAGTAATTTAAAAATAAACAGCAATCATGATTTAAATCATCAAATTGGCACAGTTAAGTACACCTCTAACTACTTAAACCGCAGCACTTGTTGTTTTACCTGCAAGTAGGCTCGTTTGGTATTCTTATATAATGCTTATCTGCTCTAGATTTCCATCTACCTAAATACATAAGCTCTTTGTCTGAAGCGACGTTAGCTACGCCTATTCGAAACAGATGTGACCTAAAAGACGTAAGTCTTATCCAATACAGCAGATAATTGGTATCTTGTCACCGGAATAACACCAAAATAGCAGCTCATTTCCTTCTACTCGCACTTTCAAAAATGCTCTCAAATTTTTGACTGGGCAAATTTTGATGTAACAGCTTTCAACTCTAGCGTGTTTCCTTTGCCCCATTGATCATACATAGCATACCTAATATTGACCCCAAAGCGCGAACAGTAGCATGTAACTTTTATATTTAAATCCAAACCATGGACATACTTCTTTGTACTATTCGCCTCTCGAAATAGCCCAAAATAAGCCAATGCAAATGCCGTTTTGAAAATGCACGTCTCATAACTAGAAGAGCATACCGATGACAACTTCTCTAATATTTTGTCTAATAGACTGGGTGTAATTAGCAGACGACTGTCCGTTATTTTGCTTAGTTTGTCCAGGCCAAGGAGCAGGTTTTTGACGACAAAGTTTTATTTAACATCTTTAACATCTAGCCTTTTACAATTGTAACCAATACTAGCTATATATAAGCGTGACGAAGCAGGGGAGTATTTTTCAAAGATAGGTGCGCAATTGAACAGGTAACGTGTTCAATAGTTGGTGGCTACTGAGTAGTAAGATCAAATTACTCCAAGAATTGACTAAAACAAAGTAATACAGTTCTGTAAGCTTCCATGTCTTTGGGGCAAATGCTGCAACTAACAACCGTTCAGATTCAATTCGGACATCAACTTCTGGAATTGGATCCGGTTTGGGCGAAACATCTGGAGCCAAGAGCTGGAAATGTATGAAGTCTTTACGTGACAAAGCATCTGGATATACCATTGTCACAACACGGAATTTTCTCAGCCGCCTTAAACTGACAATTTACTAGTAGCTTGTGCAGTACTTAGGGCCTAACAAGCTGCATAACTCTTGTAGAGTTTGAAGTATATTTATTCAAAATCGAAACCAGTGACAGGTTGTCTGTATGCAACACAATCTTTAGACTCACAAAGCTCAGACCCCATGTAAAGAAACCTAAGACAATTGGAACTAGCTCTAGAAAAGTCAAAACTTTTAATACGTTGGAACTGACCCACGATTTTGGCCACTGAAAAAACAACCACCTGGGTTCAAGATAGGCTGAAAAACCTAACTAATTAATTCAAATCGCATCCGTTAGTAAATAAATATCAAAGTTGATGGACCAAAGACAAAAGCACGACCTGATGGAATAGCCCTGAGACAAAATCAATCAACAGCCCCGTAATGTATTGCAAAGTACGTAAATATATCTTTTGTTCTGGTAAGGGTCTCTTCGATCATACTTTTAAGCTCTTGGAGTTTTATTTGAGGAATTCTAACAACCATTTCTATAGAATCGATCTCCAAGCCTAGAAAAAAACTATCACCTGCACTGGATCAATTTTTTTCACTTCTGTAACAGGCACACCGAAATCCAAACAAAGCTTCTGAAATCCAAACATCAGGTTTTCGCAGTCCCTGGTATTGTGTCTGCCACCAAAGAAAAGGTCATTAAGGTAATGCAAGGAATTCTGGGACCTAACAGATTATATCCATTTTAAAATGTAGCACATTGTTCAAATCACCGGCTTAAGTCTCATTTGAAAAGAATCATCTCTTTGGCCCTACTCCTTTTGGAGGCACTTTAAATTTTGCAAACGGATGTGCTTTGAATGGACCAGCAATTATTGTCAAACCTACCTAGTTCACAATATTGTTTTTAACGGAAACTAAGTTAAGTGCTCTCTGCGATCGCATAGTACCATGATGTAATGAGAACCCGTCCAGCAATTATTCTCAACCCTACCTCGTTCATAATGAGACCCTTAGCAACATCACTATTGTTTTTAACGGAAACTAAGTTATGTGCTCTCTGCGATTGCATAGTACAATGATGTAATGAGAACCTGTATTCAAAACCGTTCAACAAAAATTGTTTATCTGAAGACAGTGAATAATATTTTAAAGCTTCACATAATGCCTTAATGTTTAAAGGTACATTCCCTCGGCATTGTCCTAACTGGACTGCTGATATGTCTTGATGTGCCAGGTGGAACACGGAAACACTGACCTCTTCCTGTGCCCTGCCTAAAAACATAACATGTTACACAAGAGGCAGTCGGATGGAAGCGCTTGCATTTTAAGCAACCATGTGTGAAATGGCATGCCCTAGATACACATTTCCCATTGTTGAAATTATAACATTTGTAAGGCAACTCTCTCTCTGATTCAACGGCCTATATTTTTAATATAGCTATTAAAAATTTCATTCCAAGAAAATAACTTGTTTTAATTTCCTTATTGTCAAGAACCAATTATATGTCTTGCATGTACTTTACATTATTGATGACCTTCGATTCTAATAAAGATACCGCCAGTTAAAATCATTGTAATTCAATATATATTTGACTGTGATTAATAAGGACATAACTAGATGCTTAATTTATAGTATGTAATTCTATGACGGGGTTTGTCACGATGTCACCTATCGATTTCCTTTAAATATGTCGTTGAATATTTGACCATAGTGTAATTCTAACATTATTAATATTAACCATTGTTTCTTAAATGTTGATTAACGATGGAAAGGGCTAACAAGATAAATCTCATCTGTTATAGAGGTTTGATCATTTTGCATCAAATGCAGTGGCATGTAACTGACGTCGTTCTTTATATGCCTCTGGTAATCGTACTTATTTATGCTGAACTGAGCATACAGGTTTACTTTGAAGAATTCCCGACAATCTTAATACATAGCAAGGTTTCATCCGTTTTTATGCATTTATTAACGTTCAGCTAGTGACGATTCGCGTACTAGATGTATGTATTATTTTTTGAAAATGGTATTAATAGTATATAATTGGATGTAATGACATTATAAGAGTATCTATGAACTAAACTACATGTCCATTACTACCATGTTACCTTATTTAAAATAGCATTCTAAGGATTTAACTTATTAATTTTAATGATGTTTCTTACATGAATATTCATTACGGAGTGGGTTAATAATGAGATATCCCTTATAAAAGAAATCATCACTAAATGTTAAAGTTTTTAGAACTGTTATCCGTTAGATTCACATTCAGTAGTACGGAATTGACTGTGACAGTCACGCCGATTTCTGCTAAACTAAACATACATGTCTACGTTGATAGATTCCCAAATACAACTATTATATAACAAGATTCGATAATTCTAAGTTAATCATAAAATAAAACTCTGACATGAACACTATAAGAATCTAGAGATATGACTGCCATATATCAGAAATGGATATTGTTCGAAACGAAAACAGTGTAAAATGGTACGAAATAGACCCATTTACTGAGGGGTACCTGCTACAAGAAGACATTTCTAAAAACGAGAAACAAATAGGATGCATACGCATAAAGCTACGATGCAATACATAGAGGTTTAAATGCAGAAAGAGTGCATACCTAACCAACACTATGCAATTTATTTTAAGTTTGTATTAGCACAGACGAAATGTCTATCTGATATTTTTGCCAGTTGATATAGATATATTACAGGAAGGTGCCACATTTGCAATTTATGTTGGACTCGTCTCCCTTCCGAATTGATAGTCTTCACAACAACAGGTGTTAAGTGTTTGTGTGGCGGCCGTAAAACGTCGCCCCGAACTTCATATATCTACTGATCCTTCGATATCATACATTTCGGTACATTTTGCTCTCGGGGGATCGTCTCCCTTCATAATGTTATGCTATTATTTACGATAATTGCAACATATCTTGTTTTGCTTTACAGTGTTTTATCGATAATATTATTTGCATATATAAGTTGTGTTACGTATTTTAGATGTTGTTTTATGTTTGCCTAAATCTAAATTCATATAACGATCAAAGAAAATGTAAAACGCTACTGTGATAAAATATATGAAAATTCTGGTATTAATGTTTTTTGGTCCATAAAAAATTCAATGATGTTTTAACAAAACTTGAAAATGAACAGTATAACATTTCTTTACTGAGCTCTTATGATTTCTCTACACTCTATACTACTCTACCTCACCATCTTATAAAGAATAAACTTATTAAATTAATAGAAAAAACCTTTGCCAGAGAAAACAAAATGTTCATTGCTTGTAATGTTCAACGTTCATTTTTTTCGAATTCAGAAGTTGAACATTACACAATGTGGACTTGCCTTGATGTTTGTAGATCTCTTACCTTTCTTTTAGATAATATATTTGTACGTTATAAGGATACCATATATCGTCGAGTTGTTGGTATGCCCATGGGTACAAATTGTGCCCCTCATGTTGCAGATTTGTTTTTGTATTGCTACGAGAGGGATTTTATGCTTAGCTTCAAACCTGATACACAGACCGAAATTGTTAATGCTTTTAATAAAACTTCAAGGTATTTAGACGATATTTTGAATTTAGAGAATCCTTATTTTGATACTATGGTTTCTTCAATCTACCCAAAAGAACTGTTTTTAAACAACGCTAATCAATCTGACATTAATGCTTCATTTTTAGATTTGAATCTTTCAATTACAAATGATAAAGTTTCGTCCAAAGTATACGATAAAAGAGAAAATTTTAATTTTAAAATTGTTAATTATTCTTTTCTAGATGGAGATGTGCCACGTTCTACATCTTACGGGGGTTTATATTTCTCAACTTATTCGGTTTGCCCGAGCCTGTTCTTTGCTTGAATATTTTAACAGACGTAATTTAGTTATAACTGATAAACTTCTTAAGCAAGGTTACAGATATTACAAACTTCGGAAAACTTTTTCTAAATTCTATTATCGAAATTTACCACTCATTAGTAAATATAATTGCAATCTACGGACGTTACTGCGACAAGGCATTTCTCAACCAGACTTTTATGGGGATGTTATCTACAAACTTAGGAAAATTCGGGGTCATATCCATTTTCATGATTTGTTTATAAAACGCATTAAAACATTTAAAAAGAAAGGTTATGATCCTATTATATTGCAACGCACTGCATGTTTGGTTATCGACCATTTTACAGTCGGTAGCTACGCTTCCCTCTTTGCTCGCGCGATGACAGGCCGAGGGTAGTACCCTATGATGGTATACTCTTAAACTTGGATACAGGATGAGCTTACCAGACTCATGTATTACTTTTTCCCTGTCGTGCCCTTAACGGCTTACCTGCAGGTGCTCTGACTTCAGCAAAGTCATTGAGTACATATTTGACGGATTGTCACAGTTATTATGCTATGTTTTACATGTTGTCCTGTGTTCACCGTCGTCTATGTTGTGGTAAGTCCAGCGGGGATACATTTATTTACAATATTTGTAAAGCTAGGGTGACTTTGAGAGAAGTGTGAGATTAGGACGTCCGTAAACCGGTTTAAACCCCAGTGGTGTTTTTGCTACTGACCGTGCCAAGGCGGTACTCTCTTTGTCACTCTTCCTTTTGTTTGCCTTGCGTCTTTTTGCTTGTAATTTGTTCATGTGTGGAACGTTTGTCTCTGGTTCTTGTGTGTATTTTGGTGTTTTCTGTGTTCATTTCGTGTGTGTGCGTTTGGGTGTGCGGTTGTGTGTGTGTGTGTGTGTGTGTGTCATGCTGTCTATCGGTGTTTTGGTGGTGGTTGCGTCTTGCATGTGGCTTTGCCTGCTTGACTTTACTACTTTTCCATTTATAAGTATACTTATTAATATTATTGGTGTTATGCTCATTTTCGGGAATCCGACAATGATATTTTTCTGGAATAAGGAGCCTGGATACTCAATGGCATAGGAGAGTACCTGCTAACCGCTAGGAATCTCTTGGCAAATGTATCATGCCGCGGGATGTATAAAGCTTTATGGGCCCGTCACACCATGACGTTCTGGTCAGCGTTCTCTGGCGTTTGAGTAAACGTTGGTAGTCGTCCATGGTCGCTGGGATAGCGCCAGAAGAGCGTTGTGTGAACGATTGTGAACCGGGAATCGGCGGAGAACGCTGGTCCGGAAAGAAGTTTTGAACATGCACAAAAGTTCTCACTGAGACCAGCGTTCTTCAACGTTTGATTTTAAACGCCGAAGAACGTTTAAGATCGTTAATGGAACGGTTCACTAACATTCGATGAGCGTTGAATGCGTTCGGATATCGTTATTCAGTCGTTACCTTAGCGTTGCTTGGTTGTTACTAATCGTTTGCTTTGCAGTGAACGACTCACTGGCGACCTGTCAACGACCGCTAAACGACCCCCCAGCGCACGCAGCGTGTGACTAAAGTCAAGCGAACGTTAAAACGTTATTATGTCGTTATTCACACGTTAGTCACACGCTCAACACGCTCGTCTAACGTTCACAATTCGTTCGTTGTGAGCAAGTGGCACGTTAGCACACGCTAATGGTATTCAGGGGTATCTTACTTGGTCGCTGTTACACGCTTTTCGCGCGTATGAAACACGCTAGTCATGCGTTAGGTACACGTTTATCACACGCGAAATGCGTCATCCTCAATCTAGAACGCTCGAATATTGAACGATTGAAATTTTCAGAGAACGTTGAAAGAACGTCATGGTGTGACGGTCCCTTAACGCGCGCAGCAGACGGGATCTTTCCTCTTTCGAATTTCGGCCAGACAACAACTAAAAATCCATTCATCAAAAGTCTTAAATCTATTTAGCCATACTAAAGAAGTACAAAGAACTAAAATAAAATATATAAACTAAAGCAGCGGGTGATTTAACTTAAAGGACACAGGCCATGACGGAAACTTAAATATTTAATTTACACAAACATTCATAATAAGAAGCACAACCCGAAATAGTTCTACAAGAGACATTTTATTAACTTATTAGAACCATATGTCTCTATTTTATCATTGGTAATAAATAAATTCTATTCATTATAATTTGATATGTCGTATTTGTCCCTGTAAGTCGTCCGCCCACGAAAGCCCGTTTTGCCGTCCTGTTACAGTATCATTTATTTGTTTGTTTTATTTCTCCCTTATTATTTGTTGATAAAACACTAGACGGTTTGTGACTGTTTATACGGATAAACCAGCTTATTTTGGAACAAAACATGACCGATGATTCTAATGTAAACCAAACGAAGCGACTACAGCGATTCTTTATTTTTAAAACCCTTACCAAGCTGCAATGTTTTCAACATAGCTGTCTTGGTGCAGTGGATATGTATCCGGGTTTGCATGTGCGGGATCTTGAGTTCGATTCTAACCAGCGACCAATATTATTTTTATAAAATACTGTCCGTATAGCTACATAACAACAATAAATATTATTAATAGCATGTAGATATAATAATTAATAACAAAACATATATATATAACTGAAAACGAATAAAAAATAAAAAGATATGGAGAAACAGGCTGCTTGCGCAGAAACATTAATAACCAATAACGTAGGTAATATAAACAATGCAAACAAGTTGCTTGTTCATCAGTTATCAGCGTTATAGTTATATTGTTTATTTACAAACGAGTAGGAAATAAACTGACAGACGGAGAGCAAAACAGCTGATGCATATTCGGTCAAATCGGCCCAAGGTCTAAATACGTGTGCAGTTCTTGCAGACTGGCATTGTACCATTTGTTTGCATACCCCATATGCATTATGTTACCGTAAATGTGTAACTGTTTCTAATGCAACCGATTCTATTGGTTTCCTAACAAAAGTGTACTAACGAGAATGACAGACGGAGAGCAGACTTTGCTGAAACGCTCCTCGGCCAAATCACCTCAGCACCTAACTGGTCATAATGTTGTCTGTATTCACAGACAGTGAGATTGAGACTGACACAGTATCATTTTTGAACTTGTATACAATACTGTCCGTTGCTTCATTTAGACGGTTTTGACTCTTTAGACGGATTCATTCATTTTCACAGTATCATAATATCAATTATATTTATAAGGACCTCAATTAGCTGAAACGGCGATGCTCTCTGCGCAGCTTTAACAAACATCAAGTAATACATTTTTTTTTAATTAAATAAACATCTTTACCGTTAGGTCCACCTGCTCTAGATTTTTAATGACTATTGTTTACGTACTTATTACAATCATTTATTTCATCACAAACCAGACACATCGGATTGAGCTGTTACTCTTTACCAAGTAGTATTTTGAGAAATCATAACAATTAAATTAAAAACAACTTTGCTTAAATGGCGCTTACATTAATGTTCTTATATTTTTGTTTATTTATTTGGTTTTACATAGCGTTAGTAGTATTTCAGTTTACTTACAATCTGCAAGACATCCTTACTTGACAGATCGGACTAAGACATGAGTCAAACCCAGTGCTATGAGAAGCAGAGTAATTGTTATTTAGGGACTCCAACTACCTCACCATCGAGGCACTTTCGAATTGAATATTATATTTGTGTTATATGCAATATATTTAAAGTCAAATATCGGTACATATTTGTATAAGCAGCACTTGAGCTGGTCTTTTTCTGTGCTATTAAAACATTATCTACTATGGTGTAAAGAAATATATTAGATAAAGTGTTTACCCTTACTTAAACTATGATTTTCCGCCGATATGTTGTCCTGTAAACCAAACATTTTTAACATAAAACTCAAGGTTACGCTATAGTTAATAACGATATTGGGAAAACGTTGTAGTGATTGTACTCCGCAATTCACCAGAATGTACCAAATAGTCTGCCCGCGCCAGCTCGAGCTCTTTTCTAGTAATATATTAATATTCAACACTTACTTTCAAGTCAACAGTACACATGTTGCCGTCAGGTTGAAACTTCCTTTAAAGCGTTAGGTCCACACCGGACTGTTGAAAAGATATATATAAAAACTATGCGTATCCCTGGCACGATTCAGAGTGAGTGTCTCAAAGGCTCAACAACATTCATTGTTTACAACAATACAAAACATAGTCTACTTTGTCCTTGGTCCTATCTAATTTTGAAATACGATATGTTTTATCTTTAACCACAAATAATACATTTGCCGAGTTACTCGGCCCTGTTTCAGAAAGTCTGAATGCGCCTTCAACTATGCGTCTGCGCATTAACTTCCCTGTTCCTTGTTTCAAGTGCGAAGCGATAAGAGGGATGTATAACAAATATTCAGGCTTGTGGTAATAAAGCAAAAAGGAATGTAGTGCATCGCTGTAGTTGCATTATGCAGTAGGTCATGTCATAGTAGATCATCAAAGAGAAGACTAGCTACAGTACTGTAAAGCAGATAATAGCTTAATACGGTGCATTTTTTACGCAAAAATCTCTTTTATATCTTTATGAAATTTCAATAGCAACGACGACAGCGGTTATACAGGTGTTCTTGATCTTTCTTCCCATGGTGCTGTTCAGTTGCGTTTTGTGTGTGATGTTCCTGCATGACTCATACATGTATTTTCTACTTTTAATTTGCCCCGTATTAAGTAACCACTTGCCATTTTAATATTCATATGTTCAATAGATATAAGGTTGCTTACGACAGTTACTACTACATTGCCACTTTAGATTATACGTCTACGACATACAGGAGGGTTACTCCGATGACTATACTAAGTTGTGTAGTCATTGTGTTTCTGTGTTGTTTAGTTGATCAGGTACAATAATGGATACTGTAACAGTGCTGTATGCGTTAGAGTTTATAAAGAGTTTCCCTTTTAGATTTAAACCTCAGTGAAATTGATAAATCATTTTTAAATATCCAGTATATCTGCAATGATCATTGCTGGTCGGGATGCTTTGCGTTTGTGAGACTTTTAATGTGTGGTTTGTCTTGTTCTTGTCGCCTGTTTACTCAAAGGGTAAGAGTAATAGATGCCAGGACAGGTAATTAATGTATGACTGAAACACACATGGGTTTGATGACACCTGGTTTGCAGAGGTGCGTTCTTTTCAACTGTGGTCGCCAGTTATATTTTGAGACATTTTGAGAATAAATCCACACGTATATATTACTGATA
Source organism: Azorinus chamasolen (assembly GCA_963576725.1). Lineage (NCBI taxonomy): Eukaryota > Metazoa > Mollusca > Bivalvia > Cardiida > Solecurtidae > Azorinus > Azorinus chamasolen. Next base: position 34,590,546 of record OY755250.1, on the reverse strand, counting down.
ATTGAAAAACATGATGTTCATGCGTTTTCTTTAACAGAGGCATTATTTAATTAGTTGGTGGTTTTGATTTGTGAACAAACATACATATCAATACTATCGAATGCGGTTTACTGTTCTAGAAGTTGTATATCTGTTGTATGGTTGAAATGGTCTCCATTATTTAGCATAATTGTAATAAATGACGCAATAAATGGACATTTTTTTATGAATTAGATTAATATGTCGTTTAAGACTCTCAAACAAAGACATTCTACAAATGTGTGACTATCAGGAAATAATAACGATTTCGTAAAACAAGCGTTAGCATTGTTCAAAAGAAATTCAATCATACTTACGTGTAAATATACGAGTCGTATTCTTCAATGATATAGACTAGTAACGAGCTGCTGAATTAACCCTCTAATTTAGTGTTACAGCTCAATTGCCATTATATTCAATATCAGATTATCTTCAGAATTCCAAAAAAAAATGAATAACTTTATTAATTTTGCAATTTTCCGGATTTGTCATCAAGCAAGATGGGACCATGCTGTTTACTTACTTCCATGCTTGTATTGGGCGGATGTAGTTTGCTTCCGATGAAAACTCAACATAAGGCATTTACAATTACTATAGATATACAGTCAAAACTGTCTCAGCGACCGTCCTTTAATAGCGACTTCCTGTAGTATGTGACCCTAATATTTGCTCCCAACGCATTTTCCTATTTATTGAGACTGGGGATAGCGACCTGCCTGTTTCACCTGACTAACGACCGTAAATCGTCGCTCCCGAGATCCGAATCCGCTAATTAATGTGCCTGTTTGTAGTGACCCTATAATTGCGGGTCATTATCGAGTTTTAACTCTCTTGTCTAGAGGCGATTTGTTTAATCTTACCTGCATTGATCTTTGAACAAATTACGACATACCACAACTTTTTCTATCAATCAGAAACAATTAAAAATCCATTTTATTTCACTTTCCTAACCGTTATTATGCTGGCACACACAAAACAATTCAATTGGTCTCAGGTTTTGAAATATTGGCCAAATTTCCCTTAATCCTGGTGAATGATTGTTAAAAGCTATTTGCATATAGAATCACGGATAAGGGATTGACCTCGAGTTTAAATTTGCAACATCCTGTAACCCTTTGCCTGTTACGAAAGTTTGCACTTGCTTCTTTATCAAAGCTTCACAAATTCGCTTATATTTCTTGTAGACATGTTGAATGAGTATCAAACATCTTGAATCCAGATCAGGCTCAGAGTTATTCGGCGTCTCATCCGGATCCAGTTTGTTTGCATACATGACATGACGCTCACGACAAGCAGGTTAAGGGTTAACAGTTTCATTGACTACCTGTCTTATGTGACCCTCCTGGTTTTCTCCCATTGAAGGTCACATAAGACAGGTTTGACCGTAGTTTGTGATTTTATAGTTCATGTACATCTACCATGCCGTAAACACCGTTAACAAAACATACAGTCGCCCGAACAGCACAATGATGGTAAAAAGAACAGCAAATTAACATTTAATCAAAGACAAAAAGAGTTCCACAAAGACATAATAAACCAAACGTAGGTCCAGGTATATCATAGACAGTGTTATCTAACCGAGATTGCGATGTATACACACATGTAATAAGAACAAAAACACATCAACCTGTTCATTCATCAAAAAATCCAACCGCCATTCCATCCATCCATCCATCCATAAATCCATCCATGAATCCATTTATCAATCCATACAATCATCTATACATCCACTCATCCATCCATCCAACAATCCATCCACCCATCCATCCATCCATCCATCCATTTATCCATCCATCCATCCATCCATCCCTCCATTATTCCACCCATCCATGATTTCATCCATCCATCCTTCCATCCGCCTGTCTATCTATCAATCCATTCATCCGTACATCCATCCATTCATCTCTCCGTCCATCCATCTATCCATCAATCCATCGAACCATAAATATATCAATCCTTCCATCCATCAATCAATCAATTACTTCATCCGTTCATCCATTCATCTATCCGACCATCCATCCATCCATCCATCCATCTATCAATCCATTAATCCATTCATCCATCAATCAATCATTCAATCAATCAATCAATATATCCACCAATCAATCCATCCATCCATCAATCAACCCATCCATCCATCCATCCCAACATCAATTCATCAATCCATCATCCGTCCATCTATTCATCGATTCGTCCGTTCATCCATCCAGTCATCCGTCCGTCCATCAATCCATCCACCCAACCAGCTATAATCTATCAAGCCATTTATCCATCCAACAATCAATTAATCCATCCATTCATCTATTCGTCCATCCATCCATCAATCCATTAATCAATTCCTCCATAAATTATCCATCCATCTATCCATCCATTCATCCATCCATCCGTCCATCTATCCATCCATTCATCCGTACATCCATCCATGTATCCGTCCTTCCATCAATCCATCCAACCATCAATCTCTCAGTCCACCCATCCATCAATTAATCAATTAATCAATTCGTTCATCCATTAATATATCCGTTCATCCATCCATTAATCCATCCATCAATCAATTCATCCATCCATCTATCCATCCATCCATCCATCCAATCATCAATCCATCTATTCATTCATCCTTCCTTACCTTCAGTCATCTATTAATTCATTAATCCATTCATCATTCATCCATCCATCAATCCATCCAAATCGCCATCTAGTCATCCATTCATCCATCCATTCATCCGTCCGTCCATCAACCAATCCACCCATCTAGCAATCTTTCAATCCATCCATTCATCCATCCAATCAATTAATCCATTCGTTCATCCTTTATCTATCTGTCCATCCATCCATTCATCACTTAATCCATCCATCCATACATCAATATATCCATCCATCCATTCATCCGTCCGTCAATCTACCTGCGGCAGGGGTATTCCAGTGAGGTAGCACTATAACTTGTCTCATTCGGGTGCCGTCTGCAAATAACTGAAATACTGTTGGTCGGACGTAAAACCCAACTCACTCACTCACTCCATCAATCATTCAATCAATCAAAAAAGTTCAACCATATATTCATCATCCATCCTTGAGTTCTTCTATCAATGTATTGATCGATCAATCAAACCATTATTCCATCCATCCATTTATCCATCCACATTCCTTCGTATAATCCACCCATCCATCTATCCATCCATCTATACATCCATCCATCCATCCATCCATCCATTAATCCATCCATCCATTCATCCATCCACCCATCCATCCATCCATCCATCCATCCATCCATCCATCCATCCACCCATCCATCCATCCATCCATCCATCAATTCATCAATCAATCCATCCATCCATCCATCCATCCATCCATCCATCCATCCATCCATCCATCCATCCATCCATCCATCCATCCATCCATCCATCCATCCATCTATCTATCTATCCGTCTATTCATCCATCATCTATCCATCCATCTGTCCACCTATCCATATATTCATGCATGCATACATGTATCCATTCATCCACCCATCTATCCATCCAAAGCTCCACCAATCGACCAATCCAACCATCAAATCATCCTCCCATCTATAAGTTCATCCAACTTTTCACCCATCAATACATACATACATACATACATACATACATACATACATACATACATACATACATACATACATACATACATACATACATACATACATACCGTCGTATCTTTAAATTTTCGATGTTTTAATTCAATGTTTTCAGATACGGCGAAACGGTTTTGGTAATAAATTAGACTACATCAAAATTACTGTTTTTTTAAGAATAACCAGTCCGACCGTAACCAGTCCTACAGTAGGTTGACTAGGTTATATCTATCATCATTTCTAAATAAGTTCTCTTTTTCTGTTTAGTTCTCTTCATCTTTCTCTCTCTCTGCTTTCTACATATGTCTATCCTGTCTAGTATGCATACTACTCTAAAAAATCGCCGTTCTCAAAATTATGCGCCCGACTATAGATATCAGATCCATGTTGTTCACAACACAAGTCAACACATGACTATGCGGAATAACTCTTATATTACTTTTAATGATATTGTTTTAGTTGCCTCCCTTCTCCCGATAGGTTTGATATTTATTTCACTGTGGCAGTGACGATTCCTGTTTTACTCATTGGGAGAGCAAATGGTTGGGGTGCGTGTGTACAAGTGGATGCATCATGAGTCTCGTAGTTAGCAGGCCTCGACGAAGAATAAGACTATACGAATATATATTAAAGTGTCTAATAATATATTACTAAACAAGTTTTTATAAGTATTATAAAACAAATGAATGGTCCTATTTACACAATAAAGGGAATACTTAAAACTAGAGAGTTCTGTTTCGTGTTGAGTTAAAGTTGTGAAAATAATCATCTCCTTCAATCTGGAGCAATTTTGACTTCTTCCGATTTGACCAAACATTTCAGACACTGCTACGAAAATAACAAATATATAAATTATTGGTATGACGCAGAGTTACTCGGTGTCTCTATCATATCCTACCAGCTTTCAAATGCAAACCAGGAAATGAGTAGCAAATGACAGGATAAAGGTTAATACACTGGCAAACTGGTTCATGAATAGGTATTTTTATGTATTGTTTGATCGTAACACGCAATTAGTTTAATCTCTGTGTGTGTTTTATGCAATTTAAACCTTAATTTCCTTAGACATAAAACTCACTCCTCCCTTATTTAATATTAATTATAAACAAAAAGTTGTTTTAAACGTTACCGTAGATGAAAACGTTTATTTTCAAGATGTACATATGTAGATCAAACCCCGATAATGATCTCTCTAGTCTGGGTATATACTGTTTACGCATGACTGTATTATGTACCCGGTTCATGTACATAAAAGGTTGATGCTAAATACAGTGTATGGTATGTTATGCTTACCCCTTCCCTGTTCTATATTTAGGCCATTTTTCAGTACCTACTGAATATTCATTAACAAAATAGTTATACAGAATTCTTGAAGATGGGACATTGTAGACGTTTTAGAAATTAAAGAAACAGATTTATCAAATTCTAATAGCAAACAGAGTAGACCCTGATCAGACGGCTCCTCTAAGAGCCGTCTGATCTGGGTCAACTCTGTTTGCAAATGCGTGAAAACACTTTTGTATGAGGACGTCCATATATGGGACGTAGGCAAACAGTGTAGACTCTGATCAGACGCCGCATATTACGTGTAAATATTGATCCTGTTAGATGCAGAGTACACCGGCGTCTCATTTTGGTCCATTCATTGGAAATAGGTATTCAGAAATTTTCTTTTGTGTAAACAGAGCTTAATGCGTCGCATATAGTATTGCTCATAGTAATCAAAAGTCTGTATATCTTAACACTAATTGAGTTCAATAGTCCACCAGTGTTTACTATAGAGTAATAGCAGCATGAAATGCGTAAGCATGCTAGAGAGTGTTGATTGACAAACAATGAAGATCGTTATCATCCTCCATGGGTCACTACATCTGGGTCTACACTGATTGTAATTCTCTATGGATGCTTGTTCCGAGTCGGAAAGGTCAGTACTAAATGGGACTAAAGCAACTCTTGTAGTACAAAAAGAGAAAATCGCAGATTTGGTTTTATTCATCAATTCATGAGCAGTAATTGCACTTGCAATAATGCTCACGTTCCCTAGCACCTGATTAAGAGTTATTCATATTCAGAAGAAACTGTACTGAAATGCATGATGAATGAAGGGAAAGTATATCAACACTGAGGACACCAACCTTTTTGACATATTTACACTGTTTTAGTGTTCGAAATTGAAGATTTTATAGATTGTATCGGACAACTAACCCTTACTCCGTGGAAATACATATATCTGCTCAACTTTGAATACGGTGCAATTTTAACTAAAATAATTGACCAAATTGCATGAGAAATACTTTTAGAGAACTACTAACCACATTACAACTTGTGTGGATGCTGACGAGAAACAACGTTGCAGGTTTTCGTATCTGGATACAAGCTGTTCGCAAATGATAGCTAAGTTGCGAGTTGCAGGCGAGTGGTTACTTGTTTAACATATGCTACTAAATATGTAACACATAGTGTACGCACCCGACGGACCATAAGGCCTAAAATGTCTTTAAGAAGAAGGTTATCACCTGAATGAAATTTATTTCTATAAATAAATCACCTAGACAGATATACTCAATCTGGTCCAAAGAGCTAAGAATACAAATCAATTATGTTGTAACTTTCTACAGTAGACCCGGTCTTTAGCATTGACCATAGATGTCTTTAAAATATGCTGTTTGGTCAATGCATGGCAACGGTAATGCAGAAAACTTTTTTATGTAACCTTTCTGTACATAATATATGATGTACATAATAACTCTAACACAAGCACTAACCCGCCTAGTTCAGAATGCCATATCCGGTATAAATGTTTAAGTATTGTGCATTCTCTAAAAGGAAACAAAACGCAATATGTTTGCTCATTCACATTTAATTCGCTCGCAGCACGCGAAAGGTAATTAATGCAGAATAGTTATGCTTTCGCCTGCTAAGCTCGGTATGCAATTCTTTGAGAGCAAGTCTGCTTTAGACGGGGTCCAAGCTGTTTGACACTCGGGCTATAGTTTTGCGAAATTCTAACATATAGAAAACAGTAAAAGCTTGAGCAGTTAGCAGTTTGGTAGAAAGATTAGAATAAAGCGAAATACAGTCATCATTCTCTTTTACTCTGATATTTGTGTTTTTTCGTATTATAGTAGATTGTATACATGTTTAACCCCTTCATCTCTATATTGTCAGAGTGTAACACAAATCCACTGCTCATAGATATGGGGGCGTACTCAGCCCTTCGCTTGCTGAATTTTAAAATACATTTATCCTTCTTTACCCATGTCCTGTTGTATGATTGTATATATGTTTACTATGTAAAAGTATTTCGCTGTCCAATCACTGCTGGGGAGTGCACTGGTTGTACAATCATCTTGTAAATAGTGCAGACTCTGATGAGACAGCTCTTGCGTTACATTTTCGATTCAATTGTGGTCAAAAGTCTAAAACCACTCACATTCAATACTAAAAGTATCATACACTAAAACACACAGCCTATTCTAAGTTCTAACACTTTACCTAATCAATCGTTACGAAACCATTCATATATTAATGAATAATTATATTATCATAACCTTTACGTCTGTCAATGTCTTATATGTTTACTTATGAACTAAACTAGAGCTCCACTTCTATCATAGTCAGTCGTTATCTTATTTAAACTGTCATAATAATTATTCAGGTAATTACTCTTAACGATGTTTCTCACATCACATGGATATTCATGAAGGAGGTTGTTAATGAGGAAATCGTATAATGTAAGAAAATCGAATATTGAAGAGTGTGATCCGCTGGATGCAAATGAGTAGCGTATGCTTAACGCATGTAAGCGCATGAATAGCGTATGAATAGCCATATTTACTTAACATAAAATAGAAATTCGTCAGACGTACGTTACAATTACGTTACTGATACGCTATCCATATGATAGCTTTACTGACCGACTTAATGCCACCGTATGTGAAGCGTATGTGAAGTGCCTTTACCGACATTCTAGCGTTTTCAACGTGTACCTAGCGTATGATGGGCGCATGCGAAATGTTTAATTCATGCACTCGTATACGCTGACCTTTTGAATATGTTCAAAACATATTTCCGGACATTGAGTATGAGAGTGTACACCGATGTATGGCAGCGTAAAAATCCATCCATCATTCTTTCATCCATTAATACAATAGAACCATAAAACCATTATTATACCCATTTGTATAATGTACAAGAGGTAACGAACAAGCTGTTGGAACCGAGATCCAGGCTGCTTGTAAATTCATCGTACCAGATCGTAAAGAAACACACATAACCTATGTTATGTTATATTGTTTTATTAATTCAGTGTAGATCAGTAGTTGGATCATGATAAGCGACCGTCTAACATGTATCGCCTAGTATGGTATGGATAGAATTGTCGATATGAGTATATTTCAGTGAAGTTTGTAAACAGTTTGGATCAGTGTGAGAAGCTGAGTGACTCAGGTTAAACATTAAAATGTGTCGCCACTTTACATTGCTAATGTGATCAATATGCACCTCGAGCTGCAGTAGCCTGCATAATTTCCATAATAAATGTATTAATGGTTTTTAAAAAGATAATGTGTCAGCCTGTCATAATTATGATCTTTGCTGCCCTTTACTGCTGTATCTATGTTCACTTTATGTTGACGTTCTGTTCATATGTTTCCTGTTATCTACAAATTGAATTGTATTTAAAACCAGCTTTAGTGCTAATTAGATTTATTTGTATATAAGCTGATTGACTCTCCGCCTTAAAGTTTTTAAAAGCCTGATCGAATCGGAGGTGGTCAAAATGATATCAAATACGAATTTAAGCAAACACTTTTTTCAGAGGTTTGGTAAGGGTGATACTGAATATTCATAATTTAAACTAATATATATTAGCTGGATTTAGATTGTTTACAGCATTTCTGACTGATGCCCTATTCGCTGGCTTAATGCTAAAATATAAAGGGCATGTGTATGCCCCTTTCTCAAAATAATCCGGCATTTTCTAGTTCTTGGAGTAGGGTATGTTTTCAATACAAAATGTAATTAGATAGACAGAAAACTGTCCCGGTACACGAGATGAATTACACTGAAGCGTATGTTGTTTCCAAGGTTTCATGTTAGGACGTGACTCGTTGTTTATTCCCGCTATCAGCCTGCGACATCCTTATCTCTTTTAATTGTTCAAATAATTGCCAACATTCTAAAGGCTTTATGCATATGTACAAGTGCCTCGGGTTGTAAAAAAAAAATTTGAAACAGCATGGTGCACTCCTTAATATCAATAATGTGTTGCGCGAACAGCGAAATACAGTTAAATTTCAATATATCGACCTCGGATAACTCGGTCATGCGGACAACTCGAACTAAAACTTCAGTCCTTCAAAAATTTACAATACAGAATTTCTCTAAAATGTATTACTACGCATTTCTATAAACATGTGTGACAGCTTAATGCAGGTCTAAAGTAATACTGAAAACTCCTACATAAGCTTTCAACATCACTTTAGACCTGCATTAAGCAGTGAACATAAGAACTTATCAAGATCAGAAATCGGATAAGAACTTCTTTTATCACTTATTTGTGTGGTCCCATGAAGCTCGGAATATCGATGTTCAACTATATATACAGCAGCATCTGCCCTCGGCGGTCATTTTTTTATTGAGCATAAGAGCTTTGTGAATAAGAGAACAAACTTCAACGCACATAACCTTTCTCAAATGGATAAATATTAATAATATGCACCCTGCGCCGCACTGGAGTAGTTTATGCATACCTGCATAAAAAATCATTTCAGTGTCCCCGCAAAGAAGGACCAATGGGAACAAAACACTACTACACAAAAATATACGTTTAATCACACTGTTTTGGGGAAAAATAATGCCATTACTTTCATAATGTGTATGGGGTAGTTGGGTAAATGGATTAACACAAATACCCTATGGTGCGTTATGCTACGGTACTGTATATATTGGGATGTAGTGTAGACTTAATTACATTATGGGTACATTTCGGTAATGTGCGATTCGCCACATACAAGCCTAAAACAGCATATAGCATGGCTTGTGTGTAAATGTATAGTTTTACTCAAATGTCAACGATTTAACCCTTTCACCGTTATGTCGGAAACATGCATCACGACAAATAGATTTAATGTTTTGTCTCTAACTTTATTGCTATATATGTGTTTTTTTCCTTTGAAAGTTGCATTTATTGATCTAATTTCCTTATCTTACCGAAGTATTATACTACATTAGTTTGCAGACAATTAGAATTTTGACGCCGAAAGGTTAAACTAATGATATCCTTCAAGTAGATGTGTAAGTCGTCGTATATTGATCACAATGTATTATTAAGACGGAGGTAATGTAATATGTCAGCTGCCCTTGACATTGTCTGATAATGGTCTGTAATAATTATAGTTTCGGAAATTTGGTATCTATTTTCTAAAGTTGCAGTAAGTAATGAAATCGAATGATATTGTAGAGCATTAGAGGTTTCCTTGGTACCATTTCTAGTCGACTTGACATGACTTTATCTTATCACAACCATTACATCGGTCAACGCCATTAAACAGTGTAGACCGAGGCAAAACCAGGCGGATGCTCTAGGAACCGTCGTACCGGGGTCTTATCTCTGTATCTATGAACTACCATTTCTACATTTTCTACCATGTTCAGATTTCTTCTTATTCAAAATGTCATTATAAACGTTTAACTAATTCATTTTAATGATGTTTCTTACATGAATATTCATGACGGAGTTTGTTAATAGGGAGACATTCCTTATAGAAGAAAACATCGCTAAATGTTAAGAGTTTAAAGAAGTGTGATATGTACAGTCAGTGGTATGGAATTGACTGTGTCAGTCATATCGATTTCTGCTGAACTGAACATACATTGCTCAATTGATAGATTCCCAATTACATCTATTATATAACAAGGTTCAATAATTCTAAGTTAATCACAAAATAAAAGTCTGACATGAACACAATAAGAAACTAGAGATATGATGGTCATATGGTTTATATTGTTTGAAATTAAAGTAGTGTAAAATGGTACGAAATAGACCCATTTACCTCAGAGTACCTGCTAAAAGAGAACGTTTCTAAACACGAGAAACAAATAGGATGCATATACATAACGCTACGATGCCAACTATAGAGAATTTTTAGAAAGAGGGCATTACATAGTTTACTGTCCTTACATCAGTGAATCCCACAAAAATGTATAATGCAATACTAATAATTATATTATTAGTTTTAGATACCGTTTGGCAGACATAACACTAAATCAGATTTTACTTAACCAACACTATGCATTTTTTTTAAGTTTGTATTAGCACAGACGAAATGTATATCTGATAGTTTTGCCAGTTGGTATGGATATATTGCAGAGAGGTGCCGAATTTGGATATGAATTTTATACTGTTATTTACGATAATTACAACATATCTTGGTTTGCTTTACAGTGTTTTATCGATCAAATTATTTGCGTCCATGAGATGTGTTACGTATTTTAGATACTGTTTTATGTTTGCATAAATCTTAAGGCACACAAAGTTATGTCATTACATGTATAAATCCGTCCATTGAAGCTATTTATATAATTCCTTGGTTAGGTGACTTCTCCAAACTAATGTCACCCGTGATAATAAAGGAACGTTCTGGCTTCACACAGTAAGAGTTGTCAGTTTGACATTTTAAAATGACGTAAACAATCTAAACTCCAAACAGGACAATTGCATTTCAGCTAGTTATTGAACTTGTATCTATTTGCTCTGGTTTGGTATCTCACGATTACTTTTGTTATCTCCATGTTAAGGCTCAGAAGTGTAGACCACAAACGGCATGAGCATTTTCGTTTAACTGTCCTTCTTGAATACGGAATGAAATGCTTGTCGAATTATGACACTATACACAATTATATGAGGGATATGCACTAGCATTTGCAAACCGTTTTTAATAAGAGAAACTTACTTTGGATATTACAGCAAATGATATATTTACAGAAGACAATACTGGCAATTTGAATAGCTTAGGCTGTCGTTTTATCTGTCCCATAACATGTTATTTCGCTTTAGTTGCCACTGATACATTGGCAAATGCTTAAAAGCAATATATATACATATATGCTCTTTCGTTGCAGATTATAATGTTTGAGGCATATCCATTCGGGCAACTGAATATCTGTTATCAATGTTTTCTTAAACATATTCAATGGCGAGTTTTTATCTGTACAGTGGCAATAGCCATAATTCAAACAATCCATTTATTTATTGAATTACTTCAAACAGACAACAGACTTTTAGAGATAGATGTACTTGCCGCGTCATAATACTACATAGGCAAGGTTCAAACCGCGACTGCGAACGATATACTAGATATATTGGATAAACAATGTGCCTTAATACATATTTACAAATAACTGAGAGTTGCATAGATTGCATATTGGCTGTTTCATTACATTTTAAATAAGACGATACTACATATGAAACTCATAAATATAAATATTAATATTCAACACTCACTTTCAACACCGCAGTACACATGTTGCCGTCGGGTTGGTACTTCCTTTAAAGCGCTAGCTCTAGACCGGACTGTTGAAATGAAGATATGTTTAAACTACGCAAATTTCAGAGCGTCTCAATTGTTCAGCAACATTCATTGTTAACCCTTCTCTTGCTGAATTTTAAAATACATTTCTCCTTCTTTACCCATGCCATGTTGTATAATTACATATATCTTCACTGTGCACAAGTATTTCGCTGTGAAATCACTGCTGTGGAGTTGCTGGTGGAGCACTGGTTGCACAATCAACTTGTAAATAGGACGGTCCCTGATGAGACAGCTCCTGCATGACTGTCTCATCTGGGTTTTTACTATTTACAGGTAGGTATATTGACGTGAATAGCAAGCGAAAAGTTAACAAAACATACAAAAACATAGTCTTATCACTCCTTGGTCCTATTCAGTGTTGAAATACGATATGTTGTATCTTTAACCACAAGAATACAGTTGCCGAGTTACTCGGCCTTGCTTCAAAAAGTCTGAATGCGCCTCCACCTATGCGTCTGTGTATTTACTTCCCTGTTCCTTGTTCATATCTCAATATATTGTTCTGTATTGAAATTATCTCAAGTGCGATGCGATAAGAGGGGTGCATAGCAAATTTCTGGCCTTGTGGTAATAAAACACAAAAAATGTAGTACATGGCTTTGGTTGCATCATATAGTAGGTCCTGTCTTAATAGACCGTCAAAGAGAAGTATAGCTACGAGTCTATAAAACAAATAGTAGCTTAAAACGGTGCATTATGTACGCAGAAAGCTCTTATATATCTTAATGCATTATCAATAGCAACGAAGACAGCGCTTATATGGGTGTTCTTGAATATTCTTGCCATGGTGCTGTTCGGTTGGGTTTTGTATATGGCGCTTCCTGCATGACTCCTACATATACTTTCTACAATTCATTTGCCGTGCATTAAGTAACCACCTGCCCTTTTATTGGCAAAGTTTTTGGTAAATGACGAAATAAATGAACAGTTTATTTTCGAATTTACCCCATCCCTGTTCCATGTTTATTTCAAATTTCATAACCTATTGAATATTCATGGACAAAATGGTAATAATGAAATACGTAAGATGTAACACTGTATCTATTTTAGAAATTAATGAAAGAGATCTATCAAATTCCAATGGCAACAGAGCAGACCCTGATTAGACGGCTCCTCTAGGAGCCGTCTGATCTGGGTCTACGCTGTTTGCAAATGCGTAAAAATACGTTTATATGAGGGAAAGGGTTAATACAATATTTCGTGTAAGACTCTCAAAAACGCCACACTCTTCAAATGTGTGATTATAAGGAAATAATAAAGATTCCGTAAAACAAGTGTTCAACAGAAAGCCAATCATACTTCATTGTACACATACGAGTCGTATTCCCCAATCATTTAGACGATGAAAGAGCTGCTGAAATAACCCTCTAACTCATGGTTACAGCTAAATTGCCATCATATTCAATTTTAGAATATCTTTAGAATTCAAAATAAATTTATTAGATTTGCCTTTTGTCTATTTTTCACCAGTGCAAAGCTGTTTACTTACGTCCATGCTTGTATTGGGCGGATGTGGTTTGCTTCCACTGAAAACTCAACATTAGGCATTTTCAATGATTATAGATATAGTCTGTGCGCTTGATTGTATAGTGTGTGTATGTGTCATGTCAGACACACCGCATACAAAACATGCATTCGCCCGAACAGCAAACTGATACAATGAACAGCAAATGTACATCTTACCAAAGACAAAAACAGACGGACAACGACATATCAAACCAAACATAGGGCGGGAGTCCAGTTATATCTCAAAAGCGTTATCTAACTGAGATTCTGATGTATACATACATGTAATCAGAATAAAAAAATAAATATATCCATCCATCAATCAATCCAACCGTCAATCCATCAACCAATCACTTAATCCAGAAATATACATATCCATTCATCCATCCATGCGTTCATTCATCCATCCATCAATTCATCGATCGATCCATCATTCCATCCATCCATTCAACCATCCATATTTTCTTCGTATAATCCATCCATCAATCAATATGTCCATCCATTAAAAACATCCATCCATCCATCCATCCATCCATCCATCCATCCATCCATCCATCCATCCATCCATCCATCCATCCATCCATCCATCCATCCATCCATCCATACATACATCCATCCATCCATCCATCCATCCATCCATCCATCTATCCATCCATCCATCCATCCATCCATCCATCCATCCATCCATCCATGGAAAAAACTCTCAATCAAATGATCAATCCATTCATCAATTCATCCAACCATTCACCCATCCACCTAATCATCCATCCATTTATCCACCTATCAATCAGTTCATTTATTCAATCATAGATGCATCAATCGTCCATCCATTTATCCATAAATTCACCAAACCTTTCATTTAAAAATCAATGAATCAATCCAACCAACCATTCATCCATACATCATTCCATCTATCATTCGATTTATCATCTAACCACCCGTCCAACAATCCATTTATTCATCAATTTGTTCATTCATGCATTCACTTATTTTATGTCCATACATACATACATACATGCATACATACATACATACATACATACATACATACATACATACATACATACATACATACAAATACATACATACATACATACATACATACATACATACATACATACATACATACATACATACATACATACATACATACATACAATACATACAATACATACAATACATGCTCGCACGCACGCACGCACGCCGCACGCATGCACGCACGCACACACGCACGCACGCACGCACGCACACACATACATACATACATACCTACATACATACATACATACATACATACATACATACATACATACATACATACATACATACATACATACATACATACATACATACATACATACATACATACATACATACATACATACATACATACATACATACATACATACATACATACATACATACATACATACATACATACATACATACATACATACATACATACATACATACATACATACATACATACATACATACATACATACATACATACATACACATACATACATACATACATACATACATACATACATACATACATACATACATACATACATACATACATACATACATACATACATACATACGCAGCACAGTCCACAATCATGCAGAATAACTCTTCAGTCACTATTTATAATAATACCTAAGTTGCCTCCCTTCCCCTGAAAAGGTTTGGTGAATGCCAGTGTTTCGTTTTGTGTGGAGGTGACGATTCCGGTCTTACTCTTTGGAAGAGAAAACGCATTGATGCCACATAGTCGATGTGACTTTGAGATGATACAGCTTGCATCCTGATGAGATGCTTAGTTTTTCGGTGTCTCTACTGGATGATTTGTTTTTTCAAATCCAAACTAGGAAGCGAGTAACGAACAGCAGGATAAAGGTTATTCGTATACTGACAAAAACACTTCTGCTATTCGACTACATTACAAACGTAATATTTAACAAATATTTCAAATCTGTTCATTTATATTATATTAGGTGTAAATGAATACGTGTTTTACAGATATATTCAGTCACAATGGCTACATGTGTGTTATATACAATTTATTTAAAACTGAGTTTGCTGAATAATTTCTCAATGTTTATCACTAACGAACACGATAACTATGACAAATAGTGAAGACCCCGATCAATTAACTTTGCCCGGGACAATTTGATATGGGTCTATATCGTTTATACAGGTCTTAACTTGGTCCATGCACATGAAAGGTTAATGCCAAACTATTTGATATGCTTAAATATTTTCAGATATCCTTCACGTTAACCGTCACTGTCCTTTAAACTACTTTGATTATAGATTAAATAGCAGGAGTCTAATCTGGGTTCACTGTCCTTTTCTATTGAATAGGGATTATTTTGTTCCGACAATAAGACATCTAACACCTCAACTCTTTCACCGCCACAGTTGGAATAGCGAGTTCTTTTGCAGATACATTTAAATTTTAATACCCCGAACTTCAAGGGAAATGTAACATACTTCAACATAAGAACGGTTTCCGTCATTCGATTTTTTATCTAGGAAAACACACAGTTATCACCTGCACAGCTTAATGCAGGTCTAAAGCAATGCTGAAAGCTATATAAGAACTGTCATAAGTGTTTGCAGATATGCGTAATTACATATTTCAGAAATATTGTGGATCTTGGAAGTACTGTGCCTTTTACCACCAGTTATCAAAATGTTCCAATTAAGGGGGTTCCGGATAATGAAATTCAAATGTAATTTTGATCTAGATGATATATCGAATAACTAGGTGTCTCATCTAGATCCACTGTTTTTTAAGAGAAATTACAGAAAATTCCACTTGGAAACCTGGAAACTTGGAAAACTAATGGGAGGAACTTTATTTTTCGGCGACAGGGCTAAGGGTTTTACCTGCAATACAATAATGACCCGTTAGCTATTATCTCTATCTGAGCTGTAGGATCATTGCATGATTTAACACACGCGCACCACATATTCTATTACCGCAAACTGTGTACCGACGCTTGGGTGGTGGTTAAGATTTCAATAAACCAGGAAGTTTTAAATGACAAATTAACCTGTCGTGCAGTCAAAACCGGCTTGGCTTTCGAATTGGTTTAAACATGTATGAGTCATATTATTAAACAGAATATAGTCCTAAATATGGAAGTTGTACGGCTTTTATTTTAATCGATTCTTATATAAGATTCTATGTCTGTGATATATAAATCACGTAATTTTATTCGAGCTAATATTGATAAATATATCATACGATCGTCCGTGCGGCCCTATCTGTCGTTTTATCATCATTCTCCCATCAATCTTCTAACTTGTAGAACAATTAGTCCATCTAGACAGTCACTTTCCTTCTACCGATCACTTAATTGATACCATTCCATCATATGATAAT
Organism: Azorinus chamasolen; assembly: GCA_963576725.1. NCBI lineage: Eukaryota > Metazoa > Mollusca > Bivalvia > Cardiida > Solecurtidae > Azorinus > Azorinus chamasolen. The sequence goes on along the minus strand of OY755250.1, from coordinate 34,573,420 downwards.
GATTTATAATAACGAGTGTTTTATTCCTAGATTACAAGTATGCCGCAAATATCTATTTATTGTCTATTACATCAGCCCAATGTCATTTGAAACATTATATTACACAAGCATTTGCCTGAATTTCCCATGAATCCATTGTCAACTACGATATCTAACACTATTAATGCTGTATGTTTAAATAGTCATTTCAAAATTGGAACATATCAAGCTAATCGTGAATACGTTGTGTTTTCAAGAATATATAATATGGCAAATAGTGGAACCCTCTATGAGCCCTCTTATATGAGTGTGTACTCTTTGTAAAGGGTATCAGCGAGACATTTTCCGCACGATAAATGATTAAGAAAAGGTCCAGCTTTTTTACAGCTGTAGATGTTGATTTATCATTTTCAAAACAAACAAGTAAAACAGTCTTACCTTCAATCTGGACACCTCCATCGCAGGTTATAAAGCACAATAATGGTGATAACTGGATTTTTCTTTCAGCTATACCTTTTCCCCAGGGTTTAAGTTGTTATTTTCTGCGTGCTAATGCCCAGCCATCTAGAACAGGATGGCATGCGCAATAACAGGACAATGTTTATCCAATTGCCATATCGTAAATCTTTGCGCGGTGTGTGAAATGTCGACTGCTATGATTTTAACGAGCTATGTTAGTCTTTTTTGGTCATAAACGATGAAGCGGGTGTTAATCATTATAGTTTTATGATGTAGAGTGCATTGGCGACGCATCTAGATCCATAAATTTAAAATGCGTATTCCTAAATTTGCTAGTGTGGGAAGAGAGATTAATGTGTCGCATATAGTACCGCTTGTAGACATATTTGGTTTTAATATCTTAAACACCAATGTAGTTGAATAGTTCACCAGTGTTCTACTATAGAGTAAACTCAGCATAAATGACAAATAGCGCATACCCTGATACTCCTGAATGGGTCATTTGAGATGGGTCTATACTGTTTGCAGATGACGCTGCATGCTTTTTCCGGGTGGAAATGGTTTATACCCACAATGGGACTCGGCATCCGATCAAGACACAAACTGTTTAATACATTTAAATCGGTTAAATGTTAGAAATGGAAGAAATATTATACATATTGACAGATAACTACACATTACTCCGTGGTAAAATAAGTATCTGCTCAAATTTGGATGCGGTGCAATTCCAAATAGATCGCATCATTCATATTACAGTGTGGGTGCTGACGAGCCATACATTTCAGCATTTCTTATATGAATCCAAACTGTTTGCAATTGCCTGCTAAATCGCGAGTAGCAGGCGAAAGGTCCCGTGTTCAATATGGTATCATGCTTCATGATATTGTAATGAATAGTGTATGCATGCGACGGATCACATGACCTAAATAGTTTTTTTTCTGAAGATGTTTATCCCGTGAATGATATTTGTGTCTATAAATGAGTGTCCTAGACAGAAAAAGCAACACACTGACAAAGAGAGTGTGAATCTGTTTCATTTTCAGATACAATAAATTGTACAATATAAATACATTTTATTGTACAACTAACTAATACGTTGTTTATTCTTCAATAGACCATGTCCTAGGCGGAATATTATTTAAAAAGCAGATGGTTGTTTAATGCATAGTAAACGTAATACAAAAAATTACTATGTGAGCTTCTTGCAATAACTTTGTACTGCATTTAAGCTACATTTAAGCTACTACCGGACTTAAACACATATGTTTCAGGTTCAACTGTATTTAATATAAAGACCTATTGTCTGTGTTACCAGATGTACATAATAACCCCGACCGAAGCACTAAACCCCCGCCTAGTCCAGAGTGCAACACCCGACATAAATGTTTAAATTTCTATTACTCTTTAACATGTCACAACTTTCTCTCTCTCTCTTTGCTATTTCATACGTATTTTGCAAACACTTAGGTACGTGTCTGAAAGCAAATAAAATGTGTTTAGTCATTTTTCTGAATATCCATGCTATTTTATCATGAAATTAAACAAGGAAAACTCAGCAACAAACATCATGATAAATTCCCCTTAATCGGTCGTGCATAATTAGGTCCCTCGCAACATGTCAAAAGTCAACATTTCGCCTGCTAAGCTCAGTTTGAAAGCAGCTTTGCTCCAGACGTGGACCAAGCAGTTTAACACTCTATCTCAAACGTTTAACATAAATAGAGGTAAAAGATTGAGCAAACTTTGTTTGAAAGAAGAAAACTGAATGAAAGACAGTCATTATTCTCTCTAACTGGGGTAGTTGTGTTTTATTTGTATTTGCGTTTTAGCAGGTTGTATACTTGTTTAACCCTCTCGTTTAGAATGGAAGAGTGGAACATCCGTGTGTAACCATAGAGACTGTGCATTGATAACGTGTCGTATTTAAAATCCTTTTCAACGCCTAATTGTCAGAGTGGAATAGTCAATTCATGCTTAGCTATAAAGTCCACTCAGTATTAGTGGCTCAAACTTCACAGATCATTTTGAATGGCAAACAGTGCATACCCTGATCAGATTTTCTGCACTGTTTGCTAATGGCAGTGCATGTATGCAATGTAAGCGTTAACGCGTCGATGATTGTCGTTTAATCTCAGCCTGAACTTCTAGCCCTTTGTTAAAGAGCATTCAACAGTACAAACAGTGTTGAATGTTTAAACTTTAATGTTTAACATCACGGTGATATGATGTAAAATCATTACGGAGAGAAAAAGGTTGATGTCTGAAGCAAAACAACCTTAAACATTGACTGGTGTAGCAAATAGTACAGGCAATGCCTTCCTCAACATGGAAAAGGTCGATTGCATTTCTTATTAAGGTACACAATAGTAAGATTAGGTATTTCAATAAAATATTTTTTATAAACTGATACAGGTTGTGTAACATTTTATTTCTTTACTGTTTAAGTAAAAAACATGACACCACGAATACTGATATAGAACAGTATATAAACGCGGAAATTGTTGGCCAAGACATGAACGATTAAAGAATTATATATAGTGTCTATGATATGCCATAAGCAAATAAAGCAGCCCCATTCGCTAACAGAGTAAACCCATTCTAATATGTTTACAAATGACCAGAAGGGCACCGCTAGGGCACCGCTATCAGCAAAAGGGTTAAACGAAAAGTTGCTCCTTCTTATATTATATGATATCTGCATTACACTGATAAGTTGTGTACTTGCTTAACTTTTAACATGCTTAGGAAATGTTGACATTCAATATTTGCCTGTTGAGCATAATTTTCTCTTTGAAATCGTTCTCATCTAAAATCCTACAATTCTCTTGAACACTTACTGGTCACATCTGATAATCTGTTGAGTTATAAGACGTTTTAGCCCGCTAGATAGCGTTTTATTTATGAAAATGTCATCAAAGTTATAGCTATAGTTAATTTATATTGTGCAGTCCAACAACACAGTCAGAATTCCAAACACCTTGGGTCCTAATGACACGACTAGGTACTCGATATCTCTCATGAGTCCAGATTGTGTGTATAGGTAATCATTTATCCATCTGCAACAAACTTAGTTAATTTAAGTTGTAAAGGCAAATAAGATTGAATATTTACTTTACATGCATATAGAACATATTATTATTTATGCGATCAACTATGGTACACAAAACCGGGGGGATCATATATATATAAGAAACTAACTCCTTGAAGGTTAGTCTCAAAAGTTACACTCTAAATGTTAGTAAAATACGTTCTGTACTTCCTCTCAAACTTCAGTCTGAAATAGAGGATATGTTGCGAGTTGTCTTTTTAAGATCACATGCTCCTACACGAGCTTTAGAAAATGTAATTAAGCGAGCCTGGCGAGCTGAATATTTTCTTGGTGAGTTTAGGAATATGTGATCTTAAAAGACAACGAGCATCATATTATTTTTCTCACATATCAAGAAAGTGTATTTTCGCCGTTTAAATGACATGTAAAAATAGGTTTCCATGGTTTGACGTCATATATGACGTATGACGTCATATATGTTATATAGTGATCTTACACGTGATCTTACACGTGTTACAGATAATTAAATCTTAACCTGTTGTTCTAACTCGGAGATAAGGGACGGTATGTGAGAACAATTTTTCTCAACACGTATCAACAAAGTTTTCCTCCACATGTCAACGAGTGTACTCTTATCTGCACCCTTAATATGACACATAGTATTCTAATGCAATGCAAATATTGGTCCAGACGCGGTGTAATCTGGCGTCTCAAAAGAATCAAATCCGAATTGCACGCCTGTTACGAAATCTCATTGCTCTACAATGTAGCGATAATGTGTATACAAATAAGATGCTAAAGGTGTACACTATCGTTCCCACCAAGTATGTTGTACTGTTTGGGTCAACTACATTACATAGTTGTACCTGTATTTATGCATTTGTACCTACGTGTATATACTACGTGTTTGTACCTAGATACACATATTAGTATATTCATGCCTATATTAGTTTGCATATTGATAACCTTATATGTATGTGTTATTGCGTGTATATGTATGTATATGTTTGCATATATTTGGACCTGCATCTACATATTTGTACCTGTATGTATATTTGTGTTCCCGTGTGCATAGCTTTATATTTGCATGTATATATTTGTATTTGCATGTATTTATTTCAATCTGCATGCACATAACTGTACTTGCAAACATACATTTGTACCTTCATTTATATACTTGTATATTTGTGGTGTGCGGTGGTCTAGTGGTAAAGCGCTTGACTACCAGTCCGGAGCTCCTACCGGAATTTCGGAGACGCTTTTCAGTGTCTCCAACCTACGCACCTCCTCTCCACATGGGGGTTAAAATAGGTATGCGAGGATCACAAGCCGGTACAGTGGCTGCATGATTGCGCCATATGTTAGCAGTGCTCAATAATGCAGGTGAATGACCCAGTGGCCAGGGAAGTAAATGTACAATCGGCTGAACGGTCATTCAGACCGAAAGTAGGCTATACCTAGGTACTTTACTTTACTTATGTGCATGTTAATGGAGTTATAAATCAACATATAGTTACATACCTGCTGGTATATGCCATACCTCATAACACACATGTTTAAACTTCGAGCTGACATTGTTTTACCTCGACATGACGTATATATTTAACGAACTATGTAACAAACTGACCAATCAAGCAGAAGGATCAATGGCTTAATTTTAGCCCAGTACGGACACATCCCTGATAATTCTTGCAAATCAACTTGAAAGTCTCCCCGTGCACGTAATCGATGTTGTTGTCATTCTCTTGCAGGATATGCAAGTAACATACACAACTCTTCATTTTATGTTTGTACTTTTATTATCACAGCAGTGTTGCTTGTGCCGAGTGGTGGCCGTAAAAAGTCTCCACGTACACGTAATCGATGTTGTTTTCATTCTCTTGCAGGATACATGTAATCGATGTTGTTATCATTCTCTTGCAGGATATGCAAGTAACATACACAACTCTTCATTTTTATACCTTTATTATCACAACAGTGTTGCTTGTGCCGAGTGGTGGCCGTAAAAAGTATCCCCGTACACGTAATCGATGTTGTTATCATTCTCTTGCAGGATATGCAAGTAACTCTTCATTTTTGTACTTGAATACGTATGAGTCCATTGCAATTTTATGTTAATAAACATTGCATTGGTACCATTGTACTTACTATGCTTACTTACTTTTTGATCGGTATGTTTCTCGATTTAATTATAAAACGTTGCAAACGATGGCAGATCCTGATCAAAAAGCCCCATCTCTAGTCCTCTGTGCTGGGTCTATACTGTTTGCAAAGGATGTTTAACACATCCTCCACATTGTAACTCTTAGTAAACCTGATACCCTAACACACATGTCATTTTCTACTTTGGTACAGTTTAGTCGTGTCTCAAGTAATTATTTTTACTGCCCTGTGATTTAATCCTTATACTGTTGAATATTAACGTAACAAACGTGACATAATTAATAACTGATCAGTTCTTAATGACTTACACAGGACTTAGGACAACGATAGACATTGTAAAGTTACATCTGGTATAATTTCCCACGCTCACAGAGCAGACGGCTCCTACATTATCCGGGTCTACTCTGTTTGCAATCACGAGAAACAGGCTTCATATGAAGGAAATGGATACGGTGGGTACACTGTATAATTATCTAAACCTTTAATATTATACTTTATGTTTAAACAAAATAATAACAGTTTATATTATAATCAAGATTGCTTCTTGCAATCGCATTTTGAACTCATTTGCGTCTAAACCTCATTCAATATTAAAAGTTTCATACATTAAGGGAACAGTTTTGTTCTAGGATTTAACATTTATGAACATAATTATTCATATTTCCACGAATATGAGTACTCTTAATTTATTTAATGTCAAATGAATAGCTGTACGTACGTATGCCTTTCACAGAAGCGGTAAATAAGATATGTGGCATCCCATAATAACAAACAGCAGACCCTGATAAGTCTATACTGGAGCTGATTTGGATCTGCCGTGTTTGCAAATGCAGGGAAAGCAGTTAAAGGGTTAGGGATCTAGGGGGCGTGAGCAGTGTTGCACTTTCAATTGTTGTTCATGAACAGACTCAATAAAACCGAGTCTGCAATTTTCTCTTTTTGTGTTGTAATTTTTGTTCTCGGGGATCACCACCTTTCTGAACTCCAAAACACTACTGTGGAATGAATGTTATCTGATATTAGCAATTTTCCCGCTGTATAACATAATGTCTGCTACAATTCTGAACTCATACAAAATAAACTTTTGAAAGAGTGTCAAACAGTTCACAGAGTGTCAATATGTTGACAGAATGTCACAGAGTGTAAAACAGTATAGATCCTGATGAAATAATAAGTAAATCGGCGTCTCATCCAGACTGTTTCCAATAGTGGAATACGGGGTTCCGGATATAAAAAAAAACATTGTAATATTATACGGTTAACTATTTCCTTCATATGAATGCTTCATGCGTTTGCTAACAAAATAGACCAAGACGAGACGGTTATTTTAAGAGCCGTCTGATCAAGGTCTGTTTCGTTTGCTTATGAAATTACACTAGGTCTGACACTACAGAATACCTGAATATTATATGTACCTATGTCGTTATAAACATATAGCCAATACATGTACATAGTGTTATAATTTGTGTCACGCATATTAATACAGGGGTAAGCCTTTCGTTGTTGAATAATCACGAACGACATAATGACATCAGGCATACTAATTAGCTGATGTTTTGTAAAAGCATCTCGACACATTATTGTTTGGTATTAATAGAACTTGCATTGTCTATTACAGTATCAGAAACATAAAGAACATACCCTGATCAGATGGCTTCTACAAATGGGCGAATAAGTCTTTATATGAATGAAAGGGGTACAATGGTTATATTGTATATCATCAACACAACCCAGCTACAGTTCAGAGACATGAATCTAAAAACTCCGTACATTGAACGTTGCTCTCTGTGGATAACAGTATGACTTAGTTTGCAGCCAAATCTCATTCACATTCAATCAAACGTGACATACACTCTCTTATGCGGCTACCAAAAAAGACTAGTATTTGATGGTAGAAACAGATAAAAGGTTATTGTAGGGCGAACGTTTCTGTATTACTTTCGTTCTGCATTACGCATACACCTGTTTTTAAAGACACCAACGGTTATTCACCCAACGGTCATATAAGAGAGGTTTCACTGTATTTTATGAACATATAATTCATTTATCGATCACTACTTAATTACCATTCACAAAAGGAACATCATATCTTCATGCATATCCATGCATTCATTTGTAAGAAGAAGTGCAAGTATACCCTTTACAGAAATTATATGTAACATCAAATAAGTAAAAACAGCAAACCCTGATCAAACAGCACCATGCAGAGGATATATAATCTGGGATTGAATTATGTTTGCAAATGCGTGAAAAAGGGCATTTGTATCTTGTAACGGGTTAACCAATTACCGTAGTATGACTGTAACTTGATATAAGCCATTTACTGCTGTAAAATGAATGTCTGCTCCAATTTCGGATTGCTGTTCTTTTTTGCCTCACTCCGATTATATTAATATTTTGAAACACTGTTGTGCCGAGAATCATGCAGACGCTGAGCTCTTCGATACATGTGTCATCTGGACACCAACTGTTTGAAAATGCGAATCGGTCTTTGCGCAGCGGGGTATGAAGTTAAGGGAAACATTTTACTGTAATATTATACGGTTAACTGCAATGAGTGAATTGAATTCGAAATAAGGAAGTTAATCATTACTGGTAATAATAGTTTCGGTTTCATGTACACAGGGGTATGGGTAGTTACCAGTTCAATAATACGTAACACTCTACGGCTTAACGTGCTGCCTGCTTCAAGTATACAGTCATTTTTATCTTATTCGTTCAAAAGTATAAGTGTATGTATGTGTATGTATGTCAAATGATACATATATGTCATGGATACCTTGGCGTTTTATCTGGATCCAAAATGTTTGCATAGGTCAGCCGAGGTTGGCCAATATTTTGAAAGCATTTAATATACTTGCCATGTTTCTATGGCAACACAATACATATCACTGAAAATTATGTTGTACTGATTTACTATAGAGTGTACAACAGTTGAACACCTCTAAATCAGAGGTCTAATATCGGTCTTGGACATAGGTAGCTTAATGTATGGTACAACTTATGCAGTAAGTTCCTCTAGAAGATGTATGCATGAGTTTCACCCTGCATTAAGAAGTCACCCTCCTATAAGTATCTAAAAATGTTCAACTAGAATTCCGTTTAGATGGAGTTTACAGTATGAATCGAATATTCAAAAGCGACTGCATTTATTAGTGAGACGCATTATAATGATACCAGAGCAATTTGTTTGTCATGCATAGCTAGCGGAAAAAAATCTGAGATTAACCAACAGATAAACATTATTTATTTATCCAATCTCAGGCACGTGTTAACACTTATCCCGCTGTGGAAAATAATGGCTGCTCATATTTTGATAATCTGACTACCTATAACCGTACTACGTGCTATGAAACAAGCGTCTGATACATTATTGACAACGTGTCAAACAGCTAGGTTTCTGATCGCACGTCTGATCTAGATCCAAGCTGTTTTTCTTCAAATATACTACTCAATAAAGATTGCCCAAACATAGTAGATAATGATCAGACGGCGGTACTTGGTGGGTTGAGTGCAGTCGTTTGTTCAGAATCGTTTGTTCTGTTTGCTATAGACATTCTTTTTACATTTCTCATTCTACTATTAGCCTAATTAATTCAGTGGTATAGTGTCAGCATTCTAAGAGGAGGTTGTAAGTTTAAAACTAAACGGAAATACTTCATTAGATCCAATAATGCGATATTTAATCCGATATTGCTTACCTTTTACTCTATAAATACGCCTTTATGCGCTTGTGTCAAGAGAATAGACCCAGGTCAGACGACTTTTAACGAATCCATCTGACCAGTGTCTACTCAGCGTTACGGACTTCTACAGATCCTAACCATAACTTAATGTCCTGCGATCACGTGGCTGTATAAAATGATCTGTATATGTATATGTACTTTGCGTGTTAAATGTTTTAGATATTAAAGGCGACCTACTGTGTATTTGTATCGGAAAAAATAAACATAGCGGCAAGATCAACATGTTTATATTGCCATCGTTGTTTTTATTAGTTTGAAGTTACATTTAGAAATTGACGGGGGAACTAGTTTATGTTGAAAAAGGATATATATTCACATTATGATAAAGCATTATTCAAACATTCGTTGCTTGTTAAAATCAATGTCATATTTCAACAAAAACATCAAGAGTTATATATATAGATATAACTCTTATTGTTTTTGTTGAAATATGACATTGATTTTAACAATCAACGAATGTTTAAATAATGCTAAATCATAATGTGAAACAAGCAACTATCCATTCAATAGCACAAACGTTATAATTCATGCATAAAACGCCACTTTTACTAAACAGTTATACGTTACATGGATTGAACATATTTGCCCATATAAGCCCATTTATTTAACCCATATACAGGTATAACCTGTTTGATGAATGCTTGCCCGGAACATGATTCTATTTATTTGTTCTGCGGCAATCACGGAGAAGAGACAAAGAAGCATGCTGGCAAAAGGACGTCCTTCTTTAGGGCGTACAGTTTTGGCAACGTTACAGATGTCTACTATTCTGGTAAAGCTGTATGTTTTGAACGACAACCACATGTGAATGGAACCATTGCATGAATAAACAAAACAATTTTAGACACTAACGTTTATTATGAAACTACAAAAGCAGCGGACGTTAGAGGCACATAAAAGTCATTTCATATATGACACATATTTGGTCAGCGTCATTGGTGCACTTGTAACATGCATGTTTCGTAGGGAAAATATCAACCGATAACTGTGATGGTAGCATTTGGTTGAAACACATGCTACAATATAAAGGTATAAGCAACATTTCCCGAAGTTGGCATTGGTGTTGTTGTAAACTACTTACAAAATGCAATTATGCTGAGTGCCTAAATTTTCAAACGGCTGTAATTATTGATTACGTGTTTTAATAATGAAACAACTTCTAAGAATTGTTTTATTTTATACACTCCGAAAAAGATAGTTCGAAAAATATTCTACTACATGCATGTTATTATTTTCCGTCGGAAATACGAAACAGAACTAAGCATCATTACTTAAGAACGGTCTTAAAGTTGTATTTGCCGTTATAAGACCTCTCCAATCTGCTAGTTGAATAGTCACTTGCCAAATAATAGTCCATTCAAGACGGCGTTTTAGGCAGTGCCTTACCATGAGTGTTTATTTACACAATACGCACACTAATTAGTCACGAACTCGCAAACGGATACAGCATTATAGCAAAACAAATATCACACGCTCCATAGTCGTGAGTTTCAAAGCGAAATACTCTTCTTGGCCAAGTAAAGGTTGTGTTACCCGTTACATTCTTACTTAAATCATGATAAAATATGCTTTATATGCTACACAGCCTGCAATAACACATCTTCTCCTCGTGACGCATTTTTTCGCCTCTATAACATTCACATTATGAAACCGCTGGGATAAATAGAGCATTTTCCTGTAGGAGCAAATGGTCTATTTATCACAATGGTTTCAAAATACAAAATTCTAAAATGTTCCTTTTCTCTAGTTAATGCTCCTTTTGGGTAGATTTATTAAACAAGGTTGGATCTAAAAATAGCCTAGGAGAGAATGAGTTAAGCAGTCATCTGTCTTACAGTTTTCGGAATTATTATGTACTACAATTCAGGTTTAGGGTAAACATTACAACCTTTATAAACACAGCCATGCCTCGTTAACAAGATGCATGTGTTTCTTTTCAAAATCATAGAACAATTGGCAATTCAAACTTTCGATTCCAGACTCAATGACATTTTATAAATATCATTCGATAGCTTTTTTTCAAGAATGAGGCTCACGCACAATGGCATACATCACCATCCATACATGTTTATTTCAAAGATCAAACATGCATTATATATCACATGAAACTAACAATTAGTCCAGTAAATTATACATTCTAAAGCAAACACAATATCTACACGGTAATTATTTTATATTCTATATTTCAAAGCAAGCAAACGCACTATTTACATAGTTATTAATTTCATATCCATTATCAATTTTAGATGTGTTGTATACAACAATAGTACTTAACTACATATAACGTCAATATACATGTACAACTATTTGGCTAGACATTAGTGTTGATATTATTAATAATGTAAATTGAATGGCTTGAGTAGTGTTGCATTTCTTATGGAACGACTGAATAAAACTGAGTCCGGAAGTGTCTATTTTATCACTGCTTCTCTTACTTTCGCAGGATCTGCAATTTATGAGAATTTATGTTAGTTCGACCTTTGAGGAGCCATGATAGTCAAACAGTAGTCTGTCACACATTATCAGCGCGTTGATTTATATACTTCAGGTTTACGATCAGGTTTGAATTGTATCAGCTTAAGTAAATTTAACTGAAAAAAAATAATGAAATTCAAATTGGAAATGGACAGTCAATCAGACCAATCAGAAAATTTCCTCTGATTTCGACAATTACGAAAATATGTTTAGATATTTGTCAAAGGGTCAGACTGATATTTAAAGTGTGGTTGATGTCACCGCTCGTCCGTGTTGTGACTACATGTAAAATTAAATATGAAGTCGGTCATTGTAAATCTTTTTAATTCAAGTGATCAGTAATTATTATTATGGCAGGGAACTAATTGTCACGTGTATTGATCTTGGTAGAGGATAGCACAATCTACAAAAAAACCGTTCAAATGAACTTGCCATCTCTGCTCCAGTCTATGTCCCTTCTCTGAATTAGTCATCACTACATCCGAGGAACATCTGTCTTGTATTTGTCAAATGTTCTATTTATATTGAGAATATATTGGCCAAGGAAACGGGATTACGTATTAGCAGATATGTATATGTCAGTATTTAGTATTAACATAATGTTTTAAAATAATGTATGTATTATAAGTAGTATAAAATACATTGTTAAAGCGTCGAAGATAAATTTCATGATACATTGTAGATACGAAAAATCGTATGATGCAGTTGTTCCTAAACGTCTTTGTGTCGATGATAACTTATGTTACCGCATTTAGACTTTATGACATAAGTGTATAAAATTAGCATGCTCAGTTATAACCGAAACTACAACAATAACCGAGAGCAGTGCGAGCAAGAAATTCATCAACCACGCATTATAACATAACTCTGACTATCCTATTTTGCAGTATGCCGCATGCATTGTGTTATTCTAAATGATTCGCCGTATGTCTCTGTATACATGTACAAATGATTAACAATGTATTGTGTACACCAAATAAAACGAGAAAAATGATACGTTATTTTGTTTGATAATTTAATTTTGAAATTAGTGAAACACGGTATGATCACAACGCTCGTCAATGCCATTGCACCAGTTAAACTGGTCCGGTACTGTTTTCAAAGTCCTTAACGTACCTTCCCCGGTTGAAAATATTGCCCGAAAGTCGATAACCTATTGGAAAAACATTACTATAGAATCAGTTTTTTTGACAAGCGGCGAATGTCTCGGTTTTGCACTCTTACAATGCAGCAACACTGCCGGGAACAACTCATAAATCATGTCATTGATTATATTGACACATTACATATTACTATACAAATGTCTTTAATGTTAAATATTTGATATCATAATTAGATTATCCATTCGTTGCTAGGCATTTTCTTCTACTTAAAATATTAATGTATGCTGTATGTGAGTCTCATAACTTTATTTTTATTTCATGACATAAGATGAGATCTGGTTGCATATGTTATACCATATCCGTTTTCAACCAATTTCCATGGCAACCATGTAGTAAGAATGTGTAATAGTGAGAGAACGAACATAAGTTTTTCACGGGGATTATTCATAATATGCATTATATACTGACACGTGTCTTAGTACACATTCGCATGTAACTGGTCGGTACTTAGAATTACCATAAACATTCCGTTGTGCAGTTGTAATGTTGAAGATAGCAATGTACATTACAAATAATATGGTCATTATCTACAAATATACAGCTATGCTATTGAAATTTATGATAGTGTTCTCTAATTAGTTAAATGTCTGATTAAACGTTCATATGTGCAAATTACATTGGTTTTCATTAAATATTTCGAACATACAAAATTTAATCAAATGTACAATTAGGATAGGTTTTGGCTATTCTAAATAATAAACAATGCATTATTGGTACCCGTAAACCAGGTTTAAGTCCCCCAGTAGCTTATTTTGGTTACTGACAGTTCCGAGGCGGTACTCCTGCTTTCAGCCTATGGTCAATTTTGTTGTTTAATATGCTTAATGTTTAATGTTTTTTTGTCTTGATATGACTCCTGTTATGTTTTGTCTTGTGGCTATATAGTTTCTTGTTTGATTGTGTTTGGTGCGGTGTCATTTCGTGTGTGACTTTCCCTATTTGACTATTTTTCCATATTGCATTATGAATAATGGCCAAACAAAATAATTCACCTTTAGATTCATATAGCTTATCTGTTAAAGAAACACTGATTGTGTACATTATTGTTACTCAATGTTCGATATTACAGGTTTGAGTACACATTCTCTTTCAGCTGATTCATGTGGGCGGCAACACCTTGGAAGCAGAACTCGATTTTCTCCTGAATCATAGAAACAACTAGTTACCATTAACACCAGAATATAGCAATCCGTTTTATCCTGTAAACAATATTTCTATAAATAATGAACCCTACTGATGCAGACGAACGTTTTTAACATAGTCTATTTGGCTGTTTCGCCTAATTCTATACCCAGCTCAATGCATAAAAAGTATATAAAATAGGTGATGAAAGAATGCTGTAAATGCAGCATGTTTATCTGTATTTCATAACAAAATTACGGTATGATCATAGAAATAACTTTGTAGATACATGCTCTGTAAGATGTAGCATTTACATACCGTGTAGAATGTAATATGTTTAAAGGAAATGGCTGAAATGATATGTAAAACATGATTATACAAATTTAACAATATTTTAACAAATACATTAGGATAATGCACTTGCCTTGTTTGGTATAGCCTTCCTGCGTCATGATTTCACCTGTCTCAGAGTGTTCAAGACGCATACGCTGTGATCAGCGCCCATTCTCTCGATTAATATCCACATGGCACAGAAAAGGGCTGACCTCTCGGCCCCATTCCTGTGTAGAATACAAAAAGGTGAAGGGAGCGGATACGTTTCATATAGTATATAGCTAATATATTAGAAAACTTGATGCGTCTATGTCATCGCTAACACAAAGTAAATGTAGATTGAGGAAAATAATATTGTTCTGTATTGTGCACCTACATTGTATAATTCATGTATATACGTGATTTCCGATACCTTTATAGTGGAAAGTCATAATACTATTATCGTCAGGGGCATATATACACGACTAAGGTCATTGATCTTATTTTATAAACTTATTTTACCCTTGCTTGAGCTGTGAGGTCTTCACTGACGACATCCGTATCGAGGTAGGAAAGTTACAACCGGTTTTAATCACTACCAACATACTTATTATATGTACTATTTCGTTAATGTTTATGAAAGAATGACTCACATGCAATGGACAATTATGGGACCAGTTTCCTCCGTTTGTATGACACTTTTTTCAACTTCATGAATGAGCTTCACAAGATCGACTGTGTCTGGAACGACATTTGACCTATGTCACTTGTTGAACTGGTAGTGAGAGATGATTCTACTGCCGTGTACCTGGCCGATGATATTAAACAACACACATTAATCATGACAAGTAGTTATTCAACGGATCAGTTTTGATATATTTGAATACAAGTATAAAAATGAGTCATGCAGGAAATACCACATACAGAACAAACAGCCGCCCGAACAGCAACACAAGGAAACAGCAAATATACACAACTATAAAGACATTAAGAGACGCATAAAGACAAAACAAACATACAATAGGGGAAGATGGACGAACCGCCTTGGAACTGTCAGTGACAAAAATAACTGGAGGGTTAAACCGGTTTATGGTTGTAACTATTTACACTTTATGTATATAAAGTAGTTGTTCAAGATTGTAGTTTAGATAATGTTCCTATCAAGTGCTTGGCTCAGTATGAATCACCTGTTAAGAAAACTGGTTATTATCTATTTCAAAACATAGTGCTTACTATCGACCTTAAATCAACGTACGATCAAACAAACAACACATTCCTTTGAACGATCGGTATATAGTAAAAATTCCCTTCAATCATTTATCCAAATTCAACAGCTGTAAGATAACCAACGGTTTGGCGTCAGTGTGCATATACCTTTCCGTCTTCTGCAACTTGAATATCACGTTTAATGTAGAACTCTGAATCCTTTCTACTGTTTGTTCGAAAAACAGTACTCCCATTCTCAACCTCCTGGCCTTCCTCTGGTAGATATTCTCCAACATTCTGGAACATGTTATAGACATTATCTGTCGTTATACTATACTAACATGATAAAAAACTGTACATTTTATTTTGAGGGATTTAGTTATTATACGTACAAGTACAAACCAAAGACGAAGCTGGTATCAAATGCGCAAAAACTGTATTAGCCAAAATAGGGTGTATTTTAATTTTAATTGTATAATTTGCAGATTATTATTTTGTTTGTGAATGACGATGATGTGAAAAGTAAAAGCTGCAGACTTGTAATGTTTTGAACAGTCGTTTTGCCATCGAATATGTGTCAAGTTCCGTGACAAAATACCAGTATCTATTTTGGCCTCCTCGTCCACGGATCAACGTTAGTATCCTCGAGCGCATTGACCTGACGTAAAGTCTTACGACGTTTGCGGAAACGAGGTTCCATAAATGTACTAAAGCTGTTGACAAGTTATTGCAATTGTGTATGACATGATTTCTCTGTTCTCCGGTCAAGTAAATCCCATAAATGTTCAATGTTCAATGACTCCGGAGTCGTTGTTCAATGTTCAAAACGCCTTGTGCCTAGCAGGATCAATTTCTCGAAATCACAGCCATATACATCTAGCAGTGCCCTGCATCTAACAGCCAGGGCCCCGTTGCCGAAAATGAACTGCAACTGGGCGTAACACTTGGTCGATATAACATTGGGCATTTAAATTGCCACGAAATACCAACAACGTATGTTTTCCTACTGCCCATTATTCCTCCCCAGACCATTATAATACCCCCGAAACGATATCGCTCTATTAAACAGTTCTGGACGAATGTTATCCTTTACATCTAAACACCCGAACTCTACCATCTTTACTGCTTAGGTTAAATCGAGACTCATCGCTAAAGACCACATGGCACGGTTCTAACAGATATGACGTCGGGCCAGACTCGTATGAGCGCACGATGCCTATTACTGACAGTCGCCTGAGAATCTTACACCTACTTACACCGACATCACGTGCAGTAATCGTGGCGGTTTTAAAGCGATCATGTATGTGTGTTAACCTCGAAAATCGGTATTGACTTGCAAACGCAAACTTCGAACTACCTGATCGATGTAGTGCTTGCATATGATAATCGAGTGCAATGGGTGAATGGAATATTTTCCTTATAAATGTTAATAAATTCAAACCTTTGTAACAAAACAATTACAAATATAAAAATGTACAGTTTCTTTATCGTGTTATTATACTAATGTATACGTTTTATCATTACAAACGACTGAAAGTGTTATGCTATAATATTTTCACTTAATTACTCAATAACAACCCATTAACAAACCCATTCACATCACACGACTTATAGTTTTATTCAATTACTTCAAAGGCATGGCACATTATATACGATTAATACGAGCTTATGTTTTAAGTGATGAGTAACGATATTAAAGCCAAAAAAGTATGCATTAATGTTTGGAAATGTCTAGCATATTACAACTTGATTGTCACATTGTGGCTCCATATCTACAATACAGCCGACCCGTCGTTGGACGATCATGTCAAGAACCTGAGTCACAGTCTCTGGCAGTGGCGTTTGCGCAGCAATGAACCGACCTTGTCTTCTATAACCCTGAAAGTGATATATGTATGCTTTCATACCTGTGTTCTGAACTTAAATTCAAAACAATAAACATTTAGATACAAATATAACGACTTTCTATAATATGATATAGTGTTTAAATTAACCGTGTACACTAGTATTTCCTTTTCCATCTGAATACTGATTTTTTGTGTGAAGTGAAACTGCAACGGAAACGCAATAAATCCTGGTACGCATAGATTAGTAATTAATCTAATACATTATTAATATATATCAATATACTGCATTCGGCATATTATAAAAAATGATATACTTTATTTCTGAATCAGATGTACTATTGTGTAATCATAGACAATAAGCAATAACATTTGAACTTAGGACATTATGAAAGTGATTATGTAATGTCGCGTCAATTGAATAACAATCGAAAGTGTTTTGTACTAACACTAGAAATGTATTTGATGTTTCCTTTTCTACATAGAATTTTATTTAACAACTGTCATGTAGCATTTGTTATTGCACAAAAATCAACATACCATTAATATTGATGGATGAAATAGATTCTGGTTTTTAATGTTTAGCAAATAGATGAGATTTAGATTAGACAGTTTCTCCATGACATGTCTGATCTGGGATACTCCGTTACAAAGCTTTGTAAATGCATTATATCGAGTAAAATGTTTGATAATGACATCGAGTAAACATTATAAATTGTATGCAGAATAACTAAAATTAAGTTATACACTTACTTTGTAAACAGAGACAATCAGCTATTATGCAACATGTTGTAATACTCCCCGTGATAGTTTAAACACTTACATCAATGAAGACTGCATTAATGTAATCTGCATTCATCTGTCTTTTTGTGTCCTGTCGCATCACCCTGACTGTGTGACGATGTCCTGTAAAGAAAAAAAATACTGAAACATCTCTACAACACTACAAAATATATTTGTTAACTCCAGATATAAATCGTGTTACAATCATCACATATATAAGCATTGATGGTTTAGATGGTGACAAAATTGATAGAGAACAACTTCTACCTTTTAAGGTAAGACATTATTTTCATGTATACTAATCCATTTAAGATCACATTGAGGCCGCGACTAGGTTATTCTACTCTACCATACAACGGACTTGGAGTTTTTTCAAAACTGTCCACATCAGAGATGAATGCTATAATCATGCTTGTTTTCAAACTATTAACAATGCGAATGTAGACGTTCCGTTTATTCGATTAAAAATTCGTGTTAAAACCGAAAGTGATAGACAATAGCAGTTGGTGAACTGAAATAGCAATTAAACACCTACAAATAACGCTAACGTCCTGAAATGTTATACTGAGTCAAGATGAGTATACCTTTGTATGAATTTGACTGTTATGCTTTTATTTTGATAGATACATTAAACAGAATCCTTTATGGATAATTTGAGCACGGCAGGGAAGGAATAATCATTAGATCTCCTACAAGTATCAATATAATAAGTATAAAACAATGGTCTGTCTTACCTGGAATGTCAGCATTATCTCTGTTTGCAAATGGGATCATCCTATTGGCCTCCACGGCTGTCTTCTCCTCGTCAGTGTCGTACCAGTTCTCCATTTGTAGTTGCTATGGATGTAAATATAATATATCAGCATTTTTTCCGTACATAATGACTCTGAATTCCCCCTATGGCTGAGCATGCTTTTGTGAATAAGTATGTGGTAGGGCGTCCCATAAACGGTTTAAAGTTCAAGGCGGTACCATATTCCCCCAATCATTTGTTTGTTGTTATGTCTTTGTGTGTATATGTTTATTTTGATATGCATGAACATTTACTCTTCATAAATGATTGTCGCTGTGTTGTTCGGTTGACTTGTGTTTTGAATTTGGTAGACTGAGAGTCATACGTAGCTGTTGTATTTCAATAACCATCTAAAACAACACTTAGTTATATTGCATAGTAGCTGATCTTGATTCATATTTTTGACATGGCATTTTGTATAATTAAGACGGGTGTCGTAATAGCCCCGAATATATCAAACTATCTCTCTCTTTGGATGATTAGTCATTACGTCTTCCAAATGAATAAATAAATATAAATCAATTAAAAAACATGAACATTAAATGAATAGGGAAATTACACACTCTCTGTTCTAAAATGCTAAAATGAAAGCTAATGATTAGACAAAAGAAGAGGCTTATGATTGACTGTTATGTATAAATATTTCTGTAGACAGGTAAATATCACCTTGTGTACTCGGCAATTACCAAATAATCGTTCCAGTACTACATTAAAATATCAAGCAATTACCTTCAACATTTTTGATAGACCGTGATCTTTATATACCCATGATAAGTCCACAAAACAGTCAGCTGGAACAGGCCCCGTGTCAATAGAAAGTGACCACATCACAGCATGGTGTAGGTACTTATACTGATCCTTAAGCAGATAGGTTTAAACATTTTCATAATGCAAATACTGATACTTAAAGGTATACGCACTCATATGAAATTTGAATAGGATCTTTATGGAAACTTTTTTAATCATTTTAGTGCCACGGCAATTAGAAAACCATAGGTTTCCATGCTTTGTTTTTCTCCATGGACATTCGAAATGTATAATGTAGCCCTCTTCGACATGCATTCTTGAATGCTATAGGTGAGGTTAAAATATAAGATTGCAAATCAATGTTAACAAGTTTTACTTATGTTTTACCCAGTCATATGTCTATAATACACCAACATGAGAGAACCAATATTTACTAAAATATATTACGCAAAATGAATAATTTGTTGCCTGATAAAAATGTATTTTTGCACATATTCAGTGAAACAAATTCTCTGAAACAAAATCTAGCACAACTATTTGATCAAACTTCACATAATAAATGTTTTATTTGTGATTAATCAGAAAATGTTAAACAAGGTATTTGTCACCATACCTCCCTTGAAAATATAGGTCATTTTATGTATATAACGCTAGACTAAAAGAGTAGTCGGCTTGTGCAGCTTCATATACAGCTTAAGTACTATATCTTAGTCTACGTACGTGTAGTTATCTATACTGCTCAAATAAATATATTTCCCTGTACACATCCTTTGGATAAACTACACCAAAGTAAGTTACCTTATATCAATGGAAAAGTAGTAAAGTCAAGCAGGCAAAGCCACATGCAAGACGCAACCACCACCAAAACACCGAAAAACAGCATGACACATACACACACACGACCACACACCCAAACGCACACACACATACACACACGAAACGAACACAGAAAACACCAAAAGAGACACAAGAACCAGGGACAAACGTTCCACAACATGATCAAACCACAAGCACAAAGACGCAAGGCAAACAAAAGGAAGGGTGACAAAGAGAGTACCGCCTTGGCACGGTCAGCAGCAAATTTACAAACAGGGACACTAGGACAAATCCAATTGAACCACCATGCTGTTCTGCGACGACATAAAAATGCGGTCCCCTATGAACTTTCATAATATCAATTTCTATATGTAACGCAAACAAGCTAAATTATTTCCAATAACAAATTCTATTCGTTCGAGTGTGAGTTCTCATGAGACTCATTTCAGATATTAGTATCATCTGTAGCCAAACTGTTGTGTTTGGAAAAACATAAGCGCCTACCAGGTGGCGCATAAATTGCGCGCCTATACATTTAACATTAGTATGTTGCCGGCAAATATAAACGATGGGAGACGCAGCTGTTTGAAGCCCTGATAGCACTTTCGTGGACAAACTGATTATGACATTTTGAAGAGTTAAGATATAGTGGGTGAAAAATATATAAAAAATGCTCAGCGATGTAATGTTTAACCACACATCTAGACAGTGTTTCTTTCTCCTCTTAGTTTAAAATTACACAATTCGCATGAGTAAAAAGCTTGCCTTATTTACACGCTTAGTAACAAGCTATTTGACACTCTGTCTATAGTTTGTCACATATCCACATTGTAGCAGACAACGCACTTTACTACTTGGTTTATTACGAGCAATGAAACTATCACGTATACGAGATCTAGTAATCAAAAACAACATTTTAAATACTGGTCTTAATGTAGAACAATGTTATCAGAATGTGTCTATATTATAATTTTATAGTTTAACCATTATGTGGGGAATTCGATTACAACATGCAATGATGTAAATTTATAAATTGCACATACCACAGTTTGTACCATGAGGACTCTTTGGTCTCTCATCTTTTTTATACAAGCCAATACATCAACCGAATCTTCAGCCTGGCCTTGTCGAATCAGAATGTCCAACGCTATGTACGTGCCTGTTCTTCCAATTCCAGCACTGTAAGCACAATAGTTCTATAACGGTTTTGAGTATATTGGATAACTAGAAAGAAGTGAACGATTAAAATAACTTTTCTTTTGCAAAATAATACTTTAATATATGCATACATGGCAGAAAGCCAGTACTGATTACATTCACTGAGGGTTCGTTTGGCTTATGCCATTTTTATATCGATTAATTTATCAGGGTTTTATGAAAATTGTGTTATTAGAGAAATATGTATGTCTATATTGGGTTGTTGGCAGAAACGGAAAGTAACCACTAAGACGAAGTGTGATATACTAATAATTTTTCTGATATTACCTGTGCAGAATACATTTGGTTATCGAATGTGGAAAAGCGGGCCCATGAACTCACCGTCCTTAAAAAGTCATCATTTACGACGGTGTGAAGCCGTTGTTTGGATCAGTTAATTATAGTACGGGCGTATTATGATCGGTAGTCGATCCCATTATATGACATATAGTCGAAGGCATCATAACTATATATAAACAGTTTGCCCCTAGTGGGATTTGACCACTGATTGTTCGAGTAGACAGCAAATTATCTTCAGTAACGAAGTTGTCAGATGTTATTCATATTAAGAGTTGTGTTTATCTAATGTCAGAGTGCTTGACAGTAAAATAAATCTAGACCATGAGATGATTATAGTCTCGTACAAATAAACATATTCATGTATCAATTGTGGCGAAATGGCTGAACAATGGCAACGCCAATATAAACATGAATACAATGATACGTTAAGATAGTGTATTTACAATTGCTGTCTGTAGCCTAGTGATTAAAGTTGTTGACTATCAGCTGAACCGTTGTCACGAGCGGGTTGCAAATATTTATATACAGAATACTTCATATAGCTTCTAGCTAGTAAGCCAACGTTCAGACTATATTGTGTCAATGCATCATGACCATTTACCTGCAGTGCACGACCAGTGGTCCATCATACTTTCTTCTCATTCCAATGACCTTGTTCCTAAGGCTGACAATACTAATGACATCACTAGGTACACCCTTGTCTGGCCAGGCGGTGAAATGGATGTGATGAAACTGTCTTTCTTCTTTGCCCTTTATTTCAAAGAAGAAATGTGAAAAGAAAATACCCCGTATTAGTATTTACTTGAGACAGGATAGTGTTAGTTACAGTAACCTGACACATAACCACTTAAACGATAACTTTCAATATTTTTGAAATCTGAACTTGTGTAAAACATATTTGATAACACTTGATGAATAATCTCGGTAAATCAAAACCTCCTATGCAATTTAAAGGGAGCGCCATAAACAAAAGGGAAATGCACCAAAACATGAGACAACCCAATTACAATACAAAACTTGACGAAACGCCCAGAAATATATAAAATATTAATCATATGAATATTAATTAAAATTTATTGTATTTTTGCAAATCGTGATTAGCGATAAAAATGGTTTTAGATCGAACCTTACCATGGATATTGTCATGTTTCTCACAATGAATTCAGCATATTCCTCTTCACCTATTGATTGGACTTTCACATCGCCGTATGTAATAGTTTTATCAGCAATAGGCCAGTACTGGTCGCACTTCATACCCTACACATACACAGATACAATCGTAATGTTTGACATGTCATATTCATTTTCAAGTATGGTTATAAGAAGTATGTTCAAAAAAATGTCAGTAAAAGCTATATAGAGGAACAACTAAGTGTACTTCAACGACCCTTCTCGAAAACAAATTATCAATTGATATTTAAATGACTTGAACACTCATTTCGACATGTGCCTTGATGTTTACAATGATACTTCTAAAGGGCCAAAGAAGACGACAATTACCGAACCTTCCTTTAGTTTAGTCACCATGACAATGGTCTCGACCTTCTCCTGCCAAATCATCTTCCAGAACAAACCGAAGTTTCCAAGAATCTTCTTCGTCGGCCCTGCAGACATAATTAAACATGTAGTTTGATCTGTTACTTAAAGATGTAACATATATTTGTAATATACTTTCTGTGTTGTCGTTATAATAATTGGTCTACCATTTAGTCAAACAGTTGCACACCAAGCGAATACAATATACAACACTTATGGGGAAAGATGCAATGATCATCAATCGTTATCAGTCTCTATTTTTGTACTCTCGACATATGGCATTATTCATATGAGGCCCTTAATGCTAAACTTGTCGAGAAACCGAGATCGGCAGTATTGACAGGGCAGACATGGATTGAATATTAGAAGATAAGCACAGAGCGTGCTCACACATACACAGGTACGCTTCATAAAAATGACCCTTGCCTTTTGCACACTGACATGATAATCGCCGTGGTCTCACCTCAACCAAACTCAGGGTGAACAAATAATAATTGTTGACGTAACATCTTAGTCAAGAGTATGATAAGACATAACATCACAAACCTTCTCCTAAAATGGAAATAGTTGATGGGTTTGATCTACGGCTACTACTTTGCAGCATTACATAGTCTAATTTGGATTGAAGAGCACTGCGACGTTGACACTGTCACATGGCGCCAAACAAGATTAGAAATACAGGACACGAATATTAACATTTAGCCCGGTTGAGTTCTGACTAATTCAGTCAATGAGGGTGTATTAAAACTGAGTCCATTTCTATCATGTGGAGACATGGTTTTGGCATTTTCGGTTATCATTATGAAACGTGAAATATCAGGATAAATTATACACTACAGAAGACATGAATACGGGATTCGATAAAGTATATATCAACTTGTAAGACGGTGTGGGGTTATGGGTCATGGCCATGCATACCGTTTTAGGATCGTCTTAAGTCTGAAACCAAAATTAATACAAGAATATTTTTATAGGAATACAGAATCTAGATATGTACCCTCTGTATCTTTGTCATATTAACATAATGTATAATTATTTATTCAAACGTTCGTACGCTACTCACAGTCGAAATTAACTAAACAGTGTTCAATCATATTGTTGGTATTCATTTTTTTCACACCGTTTCCACAAAACTACCGTCTTATTTTGTGTAACATACAGTAACGGAAATTAGTATAATTTGAGCATACTTTGTGTTTGCTGTATTAGATATGTGTACCTACTAAATTGTCATTAAATACCCCCTTGCATTGCATAAACATCTTTCTGTACGTACTGAATATTATAGCACAATAAAAACAACTGACAGAAAGGGAATTGTACGTTACTTATTAAATATTGGACAGAAATTTGATAACAAACTGCAGTTTATAATAAGAAATAGGCAATATAGTACAATACAATGTTTTATAAACTTACCCAAACAAGCTATGTAGGCATTTTTCCGCTTATAACCCTAAAATATACAGTATGCATATGGTATATGGAAATATTAAAAATGTTTCTGAAACATTATAAATTGCGGGGTATGATGCTATTTATACAGATAAATCTGACGTTAGCATTCTCTAAATGTTACTATACATTCTGAAAGTAGGCGATCCTTCAAAGACAAAAACACTCGATTTTAATAATTTTATTGTTTTTGAGCAATAATGAAACATGCATCACTACTCACAACTCTAGCACCGGTTTACGCGGTATTTTATTTCCATTCCTAGAATCATTGAAATTAAGGAATTGGTGATGCCGAAGACGATGCGCTTTTTACGGGCCTCATAAACAGTTAAACGGCATTTACCGATTTTGATGCTGACAAGTAAATTAAAACTAATATTTCGACCAACTTTAATTTAATGTAGCCACACTGTTACTATCAACAATTAACTACTTACGTCAATATAGCTGGCATTTATATAATCTGAGTTTCCGTCTTGTACCTTGACCCTTGAATCGTTATCTGAAATTTATAGTCAACACAACTTCCTTTATCAAAAGTACCAAAATGAGTCATGCAGGAAACACCACATACAGAACAAACACTCGCCCGAACAGCAACACAAGGAAACAGCAAATGTACATAACTATAAAAACATCAAGAGATGCACAAAGACAAAACAAACACACAATAGGGGGAAGATGGAAGCACCGCCTTGGAACGGTCAGTGACAAAAGTCACTGGGGGTTAAACCGGTTTATGGGCGCCCAACCTCACACTTATTCCATCCCCACCCTAAAAGACAAACAGTGTAAATAAACGTATCCCCTCTCCGACTAATCTACAACAACCGCGACGGCAAATACAGTGGTAAAGTGCATTTATAACGAAAACATGTAAGTGAACAAACTGTATCCACCTATTGCTAGTGTACTCAATGATTGACATCAAACCATATTTCATTTATAAATTGAGTGAGGGAATGAGAGAGTTCGGTTTTACGGCACTGCAACAATGGATAGGTCATATAGCGCCGATATAGATTGAACACTAAATGCAATATGCGTACTCTTATGTGTGCCACTGTGGTGTGTGTATTTAAGAAGCTCGTGGACTGTGGCTAGACCAAACGATGGTCTGTGGCCTATAATAACATTAGAGATGCCTTAACCTATTTAAAAGCAAATACTCTAATTTATCTGGTATCTTTTCTGGATCACTCGACATAAATATGCAGTATTATTGATACATTTCAAAAGCAATGCCAAACAAATCATAGCAATTACAGATGTTCATCAAATTCAGAACAAGTGCTTTCGATACATGCCGACAACTATACTGAATATTTTATTAAATGTCTTATTAGTGTGTGCATTTTCCACGTATTTTGTGATTTTGTGATACTCTATTTAATAATCTTGTTTGCCATAGTTTGGAAGAGTCAAGCATTCACTTGAATTTATCCGTAACTTATAATATCCGCTAAACGGCACGACGGCACACGGTGACGTAAATCATAATATATCGGCTATCATAGAGAAAATGATCAAATATCATAACAATGATACACATATTTTGAACACGTGATAGAGGTGTTAGACGGCATATCTACATTTTGCTGCTACACCTACTGCATTAGAAATAGGTAAACAGCGTAATAAAAAAACACATATATCATGTTATACCATTTGAATAGTCTTCAGCATTCCCATTTCAATTATTTTCTCTTCGTACATAATTAAGGTACTCACATTTATTTTATAAAATGCACGTGATTATACATGTACAACAGTTTCATGGAGTTCATTTGTATTTGATTCAATACGGTAGTTGGCAAAACATATTAAAGGTTTTATACACTTGTAATAATGGCAGCTGTATACGTTGTTATGTCGGAGTATCTTTGTATTGATGGGCGTTTTGGCGTCACTGTATGGCTTTATGAGACCAGCAGGTAGAATCTATGTTTAAAAACAACATGTATATTTCCAGTTAGCATTAACCATTAATAATAAGTTTGACATTATGTCAGTTCTGCTAAAATACAAAATTATGATGACCGGAGTATGATAATACACTATAAGAACAATACATTTGAATACTAGAAAATCATATTTTTCAACATGTGTATTAGCTGGTACAAAGGTCAGTGCATTTAATTTGTGCATTAAAAGCAATCAACATGTTAAATGACATCTTACATGTTACTACGCAATAAATTAATAGAATAACGTACGTTACATTCTGACTTAATGTCATATTTAGTCTGTGTGCTCTATGTGTTAGTCATTGTCGATTTTTATACAGAAATCTATAATAAAGCGTTGATTGCATTATAACGTAGTTTCGTGATTTGCAAATTATACATTGACCTCATAGAGATACGTGATTTTCAAGCTAGTAACTTCATTAGAATCTGTCAATTATCTTAGTGATTTAGATTTTAGAAACATAAATAAAACACTTACAGACTCAGATAAAAATATGAGTCTTTTTTAATTGGATGGGTTTTCCAGGTGTCAATTTTACGAAATATAGTAAGGACACGGGGTTGTATCGTATCGCTTGGCAATTAGCATTTCTGATTATTTATGTTAGATCTTAAATGCTATATTCAGAATCCGGTGTTTCAGATTTTGTTTTTAAAGTATTATACTACTAACATATCTCTGTACCACTTGGCACCATACAGAACTGATCGTATATCAGTCACGATTTCAAGTAAACACATGAATGGCCAAAAACATGACTGCTTGTTGCTTTTTAAACATGACAAAACCGGGTTGAAGTTCATCACACATGTTATAATAGATAAACTGTTAACAAGAGGACATGCCTGCGAAATCTGTAGAACAACTAAAGTGTCTGGGCATTTCCTTGATTGCAGTTGATAATTGGAGTGACCGCATCAATTCTACTTAAATTATATAATTCACATTCAACAGAAAAGCTTAAAAACGTATAAACTATATGCCCTACCTATACTTGTGTATGTCCATATTGCACGGGATAGTTTCACCGAAATTTTTCATGACACTCTTAAAAACCGCCAAAAGCATGTTGTGCACATGACACCTGACACACTAAATGAAAAAGTAGCAAAGTCAAGCAGGCAAAGCCACATACAAGACGCAACTACCTCCAAACCATCGATAGACAGCATGTCTCTCACAAACACAACCACACACTCAAACACACGCCCAGACACGAGATGAACACAGAAATCACCAACAAACACGCAATCAGCAGAGATTAACATTCCGGACTTTCCCACAACATAAAAGAGGGTAAATACATGACAATATGTAAAACATAGCATAACAACTGTGGAAATCCGTCAACTATGTACTCAATGACTTTGCTGAAGTCAGAGCAACTACCGGGAAGCCGTTAAGGGCACATCAGGGAAAAAGTAATATAATTATGAATATGGTAAGCTTTTCCAGTGTCTGAGCTTAATAGTATATCATCATAGAGTACTACCCGCGGCATGTCATCGCGCAAGCAAAGAGGGAAGCGTAGCTACCGATAGTAAATAATAACCGAGCATGCATTGCATTGCAATATAACGTGGTCATAACGTTGTTTCTTAAAGGTTTTAATGCGTTCTATAAACAAATCGTGAAAATTGATATGACCCGAAAGGGTGTCGATAACATCACCACAAACGTCTGGGTGAGAAATGTCTTGTTGCAGTAGCGTCAGTAGATTTCAATTATATTTACTAATGAGTAGTGAATTTCGGTAATACAAATTAGAAAACGTTTTCGGAAGTTTGTGATATCTATAACATTGCTTAAGAAGTGTATCAAATTACGACTGTTAAAATCTTCTAGCAAAGAACAGGCTCGGGCAAACCGAATAAGTTCAGAAATATAAACACAATAAGAAGTAGAACGGGCAAATCTCAATCTTGAAAAGGATAATTAACATTTCTAAAATTAAAATATTCCCTTTTATCATATATTTTGGACGAAACTTTATCATTTGTGATGGAAAGATTCAAATATAAAAAGGAAGCCATAATGTCATATTGATTCGCACTGTTTAAATAGAGTTATTTCAGGTAAATTAAATAAATCATAGTTCCAAAATAAGGATTATCCAAATTCAAAGTATCATATAAACAGGAAAGTTTAAATTTCACGCAAGTTATGTAGATCTATTACATCTACTACTCTTCTCCGGAATATGAATTGAAACTGTATAACACATTTAAAAAAAAAAGATTTACGTATACATGTTCTATATCAGGTTATTCCTTCATGTATTACATTTTACCTGTCGTGCCCTTAACGGCTTCCCTGCAGGTGCTCTGACTTCAGCAAAGTCATTGAGTGCATATTTGACAGATTGTCACAGTTATTATGCTATGTTTTACATGCTGTCCTGTGTGCACCGTCGTCTACATTGTTGGTAAGTCCGGCGGGGATACCTTTATTTACACTATTTGTAAAGCTAGGGTGACTTTGAGAGAAGTGCGAGGTTAGGACGTTCGTAAACCGGTTTAAACCCCCAGTGGTGTTTTTGCTACTGACCGTGCCAAGGCGTTACTCTCTTTGTCACCCTTACTTTTGTTTGCATTGCGTCTTTGTGCTTGTGATTTTGTTCATGTGTGGAGTGTTTGTCTCTAGTTCGTGTGTATCTGTTGGTGTTTTCTGTGTTCATCTCGCGTGTGAGTGTGCGTTTGGGGGTGTGGTTGTATGTAGGTGTCATGCTATCTATCGGTGTTTTGGTGGTGATATCGTCTTGTAAGTGGCTTTGCCTGCTTGACTTTACTACTTTTCCATACATTATTTCTTGAAATGGTTATGCATCAGTTTTGTTTGAATTCAGAACAACCTGCCGTGACTTAAACAGTGATCGTTTTAAAACACTTATCATTCAACCGCCATCAACTCACTTGTGAATGTTTTCATGAGATTAGGATTTACAATGAGTTTATATGCATGCATCTGTGCTAGCATGTTTATCTTCTTCCTTCTTACGTTGATTCCTCCATCCTTATGTGTGTTTCTAGCCGTCTTTCTGACTATCTCTGTCTATTCGTCTATTTTACCCGTTAATGAGGCTAATTACAAAGGTGTATAGGGAAGTGCTAAATGTGTCAGAACGTGTAAACCAACCTCGTTTCGTCTCATTGAATACTCTATGTTTAATCTATTAAAATATAACTAAGCCATATATAGAAATTAAAACGCATAACAGTTATACGAGATAGATAGCAACATTATACATACCAAAAGTGAATACATTATTTGCATTATATCTTATATCAATAATGACCGTACCAGGAACTCCTTTTGGTACTCTTCATCCGATTTCGACAAGTAACGGTACAATTCCTCTTTTCTGGTTTTTAAAGCAGCGCTGTTGTAGTACGTATGCTCGTCTCTTACATCTAATTTGTCAGTTTCAGGTACAAAGGCGTCCTCATCTGCTGCTTCATCAGGATCTACATTCTCACACGTTTTGCCCCTTGTTTTGGATACTGTTGCAACCAATCAAACTAGAAACTTAATACATGAAGCTACCGTCGTCATTGTCCACGGAAATAAAATCAGGTTGTGTAACAATTATTTAAACCGAAATATTTACAATGAACAGTTAAACGACATAGTTAAGATAAGTATTATGTGCCAGTGAACATTATTTGATCAGAGTTTTGTTCAACGCAATTGCAACACAAACATGTTATATGGTGCTTCCGACATTTACAACATTATCACTCATTCAACTTCCAATTATTTAAAAAAAACTAAACATTTACAAGTTTTCCTCCACATGTCAAATATTGTACTCTTATCTGCACACAGTCGTGCAGTTTAATGCACGCTTATTGTGACAAATAGTATTCTAATGCAACGCAAATATTGGTACAGATACGACGCGGAGTAATCTAGAGTCTCAAAAGAATCAAATCCGAAGTGCACGCCTGTTACGAAAACCCATTGCTCTACAAGCTAGAGAAAACGTGTATACAAATAAAATGCTAAAACTGTACACTATTGTTCCCACTAAGTATGGTGTTCTGTTTGGATCAACTGTTTTCCACAAATGCTGCGTTCAATAAATATGTATATTTTGCATGTATCTGTTCGTATATATGTATAATTGTACATGTTTGTACCCGCCGGTGTGCATTTATATCTATATGTAAATATTTGTACCTGTATGTATATATTTTGGCCCGTTTGAATATATTTGTACATTCAGGTTTATATTTATACATACATATATGCATGTTTGATTACACTTGCGTGTGTGCTCGTATATGTGCACATACATTACATAGTTGTACCTGTATTTATGCATTCGTACCTACGTTTATATACCTACGTGTTTGTACCTGTACACACACACACACACACACACATTAGTATATCCCTGCCTACATTGGTTTTCATATTGATATACTAGTATGTATATGTTAGTGCATGTATATGTATGTAACTGTATACATATATTTGGACCTTCATTTATATACTTGTAGCTTTGTGGTATGTGGTGGTGTAGTGGCAATGCGCTTGACTACCAGTCCGGAGCTCCGTAGGTTAAATCCCAGTCCCTCCCGGAATTGCAGAGACGCTTTAAGTGTCTCCCACCGCACCTCCTCTCCACCCAGGGGTTGAATTGGGTACCTGTGAGGATCACTAGCCGGTACT
The DNA here is from genome assembly GCA_963576725.1 of Azorinus chamasolen. Classification (NCBI taxonomy): domain Eukaryota; kingdom Metazoa; phylum Mollusca; class Bivalvia; order Cardiida; family Solecurtidae; genus Azorinus; species Azorinus chamasolen. The sequence continues at coordinate 34,541,627 of OY755250.1, read as the reverse complement.
GCTGCTGTATGATTTCGCTATATGTTAGCAGTGCTCAATATTGTAGGCGAACGACCCAGTGACCAGGGGAGTAAATGTGTAGTCGGCTGAACGGTCATTTGGGCTGAAAGTATACTATAACTAGGTACTTTATTTTACTAACCTGCATGTGCATTTGTTGTTCATACATACGGAGTTATAAATCAACATAAAGTTACATACCTGCTTGTATGTGACATACCGCATACTTGTTTAAACGTCGAACAGACATTGTTTTACCTCGACATAACGTATATATTTAACGAACTATGTAACAAACTGACCAACCAAGCAGAAGGATCAATGACTTAATTATAGACCAGTAGGAAAAATCCCTGATAACTCTTGCAAATCAATGTGAATACATATGAGGCCCTTGAAATGTTATGTTAATAATGCATGTCATATTTATAGCTGTACTTTCTGTGCATTTACGTAAGCCTTTTGAACGCGGCATTTTAATTCAGATCCTTCCAGCTCTGACATGCAAACGTCTAATGGCGAATTTTGATCCGTATGTTTCCCGAATTAATTATAAAATGTTGCAACCGATGGCAGATCCTGATCAAACAGCCCCATCTATAGTCTTCTGTGCTGGGTATATTCTGTTTGCAAAGGATGTTTTACCCATCATCCACATTGTAAGTGTTATTAAAACTGATAACCTATCATGTATATCATTTTCTACTTTGGTACAGTTTATTCGTGTCTGATAATTATCGTTACTGCCCTGTGATTTAATCCAAATACTATTGAATATTTACGTAACATACATAACATCGTGAATAATTTATCATTTCTTAATTACATATGTACACAGGACGTAGGGCATCGATAAACATTGTAGAGTTACATCTGTTATAATTTCCCATGCTCACAGAGCAAACCCTAACCAGACGGCTCCTACATGATCCAGGTCTACTCTGTTTGCAATCACATAAAACAGGCTTCATATGAAGGAGATAGATACGGCTGGTACACTGTATATCTAAACCTTTAATAGTACACTTTATATTAAAAACCCACGTGTACCGGTAATAACAGTTTATATTATACTCAATATTGCTTCTTATAATCGAACTTTGAACTCACTTGCGTCTAAACCTCACTCACATTCAACATTAAAAGTATCATACATTAAATGAACAGTTTTGTTCTCGGTTTTAACTCTGTACCTACAGTTTGAACATTTATGAACATAATTATTCAATTTCCACGAATATCAGTACTATTAATTTAATTCATGCCAGTAGTGGAATAAGTGATTCCGGATATAAAAAAAAGCATTGTAATATTATACGGTTAACTATTTCCTTCATATGAATGCTTCAGGCGTTTGTAAACAAAGTAGACCAAGACCAGACGGTTTCTATAGGAGTCGTCTGATCAAGGTCTGTTTCGTTTGCTTATGAAATTACAATAAATCTAACACTACATAATACCGGAATATTAAACGCACCTATGCCGTTGTAAACATTTAGCCAATAAATGTACATAGTGTTATAATTTGTGTCACGCATATTAATACAGAGAGGTGGTGAGCCTTTCGTTGTTGAATAATCACGAACGACATAATTACATCAGCAATACTAATCAGCTGATGTTTTGTAAAAACATCTGGACACACTAGTATTTGATATTACAGTATCAACAACAGAAAGAACAGACTCTAATCAAATGGCTTCTACAAAAGAGCTAATAAGTGTATATGAACGAAAGGAGTACAATGGTTATATTGTATATCATTAACACAACCCAGCTACAGTTCAGAGACATGTGTCTAGAAACTCCGTACAATGAAATAACGTTCAATGTTGCTCTCTGTGGATTACAGTGTGACATAATTTGCAGCAAAATCTCATTCACATTCAATAAAAAGTGACATACACCCTCTTATGTGGCCACCAAAACATTATTTGATTGTAGAGACAGATAAAAGTTTAATGTAGGACGAACCTTTCTGTATTACTTTCGTTCTGCATTACGCAATGACCAGCTTTTGGAGACACTTACGTTTATTCATCATATAAGAGAGGCTTTACTGTATTTTATAAACAGATAATTGAATGATTCATCACTACTTAATCAACATTTACAAAAGAAACATTCATATCTTCATGAATATTCATGCAATCATTAGTAAGAAAAAGTGCACGTATGACCATTACTGACATTATATTATATCTAACATCAAATACGAGAACGGAGCAGACCCTGATCAAACAGCCCAATACAGTGGATGTCTAATATGTAACCACTCTGTCTGCAAATGCGTGCAAAGGGGCATTTGTATATTGTAATTACACTAGTATGACCGTAACTTGATATTAGCCATTTTCTGCTGTAAAATAAATGTCTGCTCCAATTTCGGACTGGTGTTCTTTTTGCCGAACTCTGATTCTATTAATATTTTGAGACAATGTTGTACCGAGTGTCAGGCAACCTAGACCCTGATGAGACGCTGAGCTATTCGGTTCATGTGTCATATGGACACAGACTTTTTGAAAAATGCGAATCGAACTTTGCGCAACGGGGTATTTATTAATTTAAGGAAAACATTTCACTGTAATATTATACGGTTAACTGCATGGAGTGAATGTAATTTGAAATAAGGAAGTGAATTACTACCTGTAATAATAGTTTCGGTTTCATGTAGATAGGGTATGGGTAGTATGTTACCAGTTCAACACTACGTAACACTCGACTGCTTAATGCGCTGCCTGCTTCAAGTATAAAGTCTTATTTTTATTTCATAAAAATGTATGTATGCCAACTGATACATATATGCCATTCATACCCTTGGCGTTTTTACTGGCTCCAAAATGTTTGCATAGGTCAGCCGAAGTTGGCCAATATTTTGAAACCATTTAATACACTTGCAATGTTTCTATAGCAACACGATACATATCATATCACTGACAAAACTGTTGCACTGATTTACTATAGAGTATAATACAGTTGAACCCCTCTAAATCGGAGGTTAAATATAGTATAAATATCGGTCTTGGATACAGTTGGTAGCTTAATGTATGGTGAAAGTTATGCAGTACGTTCCTATAGGAGATTGCTGCATCCTCCTAAAAGTATCTAAATTATTTTCTACTAAAATTCCGTTTAAAGATGAAGTATACAGTATAGATTCTGAAGGGAGGTGATATTCGAATATGTATAGATCATTCAAATTAGTGAGACGCATAATAATGTCATCAGAGCAAATTGTTTGTCTTGCTTAATATTCTGCATGGATATCGGAACAAGATCAGAGATTAATCAACAGATACACACGTCATTTATCATAACACAGGCACGTGTTAGCTTATATCCCACTGTGGAAAATACTGCCTGCTCATATATTGATATTCTGACGACTTACAACCGGATTACGTGCTATGGAACAAACGTCTGATACATTATTAACAACGTGTCAAACAGCTAGGTTCCCGATTGGCCGTCTTATATAGATACAAGCTGGTTTTTCAAATACTACTCAAATATCAGTTAGCAGAATGCTTACATTTGGATCATGCTGATCGATACTCATAGTGTAATGTGAAAAGAAATAACAGAAAGCCATACATAATAGGTCATGTCATCAACAAACAAATTGGAAACTGTTGAGTACAACTGTTTGATATGAGTGTCATGGTTTTGAGTACAAACGTAAATCATAAAAAATATGGATAAGTAGATATAGTTTATAGCCGTATATGTGCGTCTATATTTGGATCGAAAACAAACCCCACCAAGCTTAGCGGCAATATCAACATGTTTGCAGTGCCGTCTTTTTAATATAATGAAGCTAGATGTAAAACTGGCCGATGAATTTAGTCTATGTTGAAAAAGGAAATATATAACTCCTTCAGTTTTTGTTGAAATGTGTTATTGATTTTAACTAGCAACGGATGATTGAAGAATGCTTGATCATAATGTGAACAAAAGCATTTTCATAGTATCCATTCAATAGCACAAACATTATAATACATGAATAAAACGCCACTGTTACTAAACAGTTATGCGTTAGATGGATGGGATGTATTTGCCCCAATCTATTTAATCCATATTATAGTCTGTGTGATGAGTGCTTGTCCGGAACTTGGTTTTATTTGATGGTTCCGCGCTTATATTGCTGTTTTGCTTTCAAAGGATCTTCTATTTTCATGACTTGAGTATCCAAACATTCACGGAGAATAGACAAATACGCTATTAAAAGTGTGTCCTTCATTGGTGTATACAGGTTTGCAACGTTACAGATGTCTTCTATTCTGGTTAAGCTGTATATTTTGAACGACAACCAAATATGAATGAAATCATTGATTGGATAAACAACACACTTTCAGACACTTACGTTTATTATAAAACTACAAAAGCAGATACGTTAACAGCACATATATTGTCATTTGGTGGATAACATATATTTGGTCGGCGTCAATGGTACAATCGCAATGAGCAAAATGCAATTTTTGTAGGAAACAAATAACTGATAACTGTGTGGGCAGAATTTGATTGAGACGCATTCTGCTATCCCTAAGTTATATGCAGCGATTGCAAAGCAATATAAAGGTATAACTACAAAGTAAAACTGGCATTTGTATTGTTGTAAACTACAAAAATGCAATTACGTCGAGTGTCTAAATTTCAAACGGCTATCAATATGGATAACATGCTTTAATAAGGAATAACAACTTCTAACAATTCAATTTGATGCATTCTGGAACACATTCGAAAGTACCTGCATTATTCTACTATCATTTTCAAGCCAGACATAAGAAACAGGACTAAGTATCATTACTTCATAACGGTGTATTTGTAATTATCTGCCCTCTTCAGTCTGCTAGCTGAATAGTATCTCGGCAAATAATAGTGCATTCCAGGCGGCGTTTTAGGCAGTGCCTTACCATAAGTGTTTATTTAAACAATACCAACATTATCTAGCCCAAAATTCGCAAACGGGTTTAACAGTGTGGCAAACAAATAATGTTTATCGCACTCTTCACGTTCGTGTGCTTTAAAACGAAACACTCTTACTAGCCAAGCAAAGGCGGTATAACATATCACATTCTTACTTCAGTCATGATACACGTTTTATCCAGTCACAAGGCTTCTCTAGTGACATAATAAAGGTGGTGCAGATAAACTTAGGTTTATTAGGTTACTTCCGGTAGTAGAACGTTTATTATGTTAGTAGATAGGCGGAATGATTCTATATCCATGGAACTACTTTAATTTTCTGTAAATATGCATAACATGTTGACGGAATAGATCTAATTCACCAATATAATTATTCAAATAAGACAAAAAAACATAAATGGCTATAGCTGGATTCGAACCCGCGCCTGATTCTACAAAAGCCAAATCTAATCTCTCTAGAGACGTCGTGCTTACCGATTACGCCACTGAGGCCACCTATAAAGTGACGTTGGTTTATCAGTTTTATTAATTTAATTCACCGTTGGCGAAACAAGTTTTTGATAAAAATCAAGGGAGCAACGATTTACAGATAAATAGTAAATGTTTCTCTTCACTCTCATAATAATTTGATTGATAAGTTCTTACAGGGGCGATGATTTTCATAGACCTAAATATAAGCTGATCAGTTCCATCGCTTTATGAGTGACGTTAGCCTTATCTAAAAATAGAAACCGAGACGACGGAACTCGAATTTGACCAAAGAGCCTCCGTGGTAATCTTATCATGTCTGTTTTAATTAAGATATAGACTCTCGATTCAATTGATCTTTTCAAATTCAACCACTTTTTCCCCTCTTGTAATTAAGTATCGGAACTATTTCCCTCTGCGGTAGCTCATTATTTACGTCTCTAGAATGGAATTGAAAACGGAGCTCCGTTGATCGAAAAGCCGCATTTTTAATGCAAATTGTTTCAATATTCGTATGTTTTATGAGTCTATGAAAAACATATAACTAAATTGACTGGATAAATGCAATAAAAGGTTAGTGCCGTAGATGGGACGCCTTTATCCGACTCGGAGAGAAAACAGTTGAGATTCGGCAAGCCTCGCCTCAACGTTTTCTTCCCTCATCGGATAAAGCGTCCCATCTACGGCACTAACCTATTATTCTCTATATATGTTACACAGTCTGCATTAAGCAGTCATCTGCCTTAAAGTATCTAAAATCTTCTCTACAACAATTCAGGTTTAGACAGGTTCTACTGTACTGATAAACATTGTTAAACTGAATAATTTACTTTGTTTATAAAATGCACAGTATCTTACATTATAACCTGTACAGGCGCAGGAATCGTTGACAAGATGTACAAGTTTCTTTACAAACAAAACAACAATTGACAGTTCCAGATTGAATGACAGTTTATGAATAAACATTTTTAAAGCATGCATATCTATTACTTTTATATTCTTTAGTAATTTTAGATGTCTTGAATACAACAATAGTACTCAACGACATGTGCGTTGATACACAGGTACAACAGTTTAGCTAGAAAGATCTTCTTTCTGTACAATGTGTATAAAATGCAGCATGTCGAAAAGTCATAATTGGAAATACACGGAAATTCGAACGTGTATATTATCTGATCCTTCGTGATAATTAGTTTCGATATTATTAATGATGTTAATTGAATACCACTTAAGCCAGTAATAGGAAATTGGGTAGTGCTGCATTTATAACAACTTCTTATAAAAAGACTCGATAAAATCGAGTCTGTAATTTTCTCTTTTTACACAGCTAATTTTGCTTTCGAACGATCTTCAATTTATGAGAATTTATGTTAGTTCGACTTTTGAGGACCCATGGTCATCAAACAGTAGTTTGTCACATATTATGTGCGCGTTGATGTGTATGGTTCAACTCAGTCCAATGTTACCTCGACTAGCCTGTGTTTGTTGATCGGGTTTACGATCAGATTTGAGATGTATCAGCTGAAGTAAACATGAAAAAAAACTTAAATGCATTTTGGAACTCGACAGTCAATAATACTAATAACAAACCGTCCTCTAATTACGGCAATGACGAACATATTTAAATAATCATGTGTCAATGGTTTCGACTGATGGAAAAGTGTAGCTGAGTTCACCGCTCGTCCAGGTTGCGACTAAATTCAAATACTAAATCGGTCAGTGTAAAGCTTTTCAAATCAAGCGATGAGTAATTAATATTATAGTAGGAAAATAATTGTCATTTTTTTCTCGGCAGATGATAAACATGACCGTCTACAAAAACTGTTTAAATGAACTTGCTAACTCTACTCTAGAGCATGTATCGTCTCTGAAATCGTCATCACCAAATATAGGAAAATATTGTATGTACGTGTTCTATTCATATTGAAAATATATTGGCCCTGGGTACGTGGTTACTTATTTCTATGTCATTATTTAGTGTTAGTAACATAAGGTTTTCAAATAATGTGTGTACTATATAAATAATGACAATACATTGTTAAAGCGTTGAAGTTAAATTTCATGATGCATTGTAGATGCGAAAACTAGTACGATGCAGGTGTTCCAAAACGTCTCTGTGTCGATAATCATTTCTATTACCGCACCTAGACTGTATTGCATAAGTGTATAAAATTAGTATGCTTAGTTATAACAGAAACTACAATGAGCGGAAATTTCATCAATCAGGCATTATAACACAGCTATGACTATCCTATTTTGGAACATGCCGCATACATTGTGTTATTCTAAATGATTCGTGTGTTTCTGTATACATAAACAATTAATTTACATCAAACATATTCATATACATGTACTGTAATTACAAAAGTCAAGGGTCGAGAAAATTGACACGATCTTTTGTTTGATAATTTAATTATAAAAATGTTAACATTCCTTAAGGTACCATTCCTGGTTGTACATTCGTATGTTAATATTGTCCGAAATTTGATAACCAATTGGGAAGACATTACTATCGGTTTTTTAAAAGAAGTGAAGGTCTCGATTTGCACTAAAAAAACTTCCCCGGAAACGACCCATAAATTATCACATCGATTATATTGACATTAAATATTACTATACAATGTTTTCTAATGTTAAATATTTGAAAAATATAATTAGATTAACCCCATTTGTTGGCATTTACTTGAAACATTTAGGTATGCTGTAATTGAAAGTGGACATATCTTAGTTTTGATTTCAAGACATAAGATGATATCTTGTTACATATGTTTTAACACCGATTTTCAACCCATTTCCATGGCAACCAACTAATTAGAACGAACAACGAACACAGATTATTCACGGGGATTATTCACAAGATGCATTATATACTGTTACGTGTCTTAGTACACATTCACATGTACCAGGTCGGTCCTTAGAATAACCACAAATATTCGGTCTGTGCAGTTTTAAAGGATATATTGCAATGTACATTGTAATTAATCCATTTGCTCCCAGGATCCCAAATACGGGGCGTAGGCAAACAGTGTATACTCTGATCAGACGCCGCTACACTGTTTGCTGTTAGGAAATTCAATATAAAGCAGAACAAAAATTAAAATTTAGAACAGACATCTCTTAGGAAACAATTAAATTAGTCCAATATATATGCATGATATAAACCACTGGGAGCAAATGGGTTAATATGGTTCCTATCTACAGACATACATATGTGCAACTGATATTTATGTTATTTCCACTAAATATTAAATGTTCACATGTGCAAATTACATTGTTTTTCATCAAACATTTCGAACGTTCAGAACTTATTCAATTGTACAATTAAGAGAAGATTTGGCTATTCTAAATAACACACAATTCATTACTTGTACTGTGAATAATTGCAAAACAAAATAATTCACTTTAATGTTCATACAGTTTGTATGTTAAAGCAACACTGATTTTGTACATTATTGTTACACAATGTTCAATATTACAGGTTTGAGTACACATTCTCTTTCAGCAGATTCAAGTGGGCGGCAACACCTTTGAAGCAGAACTCGATTTGCTCCTGAAACATAGAAACACATGGACTACATCAACCGTGTACTAGGTACCATTAACACCGAAATATAGCAATCCGTTTTATCCTGTAATCAATGTTGCTATAATTAATTAACCCTACTGATGCACACGAATGTTTTTAATATATATGGTCAATATAACCTGCCGTTGCTGTTTTCCCTAATACGATATTAAACCGGGTCAATGCATGCTCAGTATATAGAATTGGTGGTGATAGAAAATTGAAAGCACATCATGTATTTCAGAACAAAATTAATGTGTGATCATACATACCATGTACAATGTAATATGTTAAATCGAAATGGCTGAAACAGTATGTAAAGCATGAATAAACGAATCAAATGGTTCATTTAATCAAATTAAAAAGATAATGCACTTGCCTTGTTTGGTATAGCCATCCTGCGTCTTGATTTCACCTGTCGCAGAGTGTTCAAGACACTTACACTGTGATCAGCGCCAGTTCTCTCGATTAATAACCACATGGCACAGAAAAGGGCGGACCTCTCTGCCCCATTCCTGTGTAGTGTACAAAGAGTACATTTAATATAGTGTATAGCAAGTGTATTTGAGGAGACTTGATACGTCTATGACGTGGCGGAAAAGTGATATTGCTCTGTGTAGTGGACTTGTATGTTACGTGTAAACGTCAATCCCGACACATTAATATCGTCAAAATCACATCATCTTCAGAGGCAATAGATGATACAAATGACTACAAAGTTCTACCAAGAAGGCAGTCATATTTTGTAAACTGATTCAGACTTGATTGGGCTATGAACTCTTAACAGACAACATTCCTTTCAAAGCAGTACATTTACAACTTAATCGCTATCCACATATTGCATATACTTTTACTTCATTGTGTAAGGTTGAATGACTCACATGCAATGGACAAGTATGGGACCAGTTTCCTCCGTTTGTATGACAAACTTTTCAACTTCATGAATGAGCTTTACAAGCTCGACTGAGTCTGGCACCACATCTGACCTAGGCCACTTTTTGAACTGATAGTGTGAGACGGTTCTACTGATGTTTACCTGGCAAACGATATTATAAAGCAAACATTGATCATGTAAACAAATCAGATCAAATGTATTTTAATATAAATCTATCTAATGTCTACCTATTTACTCTGTATTTATAAGATGTTGTTGTTGAATATAATAGTTAGGATAACATTCATATCAAGTATTTAGCTGCAGGGGAATCCTATGTTAGGAAAACATGTAGTTATTTGTTTCAAAACACAGTGCTTATTCATAATGATATCGATTTTAAGCTAACGCACCAACATACAAACATCATATTACACTGGGCATCTAAAAGAACCAGAGGCACTCAGTCGATAATAAGAGTAGGGCATCGCACCCAGGTTTCTCTGTATCCTCTCTCCTCTCTCTGGGGCGCCCAATTAGCCCATAGTGAGCAGAAACGGACGTTAATCACACACAAACAAATAAGCATATTCCTCGGAATGATAAGTATATCGTAGCAATCCTCCTCGAATATTTATTTTAATCCAATAGCTGTAAGATGATCAACGGTTTTGCGATAGTGTAACTATACCTTTCCTTCTTCAATAACTTGAATATCACGTTTAATGTAGATCCCTGACTCCGTTCTACTGTTTGTTCGAAATACGACATTCCCATTCTGAACCTCATGGCTTTCCTCTGGCAGATATTCTCCAACATCCTGAAACATATTATCGACCATATTTGCCTGTATAATATTAATGTCTACTTTTATTCATTACAAACGAATAAGTTATACCATTTTATTCCCATTTAATCAGGCAATACCATCCCTAATCACACATTTACATCACATAATTACAATTTCTATCATCCAGTCATTTTAGATACATAATACAGTATTGCATTGGTTTAACTACTTTTTAAAAAAGTGATTTATACAAGCTTTCTGTTTGAAGTGATGGATAATGATAATAAAGCCAACAATTATTTCTAAGGTGTGAAATTGTTACGTCTATTACAACTTTGTTTTCGCATGGTGGATCCATGTCTATTATACAGCTCACACGTCGTTGGACGAGCATGTCAAGAAACTGAGTCACAGTCTCTGGCAGCGGGGTTTGCGCAGAAATGAACCGACCTTGTCTTCTATAACCCTGAAAGTTTGTACAAAGATATATATATATATATTTCAGCAGTAACGTGGATTGTTATAAATTCTCCTTACATATAGAAATGATGAATGAAAGGTGTTATTAGGTTCGCTAGTAACTGGGACAAAGTAGGTCCAAATTTTCCAACTTTATTTTTAACTTACTGTCATATCAACCAGGATCTAATTCAGAGCTCTCTGGTATTCAATTTAACTGTGATAGTTTATGATACAAAAACATACAGAAACACGTCAAAATAAATTTTGAGTTACAGTTTTGACATACATAGTTACAAACACGTCACATTATGACGTCATTGTACACAACATGTGTCTATGTAAAGCGCGCCATTTACATGAAGACCCACATACAGTCGCCAACACGTCCGACACCCACTGTCAATGGGATTTGAAATGCGCCTTTGTTTTGGTATATTAAGCCCTTTATTAGTGTTGTACATGTATGTATACACATGGACATGGACATTTCCACCGAGAAAAACAACTCGATTCAAGTTTAGTGAAAATGTTTGAAATGGACAAAAGATTCAGTACGAACTGCTGCATAAAATGTGTTGGAACAAGAGGAAGATTTTCGCGATCAGCTAAGTATAGCATATTTGAAATATGTTTGTGCTGTGCTGGATTCAGATGACTATAGTTGTTGATTGACGAGATATTTTTATGAGTGGAATTTTGCATAAACAAAAGGACATGCGGTGAAGAAAATGCAAAAATATGGAGGCATTTTCTATGTAGAATGGATTGTATGGGTCAGAGTAACTGGTAGGTCTTTTTTGGCATACATTTTGTATATAATTACTGACAGCGATTACAATTTGTATTATTTTATCGAAATTAAGGCGCAAGTGCCAACACTCCTTTGCCATCTATCGTGACTCAATCGTGGACAGGTAGGTCGATCACCGTCCGCCAGTTTGTTTGTTTTGACAGCGCGTATGAATACAGTTCGGTCGTTCGAATGTTATTCACTAGTGAATATATGCCCGTGATTATCAAAAAATAAATGATAGTGTTACGTCACGCTGAAGCCACGAGTTATGTTATAAACTTTCTTTCTGAATCAGGTATACTACCGGTCCTGTGTAAACATAGACACTAAGCCAATCAATAAGTCTGGAACTTAGGGCACTGCGACAGTGAATAGGTAACACAGCGTCACATGAATATCAATCGGAAGTATTTTGCACAGAAAAAGGAAAGTTACTTAAATCTTCCTTTTCTACATATATTATTTTTATGTAAGAATAGTCATGAGGCGTTGCCTATGGTGCACAAAACAATATACCATTAATCATGGGTAGATGCTTTATATTCTGGTCAGTAATGTTTAGCAAACAGATTCGAACTGAATTAGACAGATTCTCAATGACATGTCTGATCTGGGATACGCTGTTACAAAGTTTGATAAAAACATTAGATCACGTTAGTTAATGACTTCAAGTAAACATTCAATATAATAGCTGAATTATTAAACTTAGAATATACTTTGAAAACAGACATAAATCAATTATTATGCAGCATATTGTCATAATACTAGTGATATTTTACAAACTTACATCTATGAAGACTGCGTTAATATAGTCTGCCTTCATTTGTCGGTTTGTGTCATGCCGCATCACCCGGACTGCGTGGCGATGTCCTGTAATGACATTCAGAATAATCAAATGAAATGAAACATATCAACAACACTACACATTACTATAATCGTGTAACAATCTTCACATATATAAGCTTGGAGGATCTGGATGGTGACAAAATCAGCACACTAGTCAATTTCCCAGGCTAGCCGTTGTTTTTATTTACACCGATTCACTCATGACAACCCAAAATCCGTACATACTATGTTTGTTGGCAAAATTGCCCTCATTTGTCAAGATCTAATCTGGCACCTTGGTTCTATATTAAATCATCTGACTGTTGACGATTTGCATTGTAATCTTCCCAGTAATCTTTTTCTAGATGATTCATATGACAACATTCCATATCAGAGATTGGATGATATAACTACATTGTATACTGATTTGAAAAATTGTAAAATGCGATTGCAAATATTGATAAACACAGTTCCGTTTATTCGATTAAGGTGTCTTGTAGTAGTCAAAAGCGATATACAATAGCAATTGGTGAAGTTAAATATTCATTAATGGAATTATAGTAAAGCCAAGCAGGCAAAGCCACATACAAGACACAAACACTACCAAAACACCGATAGATAACATGTCACACATAACTACACACCCAAACACACACACACATGCACACACACAACATGAATTCAGGAAACACCAACAAACACACAAAACTAGAGACATTCCACGTATGAACAAAATCACAAGCAAAAAGACACAAAACGAACAAAAGCAAGGGTGAGAAAGAGTGTACCGCCTTGGCATGGTCAGTAGCAAAAACACCACTTGGGATTTACACCGGTTTACAGACGTCCTAACCTAGCTTTAAATAGTGTAAATAAAGGTATCCCCTCCGGATTTACCCACACCGAAGAAGAAGGTAAACGCATGACAATATTTTAAACATAGTATAATAACTGAAAATCCATCAATTATGCACTGAATGACTTTGCTGAAGACAGAGGACCTGCAGGGAAGCTGTTAAGGGCAAGAGAGGGGAAAAGTAATACATGAATCTGGTGAGCTCATTATCTGAGTTTAAGGTTATACCATCATAGATGGATAGATAGACTTATTTCGGCAAACCGAAAACATAATATGGTTCACAAACATGTAGCACATCATAATAAATAATAAATCGTAGAATGATGCATAGTGAAAAACCATGGCATGCTTTCCAAGGATAACACAATAAAGAGCATGCTCTTATTTCCATTGTGGTCCTTATCACAGGTGGCATGACATAGAGAGATTTTAAGATATATTACGATATAATATGAATACCATCACAAGTGGATGCTATATCACATGAATTAAACTGTACGTCATATTATTTAATAGAATATTAAAACTTGCATCAAAAGCAGTTACATTTATAAATACTATCACAGTCACCGACAAAAAGTAGTACACAATTGTTGTATCACAGTCCCTTAATTTAAAACGTAAGAAATACAAGTTATGCACCAGTAAAGTTATTGATAATAGCGCTAGATAGAACAAGTTGTTTGCCGAAATTTATAAAAATCACAAGCAGTCGAGCTCATTAAAATGATGTGTGAATATAAACAATACTAAGAAATAATATTGCTCATCAAGTGCCTCTTGATTGCTGACCTGAAGGAAGATAATTGATGTATATCAGTAAATTCAATTGGTAAGCTGTTCCAAAATAAGGAGTTTGTTGCAGCACATCTTACTTTTGGCAAACTGAAACCACCTCTATCTTTTAGTCTGGTATTATAAGAGTGTATATATTTTTGCAATGTTAAATAATCATGCATATAATCAGGTGATAGGTTGTGCTTAATGCTGTATACATGGCACAATATAATTTGATCAACTCTCTTGTCAACAGGCAGCCAATGAAGAGATTTAAATTGCTGATACCCAACATGACTTTTTGATTCAAGATTGATTATAAATCTAATCAGCTTGTTCTGTGTCGTTTGAAATTTAAGTTTAAGAGATTTTGATATTCCCTTATACCAAACAGCACAAGCATAATCATAATGACACTGAATTAGATCCATTACAAGCAGCTTTTGGTATGTTGTGTAAGAAAATCCTTCTTCCTGTAAGACGCTTAAGCCTGGTGGCATTAGCCTTCTTTATAATTGATTCTGCCATACCATTAAAAGACAAATGTTGATCTATAGTTACCCCAAGATAATTGACAAACGATGCTGATTTAATAGGTGTGTCATTACAACAGATATTCAAATGATATATTGCTTTCAGTTTATGCTTTGAGCCAGAAAACAATAGAGTTTGTCTTGCCTAAATGTAATGATAACTTGTTATCATTTAACCACTGACTCACTCTGCCAAGATCGTCAGATAGTGTCATTTCAACGGAGGACAATTGTTTGCCTGAAACAAGTATGGCTGAGTCATAAACACACTAACGACCCGTAATGTTATACTGGGTACAAACGAGTGCATCATTGTAAGAATTTTATGTTTATACTCGTTAAATCAATCCATTATGGAATAAATTCAGCACTAAAGGGAAATGAACAAGCATTACATTTCCTACGGGTATCGAGATAATAATTTTGAAAACATGATCTACCTCACCTGGAATATCAGCATCATTTCTGTTTGCAAATGGAATCATCTTATGTGCCTCAACTGCTGTCTTCTCCTCGTCAGTGTCGTACCAGTTCTCCATTTGTAGTTGCTATGCATGTAAATAAAACATTTATTTCATCTTCGTCGTTCCGTGAGATATTATTTCGCGAATAGAATGAATCTAAATATTACCCTATGGTTGTGAACGCTATTATTTACTGTACGGACACTAGTAAACCCGTCATTATGGGTTGTATCTGATCAGCATGTTGCATCCCGATTTACTGTAGCTGTATAGTAAAGACGAGTGTCGCTATTGTCCCTGTATAGATCAAACTCTGTTCGGATCAATATTTCATACGTCTTTCAAGTCGTAATTTGAGAATTAAATGCATGGAAATATCACACGACTTCTGTTCTAAACTGCATCGTTGTGATTGGGCAAAGAGAATAATTTTATGACGACATTAAATAAATATATTATAACTTAGTCAGATAAATGTTACATATACTTCATGGTAATAATCAGGTATTCGTTGCAGTGCTACATTAAACTATCAAACAATTACCTTCAACATTTTTGTTAGACCATGATCTTTGTTAATCCATGAGAGGTCCACAAAGCAGTCTGCAGGAACTGGCTCCGTGTCAATAGAAAGTGACCACATCACAGCATGATGAAGGTACTTATACTGTTCCTTGAACAGATAACAAATTAGATATTTCCATATGCAAATACTAAACACTGGTACTTAACGTTTAGTATGTGACAGACAGAGGCAAACGATGTGAGACGCAGCTGTTTGAATTCTTGTTTTCATATTCGTAGCCAAACTGATTATAGCTTGATTATTTTTAAAAATGTATTGGGTGAAAATTTAAACAAATGCATTGCTCAGGAATGTAAAGTGTATGTCTCTTCTCCTGTTAACCGTTAAATAATGTGCATGAACAAACAAACGTCTTGCTTAGACGCGGAGTAAATCAGTAGAGTCCAAATAACTTGACACTCTATATTGTATTACATTAAGTCTGAATGATAGCATATATCACATTTTACTATCGAGTAAGTGCTTTACCTGAAACCAGTAATGAAACTACGACGTATACGAGATCTAGAAAACAAATTACAGCGTTTTGAATACACGCATAACTGGTATAAATGGAGAAATAATACTATTTGAAGAATTTGTCTAGATGATCATCTTAAACATTCCAAAAATACCTTTGGTGAATTCGCTTACAACATACAATATTGAAGCTCGTGATTTGTACATACCACGGTCTGTACCATGTGTACTCTTTGGTCTCTCATCTTTATTATACCACCCAATACATCAACAGAATGTTCAGCCTTGCCTTGTCGAATCAGAATATCCAACGCTATGTACGTGCCTGTTCTTCCAATACCAGCACTGTAAGCAAAATATTTCTACAACGTTTTAGGATATATTCGATTACTAAAGAGGAGTGAACAACTAACATAACGCTTTTTAACCCTTACTACGCTGACCTATCAAATGGACGTGTCTAATACTTAAACAGGCAACGCTTATGGCGAATGTTTAGGGATATTTCTATAGAAAAGTGTAACATGACAAACAGGCACATACATTGTGGGAATGCACATCTAGGAGCTTTCTCATTAGGGTTTACACTATGTGCAAAAGATATTAGTGACTCGTGACACGCACATTAAATGGTTATTGTATGCATGGATGGCGGAAATGCGCTTGGGTGGTGATTCTATCACTGAAGGTCCCGTTAATAGATCTTACCTAAGAGGTCATTATTTACGACGACCGGTATTTGGATCTGAAATGTCTTGTACGGGCGTAGTATGATCGGTAGTTTATCTCAGTTCCGCCCCATTTTATGGCATATGGTCGCAAACAGTAACACTATATATAAACAGTTTGCCCTAGTGGGGATTCGACCACTGGCTTCTCGAGTAGACAGCAATTGATCAGTAAACATGTTGTCGGATAATTATTCGAAATATGAGATTAAATATATATACATATGAATGAAAACGCCGGTATACACAATTGACGAATGTAATGAACACTGAAAACGACAATAGAAATGAAACGTACACAATATTAACTCAATGATACGTTAAATGTATTTACAGTTTGCATCTGATTAAAGACAATGACTAAAAACTGAACATTCGTCACTCGTGGGTTGAAATTATTCATATACATAAGCCTTTCAAATTGCTTCTAGCTGGTCAGAAAATGTGCAAAATGCAGTGTAACAATGCATCATGGCTAATTACCTGCAGTGCACGACAAGTGGTCCATCAAACTTCCTCCTCATTCCAAGCACCTTGTTCCTAAGGCTGATAATGCTTATGACATCACTCGGTACACCCTTGTCTGGCCAGGCTATGAAATGGATGTGGTGAAACTGTCTTTCTTCTTTGCCCTGCATTTGATAGAAGAAGGGGCAAAGAAAATACCAGAATGGATATTAGTATTTATTTAAAACAGGACATTTTAAATTACAATGACCTACAAATAAGCTCTTAAAGGATAACTTCGACCTTTCAATAATTTAGAAAAATGAACTTGTATTTATAACTTATATTTGATAACACTGGATGAAGCATCTCGATACAGTTAAACCATGTATGAACAATGTTTAACAACGGAAAATTATAAACCCAGAGGGACCGCCATTAACAAACGGGAAAGGCACCGAAACAAGCGAAAAGTATTTTATGTTAAACCTTACCACTGCGATCATCATGTTTCTAACAATGAATTCAGCATATTCCTCTTCCCCAATGGAGTGGACTTTCACATTGCCGTATGTTATAGTTTTACCAGCATTAGGCCAGTACTGGTCGCATTTCATACCCTGAACATACACAGAGACATTTGATATATTTGCCATGTAGTGTTCCTTCGCTAGGGTGGTTATAAGAAGTATGTTTATTTTTCAGATTAAACGCAAGAGCAAGGGAACAACCAAGCATTCATTCAAACTTAGGAAAACATAACATAAACTGATATTTACAGAACGTGAACACTCATTTCAGCATGTATCTTGATGTTTACAATGATAATTATATAGGGTGAAAGAAGACGATAATTACCGAACCTTCCTTCAACTTTGTCACCATGACAATAGTCTCGACCTTCTCCTGCCAAATCATCCTCCAGAACAGACCGAAGTCTCCAAGAATCTTCTTCGTAGGTCCTGCAGATATACTTAAGCCTTTAGTCTGATCTGTTACTTTAAATATATACGCTAGATTTTCAATATACTTTCTGTGTTGTCAATATGATAAATTGTTTGTTATATAGTCAAACGTTAGGTAGACATGACAATATACAGCACTAATGAGGTAAGATTAGTGATCATCAATCGTTGTCAGTCGCTATCTACATACTATCGACATGTGACATAATTTATACGAGCCCTTAGACACCAATATTCTGAAAGTGGGTGATCCGTCGAGAAAAAAAAGAAAATTGCAGAATCGATTTTATTGAGTATTTTCATGAGTAGTAATTAAAAGTGCAACACTACTCATGCCTCTAGCACCAGTTTAAGCAGTATTCATTTTCAAAACTTATACCATCAACTCAAATGATTCCGAAGGATTAGAAAATATAACAACACTGAAAATGAAATACGGGGCTACTTTTTACAATCAAGCTAATAGAGAGAAAAATACCAGCACTATGCAGGGGACATGTCTTGATTGAATATTGGAAGATAAGTACAGAGCGTGCTTACACATACACAAGCGACCTTCATAGAAATGACCCTTGCTTGTTGCAAACAGACATGATAATTGCAGAGCCCTAACAGAACATCTCAACCACAACCAGTGAAATAAAACAAGTTCATAGTATTGATATTCCCTGCCAAAGGTATTACAAACAAGAAGGGGGTATAACTTTAGATACTCAATATGATAGTTATTATAGCCCTTGATCGCTCAGCCAAGTTTTACTTGCCTTGGATGAATACAAAAACCATAAATAGATAGTTTGAACCACTTTATGATTATTTGGCAAAACTAATACTTTCAACCACAATCTTATATAGTAGGGTTCATGTGTTGATACTGTATGAGCCATAGAGATAACAAATATTCATGTTGAGTTTCATTCAAATCTGTCAAAATATTACAGATATATGGAAATGGACGGAAAACAATATGTGATTTTTGCGTACCAAAGGGCCATAGCATTAAGAAATAGTCATGTTTTGTTTCATCGTCATCGGATTGAAACATGTGTGACTTTTGCACATAAAAGGGAAATAACTACTAAATGTCATAAGCGATCTAAATATTGCAATAATTGGGAATGATGCAAAAGTAATAAAAAATATTCAAGTTGAGTTTCATATACTTCTGCCAATCAGACGACAAAGACATGTGTTGTTTGTGTATAAAAGGGCAATAACTGATAAATGCCGCCAGCCATTTGGAAAGATAATACATGGGAATGAGGCCCCAGTGATAACAAATATTCATGTTTAGTTTCATTCAATTCTGTCAATCCGTTAGAGATAAATGGCATCGGACGGAAATCAGACGGACGGACGTACATACAGACCGCCGACCGGACAAACCTAAAACAATATCCCTCTGCTTTTGGCAGGGGGTAACAAAATATCCTATTTTACTTATCAATTTACGCAAAAGTATAATAAGATCTTATGTGACTAAACGTCTTCCGAGAATTAAATATTGATTGGGTTTGGTCTAGTTCTAGGTAAATAGAATGGTTTTGAGTGAGGACCACTTCAACGCTGAAAAGGTCAAATAGCACATAAGGATTTTATAGCATACAGGGATTCTATAAGAACCGATTCAGAGCAAATAATAAGTGCTCAATCACACATAACAAACGCAAATACTATACACGTGCACATACAACTGTCCCTCGTATTCTCAACAGCAACGATAAGGCAATGAAGTGAACATTATAGAGTTTAGTCTGGTTGAGTCGTGAAGAGTACGAACGCATTGACAATACTATAATCCAGTCCAGTTGAGCCGTTAAGAGTACATCGAATATGTTAATATTAACATTTAATCCGGTTGAGTGGCAAATGGTACAGTCAAAGAGGCTGTATTAAAAGCAGGTCCATTTCAGTTGTGTAGAGTATTGTAATGGTTTTGAGATTATTGACTAATACGAGTATTATAAAACGTTAACTGTCGGGATAAAAATCATATCATAGGAGCTATGAATAAACGATTAGATAAATCATATATCAGTTTGTAAAGACGGGGGAGGCTTTTAGGTGATGCCTTTGGGTACTGTCTCTATGTCAATTTAACATAATGCATTATTTTAGTATTTATTTATTAATATGCTCATGCGTTACTAATAGTCCTAGTTTATTAAACATTTCAAGCTTATGTATTGTTTACAGTTGTTTTAAAAACAACACTGTCTTCATTCGTATCACATGCACTGAAGTAAATGAATCGAATTTAAGAGTAGTTTTTATTTTTATCAGAGTGTATATGTATACAACTTCATACCAAACTAATTGCGATTGAATAACCACTTGCATACACATCCGTCTGTATTGCACATGATAACACGACAAAACGCAATTGACAGAAGGACACTCCTACGTAATATTTGAAACTTTTTAAAGGAATTTGATAACCAGCCACAGTTTCGTAATAAGAAACAGGCAAACTATTCTAATGCATTATCATGTTATAAACTTACCCAAGCAAGCTATGTAAGCATTTGTCTTCTTGTAACCCTGAAACATAAATAATAAAGTTTGAATATGATGTATGGAAATATTAAATAATAACTATAGCGTCTGAAAGTAGGAACCTTCTAAAGCAAAAGCAGCAATGAGAAAATACGATTTTATTGAGAATGTTCTTAAGCTGTTCTGAAACATGCATCACTACTCATGCACCCACATCGCCTAGTACCTGCTTATAGGGCATTTGCATTTCATAACTGAAAACATTGAAATTTAGGTTGCCGTAGGACCAGAAAATGTATCACTGAAAATGAAGTGTGTGCGTCTTTTTACGACTGCCATAGATAGTAAATTAGTATTTAACGCTTCTGTCATTTACAAGTAATAGTCTACCAATATTTTGACAGAGTCTGACCCTTGATGGCATCGCGTGTTTACGGTTTACATCCACCTCATTTGTATTAAGTGAAGGTACCTTAAGAATTCTAGGGGGTATGTAAATTCTGAAGGGAGGTGATCCCCCGAAAGCAAAAATTGCAACACAAAAAGAGAAAATCGCTTTTACTGAGTCTGTTCATGTGCAGTAATTGAAATAGCAACACTGCTTACGCCCCTTAGCACCGGCTTAAGCGGTATTCAATTTTCAGAACAAGAAGTACTGAAGTTCATGATCTCGAACGTTGTAAAGCACTAAATTAAGGTCATAAATGGGGTCAAAGTTGAACGCGTGCAGTTTTGGGTACATCAACGGTTTGATTCAATTTTAGTATGCAGTATTGTTTTTAAAAAAATGAACGTTTTGGTAGGGAATCGGTTAACAAATGTTTGCAAATGCTATTTATGATCAACCCGTTTCAAGGGCAATAACTCTCGAAATATACATTTTGGGTTATTCTGTATTTGCTTTTTGCAAATAAAGAAAATTGAAATAAATGGTATTGTTTTACATTAACACCATTTACGTACAGCGTCAATTCAAGTTCGTTATCTAAATATACAGACTATGCATATATACAGTCAAAACCCTTTAACTGGGTAAGTATCTATTATTAAAATTCAAGGGCGGTTACTCTGTATATGACATACTTGTTATATTAATTGATATGCATGTATTTCTATGCAGGTATGGAACATTGACCTTCATCATATTTAAACTAGAGCTATAACTGAAGATGATGAGTAAAGCTCCGCTAGGAGCTTGTCACAAGTATCAGGGGCGATAACTCTGCACCCCTAGATCTGGTCAAACCTACGGTTGTGTCATGCACGTCTGCTCATCAAGGTGAAAACACATGTGATGTTTGAAGCTGATAGAAGTGGAAGTAGTTCCGTGTGCCATTCCATCTTTCCGTCTCACCCTCTGTCCGATCTACATTGCTTTCAGTTCGACCTCTTGCTTATACCATGAAAGGCAGAGAAAATCGGACAGACAGTGAGACTGACAGATGGAAGGACGGACAGACAGACAGACAGACATACGGACGGACCAACACGCTCACTTCTTTATACCTATATTTGCGTGGGCTTAATAATATTTTCATATTGTATACATCAGTCACAAAAATGCGGAATGTGAAAATTCGTTTGGACAAGCAGATATAATAACTTGGCATATAAAAGTACATGTAAGAGTCATGCATATTGGCATATAATATAATTAAACAGTTTATATCATTGGATTTGCACAGTGTTTGGCTTCAGAGCCACGCGCATACATGCATACTTGTTGGCTTTTGTAACAAGCAGAGTTACACTTAGTCTTAAAGTTGCAATACACAATCTGTATGCAAGCCCATTGAACAGGGGGCTTCCTGATCAAAATTGGAGTCACACTGGGTCATGTTCATCTATCGAACTGCAGCCATACATCTGACACAGGTATTTGTCAATGTCTTGTATGGCTCCACCATGTCCGATAAATTCCAGCAGTGTCGGGGTTTCCACAAATTGCATCCAGCATGACCTCTCAACCATGTCAAATTTTGTGTGTACAGGGTAGCAACGCCTTTGCTTTACTGTTCCAGGCACCATCCATGTTATTGCGTCGTTGCCAATTATGATAAAGCATCAATCGACATCTTCGTGGTCAACAGACAAGTGGTCTGAATTAAAGTTGTTTGACTGCATGTCTGGCTGTCAGCCCTTTTACACGCTGGCCTCTTTGCATGTATGCCAAGAAAGGTTTAGTATTCTATGAAAGCGAACTCTTAATTCCGGAAACTGAAGGAGGACTTCGGATATCTATACTATTTCCTTTGTATCGTACCCTTTATTACTTATATACAGTTACTCTGTTTTCATATCAATCATTGAGTACACTAGCAATAGGTGGATAAAGGCTTTGTTTCACTTAAACATTTTACATGCACATTACCACTGTATTTGCCATCATGGTTGTTGTAGTTTTGTCGGAGGGTGATACGTTTATTTACACTGTTTGTCTTTTAGGGTGTGGATGGATTAAGTGTGAGATTAGGCGCCCCTAAACCCTATTTGACTATTGTCACTGACCCATCCAAGGCGGTACTTCCATCTTCCTCCTATTGTTTGCTTGTTTTGTCTTTGTGCGTCACTTTATTATTATATTTTTAGATATGTACATTTGTTGTGATTTCTTGGGTTGCTGTTCGGGTGGCTGTTTGTTCTGTATGTAGTGTTTCCTGTATGACTCATATTTGTACGTTTTGCATTTCTGTCGACTGTACAACCCCACCTGCTACAACGACAGATACATCTGGCAACATGTCAATCTGACGAAGCAATTCAGCTAACAAGAAATCAGCTAGATCTTTTTTTGTTTTCATCCAGAAAGAAATATTGATCCCAACTTCCCAGACATGGGGCAGTGGGACCTCTGGACTTGTGGTTTTCGTATTGAATATCTTTTACCAGTCCTTTTCTTCCATGTAGCAGATTTAACAGACTTGTTCACATAGTATCTATCAAAACCGACACCACCGTGCCGTTGTATCTTTATAAAGGGCAAAGACTGAATAAACGCATTCGTTTGCATACTCTCAAAACGTCTGGCAACCATAAGGGTTGCCTTTGGCTTGAATAAGCGCGTGCTCGTCTATAACAATGCACGTAGACGTCCGTGATTCGGGTATCTTTTGCAGCGTATCTATACCCTTGTGTTTTGTAAAAATTCCGTTGTATTTGTGAACTAAATTATAAGGTGTTTTCCCATAAGATGCATACATTGTTATGTGATCTGCGTTTTAGTAAATTGTTAACAAGCCATAGACATTTTTTCTGTGCGAATAATCAATGTATCATCTGTGCAATATAAAACTTCCAACTTTTCACATTTCCCATAAGAAAATCACACTTATAGGCGTTTTCTGATTTTACATCCTATCAGTCTTTCAAAGTGAACCCTTCAGCTAATTATGTATATGATTTTCATAATAGAAATACGTGAAAACAAAATATTGGACTTTTAATGACTGCCGCTTTCTAAAGTTCCGGGTTTTTTGTTTTAACTAAATTTTCAGTTTGTTTTTCTTCAAAAAATGCATATATTGTCACGTGACCGGTTTTTTGTTACTATGCATGTTAGTAAAAATTGTTAACAACCCATAGATATGTTTTCTCTGCGAATAATCAATATATCATTTATGCAATATCAGAATCCCAGAAATGTGTAGTTTGAGCGAAACATTCTATACCCCCCCCCCCCCAAAAAAAAAAAAATATATATATAAAAAAAAAAAATACACTTATAGGCATTTTCTGACTTTGCATCCTATCACGCCTTCAAAGTGAACCGTTAAGTGAATTATGTATATGATTTGCAGAACAGAAAATACGTGAAAACAAATTGTGGGCCATTTAATGAATGCCGATTTCTAAAATCCCGGGCTTTAAGACTAAATTTTAAGGTTTCCCCCAAAACAATGCATACATTGTCACTTGATCTGTTTTTTGTCACTTAGTATGTTAGTATAAACTGTTAACAACCCATATATATTTGTTCTGTGCGAATAATCATTGCATCATCTGTGCAATATAAGAATTCCAGAAATTCGCAGTTTTAGCGTTAATTTCCACAATTTCCTCCAAAAATACACTAACAGGCATTTTCTCACTTTACATTGTATCAGGCCTTCAAAGTGAACCGATCAGCTACTTATGTATATGCTTTGCATAATAGAAAATACGTGAAAACAAAATTTGAGACATTTATTGAATGCAGATTTCTAAAATTTCGGACTTTTAAGACTAAATCCTAAGGTTCCCCCCCCAAAAAAAAAAAAAAATATGCATCATTGTCATGTGATCTGGTTTTTTGTTACTAAGTATGTAAGTATAAACTGTTAACAACCCATAGACATTTTTTTCTGTACGAATAATCAATGTAGCATCTGTGCAATATAAGAATTCCAGAAATTCGCAGTTTGAGCGATAGTTTTTACAGTTTTCCCCCAAAAGTCACACTTATAGGCATTTTCTGACTTTACATCCCATCAGGCTTTCAAGGTGAACACTTCAGCTATATGAATCAGAAGAAAGTTGCCCGTAAACACGAAATGCCATCAGTTCCTTTTTCTAGAGGCTTTATTTTGATTCGTAGGTAGACTATAAAACAAAACAAGTATTTCAAACAACGATATTTTTGCATAACCAAAATGTAGTTATTAGATATTAAGTACTTACGTCAATATAACTGGCATTTATATAATCTGAGTTTCCGTCATTGACTTTGACCCTTGAATCGTTATCTGGAATTTACAGTCAACGCTTATTCCTTTAGCAAACACCATATTTCATTAATAAATTCAACATTATAACACAGAAGCAAATGTACATTGGCTACTTATTATTAGTAACTGCAACTTAAAAATGTTTGGGTAAATATGGAATATACAGTCAAAAAGGGAGAGCAATATATAACAAAGTTGACAATATTGTGACAGTAGGGGTACCGCCTTGGGACAGTCAATAGCCACAAATGGCTACTGGGGACTTAAACCCCACCTCACACTTACCCAATCTTCACCCAAGTCAAAATTCCTCCTCTAGACAACTACATAATATAAGTTACGATGTCAAAGATAAATCGTTTTCAAATAAAATGAAACGGTAAACAAGTGAAATCCTTAGGTTGGATTAATTCCATAACTCAGATCAATCCACTTACAATTAAGGAAGTTTCAATCGTATTTAAGATGTTCATCAGCTGTTGTGCTGTGTCAGTAGATTGAGTCACGTGACGTAAGAAGGTCACGTGACATAAGGAGAGTGTTGTAGACTGGTGGTAGTTCTGATCCTCGTCCTTGTTTAACCTTCATCCTACCAACTGGGGTCAATTTGACCCCAACGCCTATTTTTATGAAGCCACTTGCAAAGTACTGATTCATAGCTCACGAGGTTTTATGACTTTGTCAATACACATGTTTTCCTGACAGAAATGGGTTTACTGATAGGGTACCACCAGTTGTTAGCAGAATTTCAAAAATATTGGTCTGGGGTCCAATCGGACCCCAAAATCCAATGTCATATTGTGAACTTTATTTCGTATCAGTTTCAAATTAGACATGACTGCGTCATATAGAAAAGCCCGATATACAGTTTTTCAGGTTCTGAGGGTCATATTACAAGACAAAAATGAATCAGAAATAGTAGAATTCAGATTCTCCAGGCAGTGATGTGGACCATATCTCTGAACCCTCAGCCCTCAGTGATACTGAGGCACATGTGTATCCTCGACCTGGTGCAGCTGCTGGTGAAGAAGATGGGCACATTGTTTTGCCTAGGGGCCGAGGTTTAGTAAGAGGTAGAGCAAGACGAAGTCCAACAAATAGAGTCCGGGGTAGATGTTCGACCCCTTGCCCCACAGCCAGGTGATGCAGGCCAACCAGTGTCTCGGACTCATCAGAAAGCACCAAATATCTATTGTTTTATTTGGAAACTGTGTCGATGTTGCAGCTGTGGCAGCTTTCAAAGTCTGGGTTGTCAAAATTTCAGAGTGGAAAAGCATTTAAGGTTGGCGTCGCAGACGTATCTTCCTTCAGGACCTTGGAGATGCGTTGGCGATGCCTTAAATACAGCAACGGGCAGCATCATCAGAAGACAATTAGAAAGGTCATGCAGATGGTTGATGTATGAACAAATGTACCTGCTCATCCTGGAGAAACCCTATGTGATTCCAATAGGAAGAAGTGTGCAATTTGTTCCCGCACTAGCAACAATAATATCCGTGTGACATGAGATACATGTAGACGTCCAGTTTTCCCTTCGCATAGCGTCCAGCGAACGTGCTTGTAGAACTTTTCCACATAAACAAATACACATAGCATGGACTAAGAAGTATGAAACTATTCAGGTTTATGGAAAACAGATTTCTGGGAAATATGTATAGTTTGGGTGTATACTACTATACATGGACATGTTTCAGAATTTCCCTCCAGTTTTTGTCATGTTCTGACCATACTTTAGACCAGTTGAGGTCTTAAAAATATACACAGTATCTAATTTACATATTCATATGTTGTGTTTAGCTTAATTCTAACAATTCATACAATCACGTGTACTTAGTTTTTACTCTTTCTGGCTTCAGTACAGTGATTTAGGTCTGGGGTCCAAATGGACCCCAGTTGGTAGGATTTGGATTATAAATATGTTGGTAGGATGAAGGTTAATGAAGGCCGTCGCTGTTTTATTGCAATCACTTCTTTGACCCGTCTGTTAATGTGTGTGTCCTCTGAAGTGATAATTTTAGTATTCTGTGGACTGGTGCAACGTTCATATATGGCCGAGTTGGATCTGACTGCATTTTCTTGAAATCTGATATCTAATGAGTGCCCTCTCTCTCCTGTGTAGGCATTATTGCACTCTTCACATTTGATGTAATACACTGCACAACATTATTTCCTTTTTTCTGTTTTGTCTTTGACATGAGTAAGTTATTGGCGGATGGAATTGTATGGTCGGTGATACATATCAATACCATGTTTCTTGAAAATTTTCTGTAGGGTTTCTGAGGTTCCACGTATATATGGAATTCCCACGTTAGGCTTATGCCCACTCTTATTGAAATTGTCTTTGTCCTGGCTTGTCGTTTTCTTTGGGATGACAGACATCCACTCTGGGTATCCGTTGGCTCTGAGAGCTGACTCTACATGTTCTTTTTCTGCTTTCACGTCCTGTTCATCTGTTACTAAGGATTCAGTCCGGTGAAATATGGTACGTACTACTGATCTGTTACGGCCAAGGTGGTGATTAGAGTTGAAAGTTAACCATTCGCTTGCTGAATTTTAAAATCAATTTCTCCTTCTTTACCCATGTCCTTTTGTATAATTACATATATCTTGTGTACAAGTATTTCGCTGTGCAATCACTGCTGTGGAGTGCACTGGTTGCACAATCAACTTGTAATTAGTGCAGACCCTGATGTGACAGCTGTCTCTTCTGGGTCTTCACAATTTACAGGTAGGTATATTGACGCGAATAGCAAGCGAAGGGTTAAGTACTGATCAGTCTGGATGGGCTTCCTGTATAGAATGGCGTTTGTTGATTTTACGTGTACGCAAGTGTCCAGAAATGGGATTATATCTTCACTTTCAGACGTGAACTGAATATGTTCGTCTATTGAACTCAGATGTACGGATAAAGGTTCCACATCATATTCTCAGAGCTTGGTCATTGTGTCGTCCACATGTCTGAACCATGTTCCTTGCTGTGTCGCTGGCTTCCCTTTCAAAGTGTTCCATATATAAGTTCGCAACTATTGGCAATACAAGGGATCCCATCGCCTCACCTTTTTGTTGAACGAACTGACCCTTGTACACACAGTGGGTGCTGTTAAGTCATAATTTTAATATGTTACAGATGATGTCAACCTTCAGATTAGTTCTACTAGCAAGCAACGGGTAATTCTGAGGTATTCCTTTGATCACATCCAAGGCTTTTCCTACGGGGATACTGGTAAAACAAAGCCGACCCATCATAAGACAAAAACTAATTCACTGGTGGTACTTCCAACCCATTGATCGTCTGTCCACGCTATTGACTATGTGGTGTTCAGTTTTTTCCCCGCTTAAGGGTCTATCGCACTAACAATACTTGGCGGTCTAATACATGACACTTTCAGTGCTCGATGCTATGGGTCTTAGCGGCGCACCCTACTTGTGAATTTTGGGGAGGCTATAGAGTTTTGAAATTGTATCTGACGTGGGGTACAATATTTTGTATATATGTTCTGAGATATTATCATTCTTCTTAATGTGTGGCTATGTGTCTGTTTTGGTCTATTTTGCAAGGCCACCCTTTCAGCAATTCGTATGTAGCTTCATCTAACAATAATATTCCCATTTTCTGTTCATACTCTGAACTGTCTAATACCACAGTAGTCCGACCCTTGTCAGCTGGTAAAATGACAATGGATCTGCCCTTGCCTAGACCGTCCAAGGCATTCCTTTCTTTGTGTGTTACGCCTTTTTGGTGGTTTATTTGTTTTAAGTATTTTGTCAACTTCAGCACGTAAACGCGTCAGTCTTGGGCACACGCTGATTCAGTGGATGTAATTATTTCATCAGTGGGATAGTGAAGGAAAGACAAACATTTAAACCTTTCTATAGTACCATAATTTCGCTAGGCTCCATATTTCTGTCGGAGAGGTTTGATTTGGAGGTATCAACTGTCTGTGTACCTCCTCTTCCTTCCGTGTTCGGACATTTTTTTCTAGCTAAGAGGGCATCAAACGGCTTACACTGCCTCTATTTACAATTCTTAAACGTGGATGAATATACGATCGAAAATTCCTATATTGTAACTGAATGAATAGTGCTTCCAGAACAATCAACCTTCAAAGCTGTAAGTGACATCATCATTTAAATAACGGCATTATTTAAATATAAGAGGATTATAAATATGTAACTGTTGTATCAGGAAAAAAATAACATAACATGGAATAAATATAATCGATGACTATTCAGAGGGCACAGCATTTGTGGAGAATTCGTTTGGGGTACGACAGAACTAGCAACCTACAAATAAATAGCCAGCTTCCTCCCTCCGTAAACTAGTTTAAGAGGATGCCTTCATAGAGCATTAACCAAAGAAGAAAGCATAATTTCAAACTGCAAAAGGGTCGAACACCAACCATGTAGTACGCTGCACTCTAGAGGGGTTATAGTATTTTTATTGAATTGTAATACCGAACTTTAAAAATTTATGTAAATTACAAATGTTTTTGCTAATGAGCAGAACATAACGGTGGTAAATGTTAGAATATGTCTTACGTTGTTTATCGTATATGTAACCATGTGATAGTAGTCTTTCAGTGATAATAAGAATGCGATTGGTAAAATAATCCACGGAAGAACAATCAATAGCAAAATGAATAAGCTGAGAAATTTAAACACCATATAATGTAGCATGGGGAACATCCCCATTCAAATGAGGACAGTTAACTGCTTTAAATATTCAGTCATCCCTTTTATCGTAAATTCCAGAAGAATCATTTCCATTGTTTAAAGATACAATAACATCTAAATGGGATGCAGATATGTCAAAAACTAGTTGTTTTTTTAGCTTGAGTTATTTAGGGTAGATTGGGATTATCATAGAATCAAAGAATCGATTATCAATATTAAATATGTCGTCTAAATAACATGATGTATTGTTAAAAGCACTGATGACCTCTAGCTGTGAATCGCCGTTAAGGTTAAGCATACATGCCGCTCAGAGCGATACTAAAACACGTATGCAATTACAAGAGCATAGTTAGTTTCCATGGGGATAGCAATGACCTTGCAATATA
The DNA here is from genome assembly GCA_963576725.1 of Azorinus chamasolen. NCBI lineage: Eukaryota > Metazoa > Mollusca > Bivalvia > Cardiida > Solecurtidae > Azorinus > Azorinus chamasolen. Next base: position 34,510,847 of record OY755250.1, on the reverse strand, counting down.
CAGAATTACTAAAGCGAACAAATATATTGTTAAACAGAAATGTGATTGTATCACAAAGATATAGGCCAACTCTTGGTCTGTTGACTATAATACTCTAATCGAGGCCTTAATTAGTATTAGAGATGCAGGGCGTCAGAAATGAATCATTAGGACTGTGAACCTACTAAAACAATCATGTATATAGTGTAGTTTATCTTTCATCAATAACTGGACTTAATCACGCATACCTTTTGATATATTCAATTTAATGGCAAATAACCAATACTGTAATTAGTTTGTACAACATTATGGTAACGTTTTCCAAAATTCACAACTTATTTCCATATATATAGAACAATATATAATTCACGGTTTATTAAATGTCAAACCGAATTAGATAGTATTAGTATCTGTTTTGTCTACATATTTTATGATACTGTATTCAAATATCAATTATACATTATTTTGTAACAATCAGTCATTCATTTGCATTGATCCATAACGTATAACAGCCGAATGACACCAGGATATATAATTGTAGAGTAGATGTAAAGTTGATTATTTCATGCACACAGAAGTATGCTAATGGAAGATTGATACATCGAATGATGCGGATAACAAAGGACACTGCATATGTTATTCCCCGAAAAAATATTTTCTATCGCTATTCTTGCATATTTTTCCTGCTTTCCCATGCTCAATTACTTTTTTGAAATACAACACATGCTGTGGACAATTTCTGTGTCGGTTCACCCGATTAAAGCTGTTACCGGCAATTCGTTTGATTAGTCATTGACGTCATTTCATCAGTCAATCATAGTTTGATTTTACATTTGTTTGGAATACACGCGGGACGACGTGGGTATTGTTAATATTTAAAGACATTGATTTGATTACATGCACCTAACCTATCAAACTTTTAGTTGATTTAGGAGATATTCCTGTGTAAAAACAATGACAGCAATAGAAAGTAGGTTTCTGTGAGTGAGCTATTGTCGTACCTTTTACAGCCATTGTCATTTAATACTGTTATGACATCTACTACTAAGAAATGTCTCAGTGCTTCTAAGATATGTGAAACGTTCGCCTTACAGGAGAAAAAATCTGTCTATGATACGGAATCGATGATAATTAAAACCGGTCAACAACAGCACGTGGGCACGAGAATCGTCTTGTTAATACATGGTTAATGAGGTCTTCAACACGTTGTATGCAAGAAATCATAACAATGATATACACATTTCAAAATGAGACACATCATAACAAGCAAACCACCTAAAAAGGTAGAGGTAATATTTCGTAAGTTACAGTTTGCTGCAACACTAACACCATAAGATAATATCGTAATGAATCAATAAACATTTTTATACTACTTATATCATGCTATAAATTCTGAAAGTAGGAGATCCTTCGACCATAAAGTAATAACAATGAAGTACGGGGCGACTTTTTACGGTCGCCACATAAAAACTGAACACCTGCTGTTGTGAAGTACATGCATTTTGAAAGTAGAATATCATTCGAAGCAATAGCAGCAATGTACAAAGAGAAAATTACAGACTCGGTTTTTATCGAGCCTGTTCATTAGCAGTACTGAAATGTGCCCCCTCCCACTACAATCTGAATAATCTAAAACATTTTCTTTCTTTCCTCGTACAAAGTTGTGTTTATAAAATACACATGCTTATACTTGTATAGCAGTTAAACGGAACTCAGCTGTACATGATTCAATAAAGAAGTTGGTAAGATATATTGAAAATGTTATTCCGCTGTAATGACGACAGTTGCAGATTGTATTTTGTTGGAGTGATATATATCTAACTCCGGTACCTCTATCAGTTATACATATTGTAAATAATATTATATAATATTTTAAAGCTTTATTTAGTTGTTATAATAATAAAGTGTTATTGCTATTAAACTAATCAACAAAACAGTCTACACAACTTTAAAATAAGTAAATGCTTACACGGGTAGACCATGTTGTACCGATTTCTCTTTGCGTTGGTAGGAGTTTTGGCGTCACTGTATGGCTTTATTAAACCAGTGGGTAGCATCTATAAAACATAAACAAATAGCATGTTAGAACCCCACCATTAATTTTCATTTAGGCATTCTGTCTGGTCTGATAGCAATAAAACTATGGTGATTCAAATATGAAATACACCAAAGCAACAACACATTTCTATACTAGACAGCCACATCCAATTAACATGTTCATTAGCTGGTTCAAAAGCCAACGCACTGATTTTGAGTATTGAAAGAGTGAATGGGACAGTTGGGTTTCACGGCACAACGACAATTAATATGTCATATAGCGCCAGATTTATTGAAATACCGTTGAACATGTAACACGTACATCTTAAAACATGCTAAAATGTCATTCAATTTGCTTTTAAGTGTGAGGTTGGTGCCCCTAAACCAGTTCATCTTTGCTTGCACGATGACAGGCCGAGGGTAGTACTCTATGATGGTATACTCTTAAACCCAGAAATGGGATGAGCTTACCAGACTCATGTATTACCTTTTCTCTGTCGTGCCCTTAACGGCTTCCCTGCAGTTGCTCTGCCTTTAGCAAAGTCATTGAGTACATATTTGACGGACTTTCACAGTTGTTATGCTATGTTTTACATTTTGTACTGTGATTACTGTCTTCTATGTTGTGGAGAAGTCCGGCGGGGGTACACTTATTTACAATGTTTGTTTAGCTAGGTGACTTTGAGATAAGTGTGAGGTTTGGACGTCTGTAAACCGGTTTAAAACTCCAGTGGTGATTTTGCTACTCACCGTGCCAAGGCGGTTCTTTCTTCGTCAGCTTTACTTTTGTTCGTCTTGTTTCTGTGTGCTTGTGTTTTGTTCATGTTCGTCTCCGGTGCGATTTTATTTGTTGGAGTTTTCTGCCTTCTCCTCGTGTGTTTGCGTGTGTTTGGTTGTATGCGTGTGTGTTGTCTACCAATGTATTGGTGGTGATTGCGTATTGTATGTGACCTTCTCCTATATGTGTGTATGTGTATACATTGCTATATATAAGTTGCTTTCTGTCGGTGTTTTGGTGATTGTGGCGTTTTGTTTGTGACTTTTCCTGCTTGACTTTACTACTTTTTCGTTTAAACTTCCATCGAGTTCCATGGCCGTACTTCAATCTCCCCACTTTTGTTTATTTGTTTTGTCTTTGTGCGTCTCTGTGTTTTCACAGCTATGTACATGTGCTGTCTTTGTTGTTGTTGTGCAGTTTGGCGTCTGTTTGTTTTGTACGTGGTATTTCTTGCACGACTCATATTGATATTATTTGATAATGGTCAAATGTAGGCTAGAACTGACTAAATGACACCTTTTTTCTGTTTTTATCACTTGTGTTTATATGTCGATTCCTTATCCGTCAATAGATAATGACCGATTGATTACATTCAAAATAAAACAATGACAACACATTAATAATTATCTTAGTGACTGCGATATTAGAAGCATAATTAACCCACTTACATAGTCACTAAATTAAACGAGTTTTATTATGCATATACGCAGGTGATTTCTCCATGTGTTATCTGTACAAAATATGGTGAGGTTACAGGAGTTATACATTTATATTGTATTGTTTTAATGGTTATCAATTTTGATTATATCATTCAAGAGTTATTGGTAACATCTTTAGAGTATCACACTTACACATAATTACTGAAAACTGTAATGCAATGGGAAACACTTATATAACAGTTTATCAAACATGTACGCAGTAGATATTGAGAAACCGAAAGCATATACTCATTTAATCAATGAACAATTTATAACTGCTTTCAACCGGATTATTCACTACGTATTTTGACCTTCAGTCGAGGGCCAGTGAAACTATTAGTGTTTTACATGTGTAGAATTATATAAAATCAATTTTAACTTATTTTGTATTAGATGCCTTAATGGATAAGTTCTGATTGGCACATGTTGGTCACTCTAATGCACGTTCAGTTCCACCTGAAAAAGTGACTAAAGTGTTATATTGAAAAGTCTACATTTTTTAAAAGACACAACAGATGTGCTTTGTTACATGGAACTGTCAATGATACTTGCAAAATGTTCATGATTTTGTTTCACTCTTTTATGACTTCCATCGAACGAGATTAAAAAACAAGTTTCGATTCATGGTAAGGTTCGATTCATGGTACGATTGTTCAGTGTAAGAATGAACGTATAGCATTAAGGACAGATATTTTTTGGAAATTCAAACTGTTATCGAAAGAATGTAAGTGCATCACCTATGCTGGAAACACCAGATACAAAATATACATGCCTACCAAAATCCTAATATAAATATATGACTATATTTTAACAATAATAAACTTCATTATATATTCCCATGTGATGTATTCGAAAATAATCTATATTCTTGGAATACTATGGTTGACACACCCCTGTAGACATAGACAACAAATTGTTGCTCTGTGCAATTCAAACACATCAGATGAATCTATATAAACAGGAGAACATCATTGCTCAATACTTTTACGGCGTCAATTATTTTTAATTTGCCTCAATGATACTACGTATCTTTTTCAAAATGTAATACAATTATTGACGCATGACATGTCTTTGTACCACTCGTAATTATCCAAAAATGATATATATGCAATCTTCAATCACGACTCTATGTAAATTTATATATGGACCAAATCATGCTCATTATTTTCAAACCTGAGAAAACAGGAGCGAAGTTCAAAACGGTACGATAAGTCTGTAAAACTACTAAAACATCTTGGGATTACTTTGATTGCAGATGGGCATTAGAGTGATCATATCGGTAATAGTTTCACTCAAAACTCATAGGTATTGAATCTAATAATCCAGAAGGACCCGAAAGTATAACAACCCTGAGCATGAAGTACTAGGGGTGTTCCATAAATAATATTATTTGTGCTTTATTTCGCGGAAATCGTGCAATTCATCCACAAAACCACCTCGTGTCGATTGAGTGATCACTGGCTCGTGACACATGTAAATATCTCGTCCACACGTTCACTTGCCTCGGTACAGTGTACATCGTTTCATAGCCTATTCGTTAGACTATACACAAAATGACTGGAAAACGAGCTGAAAATGTTCTTGGAATTAGGGCCTATATAAAAGGTAGGTCATTACTCGGCATAAAGGCTGTAGATATTCACCGCGATGTGTGTGACATTTATGGGGAGGGCCAAATGTCCCACAGGACTGTTTGTAGGTGGGTAGCTACATTTAGTGCTGGGCAGCAGCAACTGAAAGATGCTGCTCGCCCAGGTCGTCCTGCAACAACTACGACCAAAGGTAACATAGAAAACATCTGAAATATCCTCAAAACTGATGCTCGATTCACCGTAAGACAATTGGCTCGAATGACAAACTTGTCGTTAGCAAGAGTTCATGCAATTTTTAAGAAACACCTAAAAGTTAGAAAGATAAATGCAAGATGGATACCCCATTTGTTAACGGATGAGAAAAAGAAGACGCGTGTAACAATGGCAAAAAACTTCTCAAAATGTACCAAAATATAGTAAAAAGACTTTTGATAATATAGTCACTGGTGATGAGACCTGGGTGTATTATTTTGAACCAAAGCGGAAGGTTTCCAACCGAATATGGGCCACTAAAAATGCCAGACGCCCAAGTATTGCCAAACGAATACGAACGGTATAGAAGGTTTTGTATGCTATTGTTTCACTAATAAGGGTCCAGCTATTCAAATCCCGGTGCCAAAAGGCAGAACGGTCACAGGCAAGTTCTATAAAAACGTTGTTCTGAGAAAATTGAAGAATTACTACAAAAGTTTCCGCCCCAAAACAGGACTTAAGTATGTCCGACTTTTGCATGATTATGCACACGCTCACAAGGCACGTATTGTGACTGACTTTTTGGAGTCAGAGAAGGTTACCGTCCTTCCGCACCCTCCGTATTCGCCAGACATGGCCCCTGCGACTATTTTCTCTTTCAAAAACTTAAATATCATTTATCTGGAAGGAGATACAATTCGAGAAATGCCCTTGGATCTGCTGTTTATCAGTGTTTGATGGGTGTCCCCATTGAAGAGTATGAAAAATGCTTCCAAAAATTGATTGACCCGCTAAAAAGGTGTATTCTGGCAGGCGGAGAGTATTCTGAAGGGCAGAGCAAATTAAAATGAACAAAAGCACTTCCGCTATATGAGCACCGATGCAAGTGACATTATTTTTGGAACACCTCTCGTACGGGCGACTTTTTACGGCCGCCACACAGGCACTTAACACCTGATATTGTGAATTACATGTATTCTAAATCTGGGTGATCATTCAAAAAAAGCAATAAGACCAAAATAGAAAATTCCAGAGAATATTTAAGAAGGTGGACAGACAATCAAACATGGATAACCACATACGAAAAGACACGGCACTGAACATCATAAAACAAGAAACGGTATAATTACAAGAAAAAACATGACAGCACGCACACTAAGACACAAAACATAAAAAATATACCACAGGGTGAAAGTAGGAGTACCGCCTTAGAACGGTGAGTGGCCAAAAGTGACTATTTGGGGGCGTAAATAAGGTGTACGGTTACCCAACCTCACACCCATCCCACATTCACCTATGTCAGCATGCAAAAGTACAAAAATGAGTCATGAAGGAAACACCACATACATAACAAACACTCGCCCGAACAGCAACACAAGGAAACAGCAAATGTACATAACTAGAAAAACCAAAAAGAGACACACAAAGACAAATCAAACATACAATAGGAGGAAGATGGAAGTACCGCCTTGGAACGGTCAGTGACAAAAGTCACTGGGGGGGGTTAAACCGGTTTATAGGCGCCCAACCTCACTCTTATTCCATCCCCACCCTAAAAGACAAACCGTGTAAATAAACGTATCCCCTCTCCGACTAATCTACAACAAAATCCCCCTTAAGTTCAAGGTCTAAATCAATATTAAATCATAATTGACGGGAAAGGAATTATTTAAATCAGAAGAACATACACGTGATACTAAATATAAAACCGTTTAATTGAAAAAAGCAAACAAATAAAACATATTGATGTATTATTTGTGTCAGACCTTACTTGTGCATGCCTACATTACATGCGCTAACTGCTAAGAAAATCACTCCGATTCTCTTAAAAACCGTGCTAATCATGCTTCGCATATGACGCCGCTGACACCAGTTCCGTGTATTAAGAAAATACCAAACGTCAGGATGGGATTAATTATTGTTGTCTTATGTATAAAATTATTTTTCAGATATTGTTCCGTTCCACCTTATACTACCTAATTAGTACTGCAAAGTGTAGGAGGAATAGAAAGTCGACTTTCTTTGCGAAATAGTGTTGAATATCACCCTCACACAGTTTATGCAATCCATCATCAGTACGTCTGCGTAACAGCTGCATACAGGAATTGAGACTGTATATCACATTTCAAACTATATTTACGTAGGTTATTGCCTCTTACTTCATATATGGAAATGAGTATGTATACTGTTATACTCTAATACAAAATACTTGGAATAATATATTCAATAATGTATTTGATACTCATGAAATTCAAAACCCCGTCCAAATCGTTGTGCTTGTTGTCGAAACTGTAGATGCAGGTTTCTCGAATAAGATAATAGCATCATTTGACACGTGTAATTACCATTTACTAAAAAAAACAGCTAACAGATTAGAAAAAGCGATAATGATTACCTATTTATTGCTGTTCGTAGCGTAAAAAAAGCATTGCGTTTACGTCTAATACTGACGTTGTTAATACTTGATAAGTACCACCATCTTTGATTTACAATGATTTTACATATTATTGCTAGCACATCTAATTTCTAGCTTCTAACTTTGGTTCTTCCATTCCTATAACTGTCTATCTCTGTATATTCGTCTATCTGACTATTTACCTGTCTCTGTATATGCATGTCTGACTGTCTCTGTTTATCTATTTTACCGTCAATGACGACAATTATAAAAGTGTCGAAGGGCTACATTTGTAGGAACGTGTAACTCAACCCCGTTCCATTGAGTACAGTGTATTACTACTTTAAAATTATTAAAAGTAATACTATGCCACATGTGATAGAAAACGCATTACAGTTATCGATAAAAAAAATGGCGACACACTATTTTCATTATATATTATTAAACCATCGACCCTACCAGGAACTCCTTTTGGTAGTCTTCGTCCGATTTCGACAGGTAGCGATACAACTCCTCTGTTCTAGTTTTTAAGGCGGCACTGTTGTAGTACGTGTGCTCGTCTCTTACTTCTATTTTGTTAGTTTCAGGTACAAAGTCGTCGTCATTTGCTGCTGCATCGGGATCCACATTCTCGTACACTTTGCCTTTTGTTTTGGTTTCTGTTACAATCAATAACCTTAGAAACTTTTATCGTACGTATGCCGTTTTAAAAACACAACATGCATTACAAAATTTTGACCGAAATAAATGTTCCGGTAGTTCGTGAGATTTGTGATTAATTATTTGATTCGAGTTTTGTTCAACGTTATTACGACAAAAACGTTAGACACCGCCTTGACAGTTCGAACATTTTTACTCATATAACTATACGTTATGAGGCACGCAAAACAAATAACTAGTTCTAATTCTGAAAATAGGTGATCCCTCGAAAGGAAAAGTAGAAATGCTAAAAGCGAAATTTGCAGACTCGGTTTTATTGAGTCTGTTCATGAGTAGTAATTAAAAGTGCAACACTACTCACGCCCCCTAGAACCGCATTAAAGCAGTATTCAGTTTTCAAAACTAAAAACATGAAAACTAATGATCCCGAAGGACCAGAAAATATAACAATAAATATTATATATTAATTTTTGTGCGATTAAAGCTTTACACGTTCCTTACCCTTTTCAGACGTTTTGATCTTCATCAGCTCCTGCGCATTTCCTTCATCTGGTTTGGATCGCCTCAAATGCAAAGAAAAGATACAAAAAAGGAAACACTAATGTTTATCGAATTGTGTTGTACTACTTAGATATGTTCAAACTAATTAGTATAACATAAATGTAATATAATCTTGGCACACCTAATGTTTGTCTAATGAATAATGATTCTTTCTTTTTCAATATGCATTCCGTTAATATTTGTACACAGTGTATAATAACAGTAATATGCATGTTTACACTATATCATCCATAACTACATTAATTAAAATGTATGCCTTTGTATCAACCGTTTCGGTACGCTATATTCTGTATGAAATCAAATTAAGATCAAGTCGATATAGAACATCTTGTTCGAACCTTTTTCTAATGACCACAATAAGCACAACGACCAATGCAAGAAAGGCAACGACGACTCCAATAGCTATCCCGATTGTCGTCGTAGAAAAGGCGTCATAAGTATGAGCGGATGGCTGGTTGGTATCTGCAGAGAATAGTTAAATCTAAATATATTCATCCAGTTACCGAAACCCTTTTACAAACCTAGTAGTACTGCACTTATTTGACCTCTAAGACAATTCTCAATGCAGATACACTCGGCGAGTAATGAGCATTATCACCGTCACGTGCACCCTGTCTTGAATGTTTCGAAATAAAAACAGATATATCGATTTCTGACCATTTTTAAACGTACAGGCATGCTTGCAAATAGTTTAGACCATACAATAAAAAGTAAGAAAACTATTACTATGTGGCCGATTTATAACCTAATAACAAATGTTATTTTAAATAAATATTTAAACCTCGGTCATTACTGATATATTAAGATAAAACCACATTTAATTTAGCAGAGTAGCTAGCACTGTATCAATTTAATAATACTGCTTCAAAAATACCATAAACGATATATCCCAGATTTACCAATTATTATTAGAAATATATAAGTATTACCTGCCACACAGAACCGCCCGCTAAAGTTCTCAGCACATCCGTGGGTGCAGTATCCAGTTTGTCTATCGCACGACTTGTTTTGGCAGCCTGAACTGCAGAACTTATCGCATATATCACCATAAAAACCATGTAAACAGCCATGCAAACAGCTACCAGTGCTTCTATTGCATACCGTTTCATTGTCCCGTGTCAGACATGCATGGAAACAAACATACTCACACGCCTTTCCATATCGGTTATATTTACAGCTGTGACATTCACCTGTATTTTGGTGACAAGTGTCATTGCAATACCCCGAACAAGAAAATTCGCACATGTCACCATAGAAACTTGATACACATCCAAATCCGCATTTCCCATTCTCAGGTGTACAACGTGATATATGATCACCAGTCGTAGAACATGTTTCAGAACAATCTTTTTCACATCTCGATCCGTAATAATTCAATTTACATTGATCGCATGTTCCGTTATGTTTTGCACACATACCTTCACAATTCACTGGGCAACTGCGTTCACAAATTTGACCATACTTGCCGATTGTACATTGCCTGCATTCCGTCTGTGATGCACAAAGGTCGCAGTTTGTGTTATTTACACAACAGAACTGAGAGTCTGAATAACCACTTTTACAACCAAATACACATGTTCCTTTATTCATTGTACAGACGTCATGCAAACAGTTAGGCGGACAGATTTGATCACATCTAATACCATGTCTGCCAGTAATACAAGCCTCACATCTATCACCCTCAAAGTTCTCAACACAGCCATTAGTACAGTTGCCTGGTATTTGATTGCACAGATATCCACTGCATGACGAAGGGCAGTTAAAGTCACAATACTTCCCATACATTCCACCTTTGCATCCGTTACATATACCAGTGACCATATTGCAAGTACCGAGACAATTTGTGCTACACGTTTTGTCACAGTAGTTACCATAGTAACCATTTACACATTGTTGACAAAAACCTGACGTCCTATCACACGATGTATTCTGGCATGTGTCTGAACAAATATCATTGCACATATCGCCGTAATAGCCAACACTACACTCCCTACAATTGCCAGAGAATATGTCACAGTATAGATCTTTACATTTTTGAGAACACGTGTTGGAGCAATATTGTCCGTAGTGCCCATTTGCACAATCAACACACACACCTGTGGATTTATTACAACTCAGGCAATTAGAACAAACATCACTGCAGTTCTTTCCATATTTACCGTTGATGCATTCGAAACATTCATTCGTCTGACCAAATGACTGATGACATGATACACATTCTGCTGGACAGGGTTGTATACATCTAGCACCGTAGTAACCGTCCTTACAGGGACTTTCACAAAATTTGTTTTGGTTTGTTGCACAACTTAAACCTTGACAACAACTGCATGGCACACTGGGATCGCACGTTGACTCTAAATATCGCATAATGGTAAAACAATTTTATAATACAGTGACATGATTTATGGTAAGAAATGTACATACGTTGCAATTAAATATATTCAAATTGTGCCTGATTACATATTCGCCCTTAGTTTGACTGTTCACTCTGACATTGTTAAATACAATCATACAATTACATCTGAAACATTTAACTATATAGAATGTATTTATATACATATATTCTACCAGCCAAAGCAATATTTTCTCCTACAGGTTTGATAATTGTTCCAAACAGTACACATTACAAGTAGAGTAGTGTAAACATGGTAGCGAAGTTTGAGTTGGAACTAGCATGGCCAGTTGTATTATATAATGCTATTTTAATTATACTGGTCAGTTGATTAAGTGTTTAGTGAATATATTTTTGCAGACAGCCTATGATACCGGCGTAGATAATCGCTCCTATGTCACGTTTTGTTTATGTCTAAGTGAAAGTTTGAATTTTACAAAGTGTTATTCCTGCTTTGTGTCGGAACAGCTTTGTCGTTTACTGTGGTGACGCCCGCAATAAATTAAAATAATTAAAATTAGAAACATGGAACATTATCTCACAATATATGTCACATGGTCACATGTATGGTCACATATAGAATCCAAAAGTGTCATTGTGATACAATTTTAACCGTTTGGTACGTTGTTGCGCCACAATAAAATTGTCTATTGTAACAAAATCGAAATTACAACGAAATATATAGCGATTCATCAGCAAATAACTCCAATGACTTTAAAATTAACCTATGAATGTCTACACATCTGCAACGTTTAATCGATCCGTTTGCGGGCGATATACTTCTTTCCAATATACCAGAATTACATATGCATAATTTAGTGTGTTTTAAACGTGTCACAAGTGGAAGTAATTGCCCCAACATACATCTTTAGTTATGGTACTTTTATTTGCCAATCACAAGTGTTTGCTTTTGTTACTTGTTACAGTTTGTTTGATATATGCTATACACAGAAAGTTACGCCTAATATGTTCACACTATATTAGAAAATTAGAATATAAATTTGGCATTGCTACTTTTGCCTTCGAAGGATCACCCACTTTCAGAATATATGTACTTCACAAAAGCAGATATTACGTGTTTGTGTGGCGGCGTAAAAAGTGGTCCCGCACTTCAATCTCCGTGTTTTTGTATGTTACAAGTAAAGTACCTAGTTATAGTCTACTGTCTGTCCGAATGACCGCTCAGCCGACTGTACATTTACTCGCCTGGTCATTGAGTCATTGGCCTACACTATTGAGCACTGCTAACATATGGCACAATCATGCAGCCGCAGTACCGGCGAGTGACCCTCACAGGTACCCATTTTAACCCCTGGGTGGAGAATATTTGCGGGTGGGAGACACGGAAAAACGTCTCTGAAATTTCCGGGTGGGACCGGGATTTGAACCCCGGACCTCCGGACTGATAGTCAAGCGCGTTACGACTAGACCACCGCCACCTATGTTATGGTCATTCGGGATCATTAGATTTGATGGTATAAGTTTTGAAAAATTGAATACTGCTTAAACGGTGCTAGGGGGGCATGTGTAGCGTTGCACCTTTAATTACTACTCATGGACAGACTCAATAAAACCGAGCCAGCACTTTTCTCTTTTGGCACTGCTACTTTTGTTTTCGAAGAATCGCCCATTTTCAGATATTAGCATCGTTATATGTTTGGCCAGGGGTTGTTACATTGTCATAATCAATAAAGTGAATAAATTATTATATCGGATAGTTTATCTTTCTACTTAGAGCAAGACGCCCTACTTGATTTAGTACCCAATGTAATTAGTGCAGGGTATTTTTCAACATGCTAGGAATAAGAAGGACTCATATTTACCTTGTGCGTATAAAACTGTCACTGTCGCATAAATAGTCAGGAAATACCCTAGAATCTATAATATAAAATGACAACATAACAAGTAACATCCCGTCTACAAGTTTAATGTACGCTGCCATAAATTACAGTACCCAAACGTCCAAGGTGATTTACATCACTGGGTGTCTTGAATTGCACCTGGCGTGATGAATTATATTTAAATGCCAATGCTGCCTAAAATCAGTTCGTATTTTGCAGATCAATATTTTATCAATATCTTTGTTCCACTGATACGCCTTTCTACACACACAGATAAACAGGTCATGTAGGAGTCGTCTGACTAGGATCTACTCTGTTTGCTTATAATACGAAAGAGATCTGATCTTATAGTGTCCTCCATGGCCAAAACTCTCTAATCAATGTACCGTAAAATCTTATTGATACTTATGATGTTATTATTTCTTCCATTCACGGAATAAAGGGTAAATAATAAACAATAGTTCGATGCTGCATGAAAAACGGTAATATGTCCTAGGTTTTCGAGAAATTATAGTTCATAAACAATACTCTTTTTTCGAAATGAGGCAACAGTAGCCAGCAATCGTAGCAAACAGACATGATTCTCGTTATTATAATCCAAGCTTACATTTCACATTATCTGTATCTTTAATGTTTCGATCTGCTTTTCGTTTTGTTATTTGATATTTGTTAAAGTTTTGACCAACATTTCACTTTGTCGATTGCTTCTCTTTTCAGAATATTAACAGCAAACTGACCGGCTGAAACAGAAACACAGATTGCTCATTATAAATATGCTTGCAATCATTTATCAGTGTTATATTTATATATCTCGCATATAACAAAAACTCTTTCTTTATTCATATTTGGTATATATGAATGCGACACAAAATACCCTATTGTCATACATGGTAAGATATCATGAAAACTTGCTCAAACACGTGAATTCCGGGTATTTCCGTTAATTTATTGACGCCCATTTGTATAGTTGTAAACTTTATCCGCCAGGTTTCGTATTTAAATGCATTCTACATGTAACACTTCTCTATCCATTGTCTAACTACTACAATGGTGAAACTGTAACAAAATGTAAATGGAGTCCAAATGCCGGCCAACTGATTCTAGCATCAGCATCCAAACTATTTGTTGCTCATAACAATTAAATACGATTACGGTTTGAAACAAAAGAGAAGCCCTTTTAAGGCACATGGCCAAATGCAGCCAATACCACATGAGCTGGCTCTATCAGAATTGCTAAAATAATTCGGATCCATGAAGAATTCTGGTTGTTATGGCAGGACAAAGAAAACTATTAAGAAATCCTCTCCAAACCCATGCAGGTATCGTAATATCAAAAACGCATGAATGCCAGGGGCGGGGCTACTTTTCCGCCTGTCTGTCAACGATTCCAGCGCTTTGATTTAATGTAACTGGTGAGGCAAAGATGGAAATGGGACAAGTGACCTATTACAATGGCTCGAACTACGCCATCGCCCAAGCAACGTTACAATACACATATAAATAATTCAGCTTAATGGTCTGACGAGCTGAAAGGTCATGTTAACCAAATATTCTCGGTAACGAGGTGTATATTACCTATTATCCCGATTCACGATATCCATAGACAGTGGTTCAAACAGGCATTTCAATCAGTTTACATAATCCGCAATCAAAATCACAACATGACTATGCAAATATTTCATTGTGGTGATCGCCCTATGCTACAACAACCTATTTGGATAGAAACGATTGTTGTAAATCAAATTTGCCATAATTGTGAGCTCAAGGGCGTTAGACACATATACCCCTCCGTCTAAAAGTCTGTCGTCATGAGCCATTTTCTTATGTGAAACATCATAAAGACAGTCCGCGATTTGCTCAAATAATATGGATATTAATGGAATAACTGATGTAATTAATGTAATACAAAACTAAACAATTCGTTTTGCCTGATGTATATTTAACCGCAGATTTGAATTAGATTTAAATAACAGAATACACCTACCACTACTCGAACGACTAGAATGAAGTATCTCATAAAATATTAAGACTCACATGGATTACAATTATTTCTATATTTCATAATCGATGTGTTAACAGTCAGGGAATGCTATTTTATAAGTGTGAGGTTGGGCGCCCCTTAACCAGTTTAAGCCCTTGTGACATTTGTCACTGACTGTTCCAAAACGGTGTTTCCATCTTCCCCCTATTGCTGGTTTGATATCTCTGTGTGGGCCTCTTTGTGTCTTTGATATACATGTACATTTGCTGTTTGTTTTCGTGATGCTGTTTTAGCGGTTGGGTGTGCTTTGTATTTGGTGTTTCCATACATGTACATTTATATAAATGAGCAACTGGCTATAATGTTGTATCTTGTTATTATTACAAATTTGAAGTATCATTATTTACTGAATACATAACACCATTATTCATATCCGCATGTCCCTAAATTAAATGAAGGCACGCGTAATGAGTAGCATTTGCATATCCTGCATGCAATTTACACTGTTGATAACCTTTATATCTAATAAAACCAATTTGCTTCATACATAACTGACAGTTATCAATACGGACATACTTGAACTGTAAATTAACACATTTATACCGATGATCTTTTAAAGATGTTGCCGGTGAATGGTGAAAAGCGATCTTTATCAAGCACTTTAATCAAGGTCTGTATAACCTACATTACTTTTGAAATGTAACACTTGCGGTGAGATCCAGGTAAGCAAGCTTTTGAATAATATTTATTCGTACAATTACACATATAATACATGAAAGAGGAGGTCACTACAATTAACGCATATGTTCTAAAATATCATAAAACTTGGTATTTGATTTGATCAATCAATATTATGAAGGTTGCCAATTTGAACTTATACGCAAAAAGGCCACTGTAATGCAAAATAAACCGATTTCCTCAATATTTATACTTTTTGTTCTACAACAAAATATTATCGGCCATTTCCGTTCAAAATTTTCCAATTTTGCCTATGATCAACCGATCCCTCATAACAGCCTTTCTCTGAAGTAGTCGGACATACGCGAATAGCACCAACATATGTGCAACTTAAACCTCATCCGAATAAAGCTGAAACACCGGGGAATAAAGTCGGGACTGTCGATATCAAACACACTGATATTTTGTCATTTCCAACGTTTATTGGATAGGTTTTCTTGCGATATACTACTTTTCAGCATATAAACAAATAGTTTCAGTGTATTTTATATTGCGCGACAAACGCAGCAATACTCAATTTCACACTTTTAATTTGATAAAAAATATCAAATATGTCTAACCGAGTCTGCAATTTTCTCTTTTTGTGTTGCAATTTTTGCTTTCGGGGGATCACCAACCAGAATTTATAATCTTCACAACAGCAGGTGTTAAGTGCTTGTGTGGGGGACGTAAAACGTCGACTCGTACTTCATTCTCAGTGTTGTTATACCTTTTGATCCTTCGAGATCATGAATTTCAGTACTTCTTATTCTGAAAATTGAATACCGCTTAAGCCGGTGTTAGGGGGCGTGATCAGTGTTGCACTTTCAATCACTGCTCATGGACAGACTCAATATAACCGAATCTGCAATTTTCTCTTTTTGTGTTGCAATTTTTGCTTTCGGGGGATCACCACCCTTCAGAATTTTATCTCATTCGATATTGAATATTTTTAAAAAAAATTCATCCGATACCTTCTTTTTCTCATTTGATGTTTGAACATTTTTCATTTGATAAAAACTATTTAATATATTCCTTTTTTCATTTTTATTTGATGTTTGAACATTTTACTTCGTTCAATGTTACGAACAAAATTCATTTGATGTTGTGAAAAAGAATTCGTTCAATAATTGTTAACGCGATTTTCATTAGATGAGATTCCTGGAACAAC
Organism: Azorinus chamasolen; assembly: GCA_963576725.1. Taxonomy (NCBI): domain Eukaryota; kingdom Metazoa; phylum Mollusca; class Bivalvia; order Cardiida; family Solecurtidae; genus Azorinus; species Azorinus chamasolen. Next base: position 34,493,853 of record OY755250.1, on the reverse strand, counting down.
AAAATTGGCTACATATAGCACAAGGTTAACCAATACATTGGTAAGTTAAAAACGGTTAAGTAGAAGTTATTTTATATATTTCTTGAGAACACATGCGTTACTGATTAATGATTTTATTAATTAATTATAGTCTTGTGTCAATAAGTGTTCGTGTTAATAATCTAACCATGCTATTTTGAAGCTGAGTGGTTTGTTCGTCCAATGAAATCCGAGCTTACAATTCCATCTAGTAGCTTATCCCATTAGGCAAATTATCGGATGAAAACATTTCTTCGAAACATCAAATGAAATGTGTCCGTAACATTGAATAAAGATAAATGTACCAACATCAGAAAAGAAAAAGAAAATATCGGTTAAAACAAATCAAATGAAAAATGATCAAACATCGAATGAGTAAAAGAAAATATTGGGTAAAACATATCAAATGAAAAATGTGGCATTAAATATTGCAACGTTCGTCACGCCATAATGTTAGGTGTTTTTGAAACGCGTCGAACGTAGAGACTTCCCTTCTAACCATTTAGAACTATAGGTTGTTTTGTCGTACAGATCAGGTTTCTTGCTTTTTATTTATGGAATAATATTTAATTCGTGCATTTCTTCTAGTGTTCATATACCATCGACAATATTTATCGCATTATTACTCATGTCAATGTTTATTTCATGAATATTAATTTCATGAGGTAATTGGTTGAACACATTTAACTTGCAAATCGCAATTCAATTATACTGTATATTATGGTGTAGTGTTTGCCTTCATTATTCTATGTTATCCTATCATAGTTATTCGCGACTAATGCACTAGACGTGCCAAAATTTGTTGTTACTTTGAATGCTTGTGTAAATACTGTACTACGAATGTACTCAAATGCGAAAGATAAAATGATGAGCCAAAATATTCCACAATTTCCTACAAGTCTATGAACTTAATTACGGAATATGCTTCACTTGTCTATTTATAACGCCTTACTATGGGGAATATGTGATATCATTTTCAAACAGTTTTGAACCAGGAAAGACGCTGAGTAACGGGGTTTTTAACAAAATTAAAACGTAGTACTTTCATCTTTCTTCTGAAGGGAAATATGTGTATTTTGGAATTGCAGCAGATGATAGATTTACAGGGGATAATACTGGTGTGTTTATAGCTAAATATGTCATGTTACCTGTCCCATGAAAGTTTCATAACCAGGAAGTCATATCAATATAATCAACTGTCGTTTAATGTTAAGATGCGGTATGTCTACTGCATGGTTGGAATAGTCATCATTGTTTTAGTACATTTGGTCAACTGACGAAATATACGAAAAACATAGAATTACTCAATATAATGAGTATCAATGCTCTCAAATAAACACGTTAAAAAGAATAGTGATTATTCTCTGAATTAGGGTTACAACTAACTTGCCATCATATTTAATTTGAAATGATCTCAATATAAAAAAAATATAATTAGGTAAATGCAATATACCTGACGTTTTTTCCTGATGTGTGAATTTTTTTTCAAGCATAATGGACTAACCGTTTGGTGTTAATTCCTTTATATTCATATTGGGCGGATGTAGTTTGCTTACAGTAACATTTGGAACTATAGTATATACATTATATTATGTGCGTTTGGTTTAATTAATAAGTTTAGTTCTGATATAGGGAAGCGTTATACCAACCTGAAAAAATCTGAACGCTGCTAAATAAAAACAAAGTACTGAAAGTAGAGAAAACTTGGAAACCCACAGGAAGGGTGAGGTTGTGTATTTCGAAATGTTTCAGAATATGCCATTGGCCCAATTAAGTAAATATGGGCAAATTATTGTCGACATCAGTGCAAATAATCTGAATACTTGTGTCAATGCATCGCGGTGATCGGGGGAAATATACTTCTGTGACCCTAACAAGTACATTGACTTAGACAATGTGACATTTTAATTGCTTTGTGATATTTTCGGACAAAATCCATCAACGTGAAAATTGATTTGGATGTTAAAGGTTTAAGGCCCGTGACATTTTATCTGGGTATGAAGGATAAGCTCAAGTCATTATAATCACTTAAACAATAGAAAAACTTGTCTGAAGGCCACTTACAAACCTGTAACTGACAACTCGAAGAGTGTGCATGGGTGGATAATACACTTTATGAGGGGAAGTGCGACGTATGAAATAAACGTCATGGGAACTCAAACGGTTAACAAAAGATGACAGGTCTGTTTAATTAGTTTGATTAAGGAACACAGTTTGCAAGAGTGGGATTGGGTGATATTTTGGTATTTCATATAGAGCAAATCATGAATATATCTGTACTTCAGATCATACCATATATAACTAACTGAAACTGTTGTCTGTCAACAATTGTGTCCTCTGCTGCAACACCTATGTAAAGTTTAGGGATAAACATTTGGTATAAGAAATTTATCAATGTTCATTATAGATCCCATTACAGAGGGTTAAGACAATTACTGAGAACCTGAGAACCTATAGGGCCATTGCGGGTGTAGGGTAGAGCAGACGTTCAGAATGGCTAGTTAGGCGACGAGGCTGATCCTCATCGAAGGAGAGACGGCCACAGGTTAAGTTTTAGGAAAGGACAGAATATCTAAGATTAATGTGTAGTGACTGGAAGTTGCACAGTATTAGAGATAGAAAATTAGTGACAGTTCTTTGAGTTGTATGGTTCTATGTGCTCTAGGAATAAAACTATAAAATTACCATCAACATCCTCAGACCAAACGTACAGCAGAGAGACGACATCAGCAGCGAAACATTTTAATTTAGATCATATCAAAATATATCATACCATATACTTAGTTGATGTTTTAGTTAGAGCAAGTAAAGTAAAAACTTATAATCTTCGCTGCAATATTCGTGGTTTATATAACTTCCACATTTTAAGTATTCTGCTCCGGTAGCATCGTGGCAATTTACAGTGACCTGTATGCAATTAGACCTGTGCGATATCGTACATTTTATTTCTTCATTACATTTATAACATTTATCGATTATTTGTTAGAAAAGTCTAATGAAAAAGTAGGAAAGTCAAGTAGGAAAATCCACATACAAAACGCCACCATCACCAAAACATCGATAGAAAGCAAGTAAAACACACACAATCACACAAACACACATACACACACAGAGAGGAGATGGACATTTTAAACACGAACAAATGTACCAGTACATGGACACCAGACAACGCAATTCGTTTACAGTACGTAATGCAACGATACTGTATTTGTTAGTTTTAATTACAATATATTTACCTGTCAGCACAAATGCATACCAACGTTGTTTTTTATTGTAAATGCACATCTTTACACAAGCGTCGTAGATTCAATTTAATGATTTCTTTAAGGAATGAAAAAAGTAGAAAGGTCAAGCAGGAAAAGCCAAACACAAAACGCCACCATCACCAAAACACCGACAGAAAGCAATTTATATAGTATTTTATACACATACACACATACAGGAGAAAGCCACATGCAAGACGCAACCACCACCAAAACATCGATAGACAGCATGACACACACGCACACACTCAAACACACGAACACAAACACAAACACACACACACACACACACATACACACACACGAACACACACACGCACACGCACACGCACGCGCACGCGCACGCGCACGCGCACGCACACGCACACGAACACACACACACACACACACATGAAACATTGTGTTCCAATATAAGAAATAATTGACAAACTACTTAAGAGGAAGAAGCACCGACATGACTGCGTTTATGGCCAAGAGGACTCATGTCCATACCTACCCAGTTGAAAGTAGCCTGTATAGGAGTTAAAAGACTGACATCTGAACCCAAGCTGTTTACATACGCCTGTCAAGATGTGGTTAGAAGGAAAATGTTTAAGTGATATATTTCTTATTGAGCATTCATCTCCATAAAAACGCCTTCCTACACTTTTGCATATGGTGTAACTATATTCTGAAAGTGTGAGATCCTTCGACAGCAAAAGTATAAATGCGAAAGGAGAAAAATACAGACTCGGTTCGCTTATGGTAAGATATAGATCTGGATATACACTGTTTGCAATTATGGAAAAAGCGCTTCTATGATGGTGGGTACACTGTATATCCACTCCAAAAAGTAAACTACATGCACGGATAATAATAGTTTATATAATATTCAAAATTGCTTCCTGCCAGTACCTTTTGAATTCAGTTGTGGCTAAACATAATTCACATTCAATATTAGAAGCGTCATGCACTCGAATAAGTAGCCTATTATGCGTTTTAACTCTTTATCCAATCGATCTTTACGAAACCATTCATCTATGAATATTAATACCACGAGTTCGTTTAATGTCACATAAACAAGTGCTCATGTGACTTTAAAATAAACGTTAATGTTAGGTCTGTAACAACCCGCAAGAAAACAGAGTAGACCCTGATAAAAACAACCACAACATGATCTGCATGATATTGGTCAACCCTGTTTGCAAATGTATGACAAGGCATTATTATCAGTTAAAGGATGAATTGAAATCCTTTACAACAGTAAGCCCGTTATCTGATATTAGCTATTTTTCTACCTTTAAAATGAATGTCTGCTAAACTTCTGACAATATGCATTATTACCTAATTCCGCTTCCACCCATGTTTGAGAATCAATTGACAGAGTAACAAACAGCCTAGATCCTGATGAGAGTTCCTGGGTTACTCGGCGTCTCGTCTGAATCTAAGTTGGCTGCACGTGCGGGCCATGTGAAAGGTGGTATAATGGGATCAGGAAAAACACATGTCACTGTACTAATATAGAGTTATTCCTTTCCTTAATATAAATGAAATTCACAAATTTGCAAACAGAGCAGACCCTGATCACAGTCTGCATCGTTGGTTTATGAAATAATAATAAATCTGACTTAAACGTTTCTATCAATACCAAACAACCTTATGGACCTGTGTCGTTAAAAGATGCAGCCAATACATATGCATACATATTTGTTACATGAATTATGTAAGAAAATAATGACATCACGAAGAATCATTAGCTATTTTACATGTACATGTTCTGTAGTACAGCTGGACATAGCATGGTTTGATATTGATAGAAATTGTAGAGTATCAACTATCATAATTTCGTAAGCAAAAGTAGCAGACCTCAAACAACAACACACTGTTTGAAATGACGTGAGAGAGCGTCCATGTGAATGGAAAGGGTACAGCGGGTATACTGTATATATTTAACCCTTTTCCTGTTCTGTGTTTATTACAGATTTAAATACCTAATGATATCATGAACAAAATAGTTATAATGAAATATGGAAAGTGGAACAATGTAGCTATTTTAGAAAGTAAAGAAACAAATCTATTAAATTTTATTAGCAAACAGAGCAGACCCTGATCAGACGGCTCCTCTAGGAGTCGTCTGTTCTGTGTCTACTATGTTTGCAAATGAGTGAAAACACGTGTATATGAGGGAAAGGGTAAAAACAACAGTCTTACAGTTCAAAGACATACTACTATAAACTTCGTACATATGGAGAAGATCTAGTATTTTAGAATTCCGAGGTACAGAAATGATGCGTAAATAAAACATTTTCAAGAATAACGTCTTTATTTCTCCACCAAACCCTATGCTGTTACCATTCTTTAGACTCGTCTCGAAAAGTATATACAGTAATACCTTTCCATCTCGGCTACAGAAAAGACACTAATACTTGACGATAGATGCGGGTAAAAGCTTAATGCAGTATGTGGATAACAGGAACTTTCTACATTACAATTGACCTGCAGTAAGAAACCACATGTTTTGGAGACAATTATGTTTATTCATACGATGGTCGTATGAGATAGATTTTAGTGTAATCCTGTAAACAGATAATTCATTGATACATACTTAGCATTTACATAATCATGCAGATTAATACGATCACGTACGAAACCAGTGCACGTATGGCCGTTACAGAAATTGTATCATATGTAGCATCAAATACTCACACAGAACAGACCCTGATCAGAAAGTCCTATACAGGGGATGTCTAATCTTGGTCCCCTCTGATTGCAAAAGCGTGAAAAGGCGGTTCTATCAGGTAAAAAGTTAATTCGTGTATGTCCGTTATTTGATATATGTCTTTTCCCGCTCAGAAATAAAGATCCGTTCAAATTTCGATTTGGTACAATTTTGAACGCCAATTCGATCTATATTATATGTTGAGATGCTGTATACAGTGAGCCAGGACACATAGATCCTGGTGAGATGTCCAGTTACTCTGTGTCTCATCTGGGTCCAAGTTGTTTGCAAATACGAGTCAGTGATTGACTGACGGGATAATGGGTTAAGGAAAACATTGATCTGTACGTTTATACGCTTTACTGCGTGGAGTGAATGCAATTCGAAATAAGGAAGTGGTTTCATACTTGTAATGATAGTTTCAGTTTCATGTAGACAGGGGTATCGGTAGTATACAACCAGTGCCACACTACGCAGCACTCGAATGCACAACATGTCGCCTGTTTAATTTCTACCACCACGCTTACTTCTGGTGTTTTCATAATTATAATTGTTTGAGTTTCAGATCGTTTGGATTTTGATACATGTATGACGCCGATATATTTAGCTTCGTGTCTGTATCAAATATATTTACCTGAGACAAGAATGACATATAGAGTAGAAACGGTTAGATGCACGAATTTTATTTCAGTCAGTGCCCTTCAAACATAATCGTGTCAAAAACAAATATGAATAGATCCAACGAGAACAATTGGTAATCCTAACAACACTGTAGAAAGGTGATTGTCTCGCCCACTTTTCAGAATACCAAGCGGAACACAATCTGATAGTAACCTATGCAAAGACAAATCACCGAAACCATATGAATTAACGTTTTTTGGCAAACATAGAGGATAATGTTAGAGCAATATGTATTGTCCCTACCCATTAACCCGTTGATGACTACATGACTCACAATGACCAAAATATATTGGAGACTACGACGAATATTGGAGACGACGTCTAATCAGGATCTTGACTGATTAAAACAGTGGCATTAGTTTCTAAAAAATTTTGTTCGAATCGGAAGTTTCAAAGGTCAGAAATTAAGCGGATATAATTTTATACTGTGCAAAAGAGTAACGGATACACTGTTGTACTGTTTCAGTTAAAGTCGTATGGTTTTATCGTTTTAATGATGACAAATGCCGTCCACTTCTAGTTTAAATAAAAGTTTACTGTTTTCTCTCCTGTTTAACCACAGTATTTATCAGCGAATTGAACTTGAATCCAGAAATGTTTTACCTTTGCAGAAACACTTTATTTTTTTTTCCTTTAAGCAAACAGAACAGATCCTGATCACACGGCTCATACATAAGCCTTGTGATCTGGGTCTACTCTGTTTTCCCGCTCAACACTTTGGCAGCGACGTAAATTCAGCCATGTCCACATATATAAGTATAAAGGAAATATTAAAGAAGGTGCTAGTTTAAACCTTTCAGTGTGGGAAACAAGTCATTTAAGAACAAATATTGGCCTTGGAGACAGGTGGCAGCTTAATGTAGATGAAAGTCACACAGAAAGCTCCTACAGGAACTTCTTGCAAGACTTTCATCCTGCATTAAACAGCCACCTGTCATAAATTTTATTTTCTAAAATTCTGGTTTAATGGGGATTTACTGTACTTACTTTAAAAACGCGTTGACACAAATGGGAACTATTTCATTAGATTATGCACTGTTTGTCATGTAACACTTTTCTTTTAAAAAAAACTGCGGAAAGTTTAACCTGTTTGGAATTGGGACTAGTCCATTTACAGTTTTGAAAGTGTTAAAAGAGGCAGATGTAAGTCAATATTTGAAATAACAGGTTAGCGTCTGACTGTCAAATTTGCACAACCCAGTTTAGTGAATATATGTCCAGGGATCGCCATCTTTCGAGCTTTTGGATAGAATGTTATGTGTTAACCAGACCTATTTATAAACTGATCTTATTATGTTGACTCTCAACCGCTTTGAAATTCTGTTTAGGTCCGGTTGATTTATTAGTAAGATTACGTAAGATATTTTAGATTGTTTTTTAAATGGCGGTAACATAAATGAACTGTATGTTGTTTCTTCTTTTCTTGTGTGTGTTTTTTAATGTAGCTATTTATTGGTCGTACAGACTGCTAATCTACTCAGTGGAATTGAAATGCCGCTTAACTTAGTGATGCAATGTCTTTGGCACGATGATCGTAAATACGTGAAATGCGAAATCTACCGATGGCCTTTGGCACAAAAGGCTTAAATTATTCATGTAACAAACCTTATACAGTAAAACCGTCAAAACCGGACGTTCAAAATAGTAGCAATTTCTGTCTGTTAGACAGATGGCATGTTAATTGCAAGGTCAAAATCCAGTTTAGGTGGGGTTTACTGTAATAGATCATGCTCACTCAATACGAAACAGCCATCTAACCCCAAGCATCCATTTAACCCATGGCCTAATGCATATTCATGCTATACATGCCATAAGAACATCCGCTAACTCATAGGCTACTTCTAGACCCAATACATCTGCCAAAAAGGAGCATTTACAAGAAATTATACTTGATTTTAGAGGTGTATAGTATTGAAACGATTGTGACAAATAGAGCAGTTGCTCCTGTGGAGCAAATGCCTTATTTTTCACAACGGTTTCAAAACGGTTTCAAAACGTGTTTTTACAGAGGCGTCAAAAGATATTAATTTATATGAGAGAATGCGCTAATAAGCTAAAAGATATAACTGCACCGTGGTCAAGATAAGACTGTGCCATGAACCATGTCTAGTAAGCAAATACACGCTGATAGGAGGACTTATGCACCAAATGTCTGTTCTCTGTCTAATCTGGTTTAACTCTTTCGCTATCGATGATTGTTGTCGACAAATATTGCCTGTAAAATGTGTCGCCTACTACAACATTCAAAAGGCAGAGTACCAAACAGCCTAAATCCTGATGAGTATTCCTGAGTTACTCTGCGTCTCGTCTGGATCAATGTTGGTTCAAAATGCGATCCACGTCATGAATACTGGTGTAATGGGATCAGGAATGGGAACACGTGTCACTGTAATATCATACGTTTAACTTTTTCCTTCGTATAAATGCCTTTTCACGCATCAGACGGCTCCTGTAGGGTCCGTTTGCTTATGAAATTATGATAAATCTGACTCTATTGTATATATCAATACCAAAACAACATATGTACCTCTGCCGTTATATAAAATCCGGCAATACAAATATATAATGGCATTATTTGTTATCTGAATATTGATATAGGAAATAGGATAAGCCTTTCCATGTTGAATATCCCTGTAAGAAATAATGACATCACGAATAGGTATTAGCTATTCCCTGATGTTTTATGATGACATCTGAGCACAATATTGTTTGTCATTGGTCAAAAGTTGTAGTCACATTATATATTAAGTTCATAAGCCAATGGAGCAAACCCGAATTAGACGGCTCCTACAAGAACGGTCTGATATGTATGCACACTGTTTCAAACTACGTGAAAGAGCGTTTGTAAACGAAAGGAGTACAGTCGGTATACTATATACCTTGTACACAACACTGTTACAGTTCATAATCATACGACTATAGGATTCGTACATATATAGTGTAAAGCAGCTAAATCCCATCTGATCTAGGTTTACTCTGTTTGAAAATCTGTAAAAAAAGGCGTTTCTATCAGGAAAAATGTTACTTCTTTACCCTCGTATGTCCGTTATTTGATATCAGTCATTGACCCGCTATAGAAATGTTCAAATTTTGAATTGATGCAATTTTGTCTATTCCCAGATCCAATCGATCTATAGTTTCAGACCTGATGACAAAGAGTCAAATGATATAAATCCTGATGAGATGCCATGTATTACTCGGTGTCTGATATGGGTCCAAAATGTTTACAGATGAGAGTCAGACATTGAATAATGGAATAAAGGGTTAAGGAAAACATTCACTGTACTTAACATGGTTAACTGCATGGAGTGAATGCAAATCGAAATAAGGAAGTAAAATAATTTTCGTTTCATGTAGACAAGGGTTCGGGTGATATGCACCTTTCAACACTTCGTAACATTCGACTGCACAACATGTTGCATGACTCATTTCTACAGTTATGCTTACTTCTGTTGTGTTTTCATAATTATTAGTGTCTGTATGCCAAATAATAATTGTACTGCACTGATTGCATTGACGTCTTATCTGGATCCGAAATGATTGTTTAGTTTTGAAACCATTTAATACACGGATTGTCATGTTTCTATAGCAACACGATACATAGTACTGACAACTCTGTTGTGCTGTTTCTTTATCGATCATAACACAGTGAACCCCCTTTTAACCTGACCCAAGATTTCGTAAAACTATCGGTATCGTAGACAGGGATGACGTATTGTACGGTGAAAGTTATACAAAAAGCTCCTGTGCTATTGAAATTATACTGATCTATTTCTACAGTCGCTCCTAAGTCTAACTATTCATAATTTTTATGATTCCACTATTAGTTTAATGAGCTCAATGAGGAGGTTGTAAGTTTAAAACACAACGGAAATACTTTATTAGCTCCAATAATCTGGTATTGTTTTACACCATAAATATGCCTTTATGCGCATTTGTGGAGGGGAGTAGGCCTAAATTCTCGTTGAATCTGTCTGATCAGGGTCTGCCCTGCCTTAGGGAAGTATACAGATAAATCCATAATTAAAATATTATGCGACCATGCGACTGTAAAAATGATCTAATTGATATTTACTTTGCCATTGTTTCTTATCCACGAGTTTTAACATTCAGATATATAGGCAATACATCAAGAAACGATATAAATAGATAAATAGAATAAACGATTAAATAAATAAGCATGTATATTAATGGACGAATTGATATATAACTGATGGATGGACGAATGAATGTAGTAGTAGAAGAAGTATTTGTCTTAATAGTAATACAAGCAGCATTGCCTGTAACCCTTAACTTCCACATGAATGTTGTAAGCTTATCCAAATTTAAATTTAAAATCCATGGTGGGAGGATTATTTAGCAAACTAATAATGTCCTGGTGGCAACCTATGACATTGGTTGGTATAACACACATTGCAGAACATTGTCAGTTGTCTTCTTCATGAGCTCTGACCTTGATCTACACTGTTTACATTTGTCCTAAATATGTGGAAAATATGTGTTACTGGTGTTGTGGGCAAACGTTTAAATTAAGGCTGTACATATGAGCCAATGACTTCATTGGCACATGTGAATGAAAATATGTAACACAGGTAGTGATATTTGTTTATGAGATTACTCTTTGAAGTCGCATATGTAAACCCTACACTGCCATGTTTTCGTCAACATGTTAAAGGGGTTGTTTATTATAATTGATTATACTTATAATGTTATATAGTTATAAAGTGACTGCACTCACAATCGATCTCAGCTTTTTTAAAGGTTAACAAACCACACAGTTGTTAAACGCTTTATCTCATGCAAGTAAACAATAATGACCCCATGGATATTATAAGTAAACAACGAGCAGTGAGTCATAAAAATCAGCGCAGTCCATCTTTTGGGGGAATCAGCATTCAGTCAACATAAAAACTTGCATGAGAAAATCGTGATTGACTGTCGCATGTAAAGTACATATCTTAGTTAGATGGACTGCAGCAATGCTCTAAATCGTAGAACGTACCAAAATGAAAAGTACATTCACGGCTCACTGCTCGTTGTTTACCTATACAGATATACAAGTAAACAACGATCAGTGAGCCGTAAAATTCAGTGTAGTCTATTTTATGGGGGAATCAGCTTTTTGTCAGCAAATAAAAACCTGCATGCAAAAAAAACCTGTTCATACAAAGCGACAATAAATATAACATATAATAATTAATAACAAATTATTAACAAATAAATGAAAAAGACTAAAAATCAGTTTTACAAAACGGAAACTGCATAGCTTGAGAATCGAACCCACGACCCCTGTTTGCAAGACCAGGTACATATCCATTCGAACAAAGCCCACTACATACTATGTGGCGAGTTACTAAACTATGTTGTCTGGCCCTGTACTTCTGTGCTGTTATGTAAACAACAAAATAACAACAAGTCTCAATTTAGTTACAGTTATTTTGTAACGGTATATAAACATAGTAATTTGCCTCGGCACCAATAGTAAAATGAATGTTATTCCTGAAGACATAAGAACAGATCGAGAGCCCTCTGATCCGGGTCTACTCTATTTGCAAATGGTTAAACGAAATGAAGTTCCTTCTTCTTCACTGTGATATTCGCTTAAAACCTGATACACAGACCGATATTGTGAATGCTTTTAATAAAACTTCAAGGTATTTAGACGATATTTTGAATTTAGATAATCCTTATTTTGATACTATGGTTTCTTCAATCTACCCAAAAGAACTGTCTTTAAACAAAGCTAATCAATCTGACATTAATGCTTCATTTTTAGATTTGAATCTTTCAATTACAAATGATAAAGTTTCGTCCAAAGTATACGATAAAAGAGAAGATTTTAATTTTAAAATTGTTAATTATCCTTTTCTAGATGGGGATGTGCCACGTTCTACATCTTATGGTGTTTATATTTCTCAACTTATTAGGTTTGCCCGAGCCTGTTGTTTGCTTGAAGATTTTAACAGACGTAATTTAGTTATAACTGATAAACTTCTTAAGCAAGGTTACAGATATCACAAACTTCGGAAAACCTTTTCTAAATTTTATTATCGAAATTTACCTCTCATTAGTAAATATAATTGCAATCTACGGACGTTACTGCGACAAGGCATTTCTCAACCAGAATTTTATGGGGATGTTATCTACAAACTTAGGAAAATTCGGGGTCATATCCATTTTCATGATTTGTTTATAAAACGCATTAAAAAAATTAAAAAGAAAGGTTATGATCCTATTATATTGCAACACACTGCATGTTTGGTTATCGATCCTTTTACAGTCGGTAGCTACGCTTCCCTCTTTGCTTGCGCGATGACAGGCCGAGGGTAGTACTCTATGATGGTATACTCTTAAACTTGGATACAGGAGGAGCTTACCAGACTCATGTATTATTTTTTCCCTGTCGTGCCCTTAACGGCTTACCTGCAGGTGCTCTGACTTCAGCAAAAGTACAAAAATGAGTCATGCAGGAAACACCACATACAGAACAAACACTCGCCCGAACAGCAACACAAGGAAACAGCAAATGTACATAGGTAGAAAAAACAACAAGAGACGCACAAAGACAAAACAAACATACAATAGGAGGAAGATGGAAGTACCGCCTTGGAACGGTCAGTGACAAAAGTCACCGGGGGTTTAAACCGGTTTATGGGCGCCCAACCTCACCCTTATTCCATCCCCATCCTAAAAGACAAACAGTGTAAATAAACGTATCCCCTCTCCGACTAATCTACAACAACCGCGACAGCAAATACAGTGGTAAAGTGCATGTATAACAAAAAAACATTTAATTGAACATACTGTATCCACCTATCGCTAGTGTACTCAATGATTGAGCTGCAAACAGAGTAACTGTAGAAAAGTAATAAAGGGTACGACAAAATGAAATAGTACAGATATCCGACGTTCTCCTTCCATTTCTGGATTTAAGAGTTCGCCTTCATAGAGTACTAAACCTTTCTTGTCGGCGTACATGCAATGAGGCCAGCGTGATTGCCAACTGTAAAAGGGTTCACAACCAAACATGCAGTATGTTGTAGTAATACAGGATCATATCCCTTTTTAATGAATTGTTTTATATATTTGATGAACAAAGTGAGAAAATGGGTATGTCCAATAATTTTACGAAGTTTGTAAATCACATCACCATAACATTCAGGATGTGAAATACCGTGTCGCAAAAGTACCTTGATATTACATTTGTACTTGCCAATAAGCGAGAGATTTCGATAGTCAAATTTAGAGAAAGTTTTTCTTAGTTTATGGTATCTATATCCTTGTTTAAGCAGTTTTTCAGTTAAAATGAGATTTCGACTGTTAAAATCGTCAATAGATGAACAAGCTCTAGCAAAACGAATAAGTTGAGATATATAAACCCCGTAAGATGGAGCACGGGGAACATCCCCGTCATGATGAGGACAATTTACAATATTAAAATCAAAATCATCTCTTTTGTCATATATTTTAGAAGAAATCATTCAATTATTAATTTTAAGGTCTAGGTCAAGAAACGCTGCATAATTGTCGGACGGGTTAGCTTTATTTAATTTGAGTTCTTTAGGATAAATTGTAGGAATCAGAGCATCAAAGAAAGGGTTATCTAAGTTAAAAATATCATCCAAATATCGACAAGTTTCATTGAAGGCTTTTATAACATCTTCTTGTGATTGAGGATTCAAACTCAACATGAAATCTCTCTCATAGCAGTACAAAAACAAATCTGCGACAAGTGGTGCACAATTCGTACCCATGGGAATACCAATTACCTGACGGTATATAGCATTCCCATAACGTACAAATATGTTAACCAATAGAAAGGTTAGTGCTTCGCAAACTTCTGAGCAAGTCCAATTGGTGTAATATTTCATTTGCTCGTCAGTAAAGAAAGCTTTTTCAGCATTACATGCCAAGAATGATGTTTTTTCTCGGGCAAATACTTTCTGGATCAAGTTAGTAAGCTTATCCTTAATTAAAATATGAGGAAGAGTTGTGTACAGAGTAGAAAAATCGTACGTGCTTACAGTGGATGCAAGATACCTTTTGTTCTTAAGTTTGTTTAAGACTTCTGAAGAGTTCTTAATAGACCAGAAGAGATTTATTCCAGAATTTTCATAAGTCTTATCACAGTAAAATTTTACATGTTCCTTTACCTTCGTTAAACAAGACGTCAAAAGTATAGACAATTTAGTAGTTGTACATGAACTAGAATTTGCAATGAAACGCGCTTTATATGGTTTTTTATGTAGTTTTGGTAACCAATACATAGTAGGAAGTTTATGTTGTGTAATTTCAATATATATTTTGACATGGTCTGAAATGATGGTCTTTTCGTCAGTGGTAACTGAAATGTACGACTTGGTATTAATAATTTCCTGCTTCAAGACATCGATATAATGTAATCGTCCAATAATAATCACATTATTTGATGCCTTATCAGCAGGAACAAAAACGTATTTTGAATGGAAATCCTGTAAACCCTTTTTAAGATGTCTAAATGAAGTTCGAGGTTTAGGTGGAAGAAGGTGTTTATTAGAGCTGTAAAAGGAAATGCGTTTATCAATTATATCAAAAATTAGTTTTTTCCAACAAGAAAGGGCATTAGACTCAACATGTTCTCTTCGACACCATTTAATACTAAAATTTTGTAAAGCCTCCGCAATCTGAACTCGACAAGAGTTAAAATCTATCAAGGATGGTATTCTATATTTGGGACCTTTATTCAAAAGAGATCGTAGACGTTTATCTTTAATTATCTCAAAATTACCAGTAATCACATGACCAGCCGGAGAATAGCAAAATTTTGAGGTGGCGCAATCTCAATTATCAGGAATATTATCATTAATATTAAGGTCGGCCACAATTTTATTATAGTTGAAAATTGTATTTCTGATGGGTTTGTTATATTTGTAGCAGATGATAGGTGGTTCTGTATTTTTAAAGTATTTAGGAATACAAATGTAGTGTCAATTACATTTTTGTCTCTAAAAATACTTTGGAGGTCAATAAAATCAATACCTTTATTAATAAAAGGAATTTTCAAGAAGAATCTTTGGTGTTCAGATAATTTGTCGATGTGCGGTCTGAGAACATGTAGAGTAAAGCTTTGTATCAAACTAGCCGTTCCTATGAGAGGATCTGATCGAAAAATAATTTTATCGGCTTGCTCGTCAATTTCTTTTAATGAACATATAGATCAGGAGGAAAGTCTAGAAAGCATGGCATGTTTACCCGAAGTTAGACGTAAAGTATGTAGATCAAGAAGAGTCATTTTCAAACGAGATTTTCGTTTAATATTACCATTCTTGCGAATGCCATGCGATCGAGATTTGCGTTTTCTAATAGAAAAAATTGAAAAAATATCTATATCTGGTTCTTTTGAAATATTTCCAGTCTGGTAAATATTATCATTCAGTCCTAAAGGAAAAGGTGTTTGCAATTTTTTGATCCAATTTAATTCAGATATAAATCTAGCTTTCGATTTAAAGCCATTGAGTACATATTTGACGGATTGTCACAGTTATTATGCTATGTTTTACATGTTGTCCTGTGTTCACCGTCGTCTATGTTGTGGGTAAGTCCAGCGGGGATACCTTTATTTACAATATTTGTAAAGCTAGGGTGACTTTGAGAGAAGTGTGAGGTTAGGACGTCCGTAAACCAGTTTAAACCCCCAGTGGTGTTTTTGCTGCTGACCGTGCCAAGGCGGTACTCTCTTTGTCACCCTTCCTTTTGTTTGCCTTGCGTCTTTGTGCTTGTGGTTTGTTCATGTTGTGGAACGTTTGTCCCTGTTTCTTGTGTGTCTTTTGGTGTTTTCTGTGTTCATTTCGTATGTGTGTGTGCGTGTGCGTTTGGGTGTGTGGTTGTGTGTGTGTGTGTGTGTGTGTGTGTGTGTGTGTCATGCTGTCTATCGGTGTTTTGGTGGTGGTTGCGTCTTGCATGTGGCTTTGCCTGCTTGACGTTACTACTTTTCCATTTTACTGATTAGTGTATTTGCGACTAGCATGCTGCGGAAATGTTCCGCTTCAGCATTAAACGTTAGCCTGCTAAGCATTAGTGCATTCGTTTACTTGCACCTCACTACACAATCCCATTACCAAAGTGTCACAGTGTATTTTATTTTTTAGTTTATTTACCCATTTTAACCCCTGGGTGGAGAGAATGTGCAGGTGGGAGACACTGAAAAGCGTCTCTGATATTTCCAGGTGGGACAGGGATTTGAACTCCGGACCTCCGGACTGATAGTCAAGCGCGTTACCACTAGATCACCGCCATCTACGATGAGAAAGCTGAGAACCCCCTTGTAAACTGCAGCCATAACAACAAAAGTAGCGAATGTAACTCTAAATAACTGTATGCAAATTTAGAATTGAAACTTTCGAAACCGAATGAGAAACAATATATAATATAGCAAGCACGTGTGTGCCAACCCGACCTAGTCCAGCCGGAGGCCTGTTCAGGAGCGCGGGCGCTTGTTGAGCGCTTGCCCGAGCAAAACTATTACTGCTGAACGCGACCGAGCGCCCTTTCTACAATCAAGTACATTTTGTTCTGCGGTTGGGTTCTAGAGCATCAATTTGTTAATTACGATTGTTTTCTTCCAGTCGGTTGCTTCTGTTACCGTGTTGGTAGCCATCTTGGAAAAACAAGCGAATGGCAAAGCGATACACCTCGCGCGTAAGCTAGCTTGCGCTAGCTGGCACTAGGCGGGCGCCCTCGTTCAGAGTCCAAGCGCTCGAAGTGACATCGAGCGCAAACACTCCTGGACAGGCCTCTGGACTACACTAAGTCTGAAAAAAGGGTTTAAACAACCTCTTTATGTAGGTACCATTATAGCGTGACGAATGTTGGTTCCACCAAATCTCATTTATAAGTGATAGATGAGTGAGACCACCGACTATCAATCTGATTGGCTAAGGTCAAAGTGCATCAGTATGGTTGACAACACGCTCGAAATTTAATGATTAAAGACAATTTGTCGGATTATAAATGAATTCCTAAGTGTATCGATGGAATTTACGCAGAAACAGGCTTCGAAATGTACAAACATAATGTTACTGTAATTACCGGACACATCTCAAAGTGTAATCAAACGATCTACATATTTCAGTGATATAACACCGGCATACCCAGCGGACGAAAGCACATCTGCTACACAATAATTCGCGTCTTAAGGCGAACAGTTTGTATCTAATTAGCTACTTCTAAAGTGTGTCAATCGAACTTGCAGCAGACATAATTTTGTGCTGACATTATTTCTTTTCTAGCAGGATGAGGGTGGGAGTGTTTGAAGTTAGTTGATGACAATCTCCACAACTGATCAAAAATGAAATATAACTTACTTTCAATCCATGTGCCTCCATGTCCAAGTAACAAATAACACTTCGAATCAGGCTGTTATCAAACGTACAGGCCTGTGTGTTGAGTCATCAATTCTAAGCTTCTCAGTACTTATGGAAGATTATCCGCAATGCCGTTCCTTTAAGATAAAACAGTAAGGTATTTGCTTACACAAAATATACGAGTGTCGTAAATTTTAGAGAATGTCAAAGAGTCCCTATTTGTATGCCAACTTCTCGGTTTTAGTAGCGAGTAATACTATAATTTCATGTTTTACCATTTGTTGATCTGTAATAGCTTTTACGAACAGTTTAGATCCAAATTGGACGTCTATTGATTCGTTGTTTGAAATTGATCTAGAATGATTATTTTGTTGCATTCTATATAAAACCGTGGACAAATAAAACATAGTTGACGTAGACGACAACAGGAATATGGCGATGCTTAGTGAAAACGTTAACTATACTTGCACATATTTAGATATATTATAACGATTTATATGCAATGTCGATACATAGGCAATATAGTCAGGCAATCATTAAATATTGCCATATAGCTTGTTGCAAAACTCCACATACGAGGGCTGAGCAAACAGTTCGTAGAGTTTGTTAATAAGAACATACCAGTTCAATTACATTCAAGTTGATTTATGTTCAAGATCCATTCATTACTGACATGATTACAAAGATGTACATCTCGTGCATGGTATAGATGTAAATTTTGAATACTAATGATCGACCGTGAGTGGCATAATTAAGTTATACAATCATTGTGTAGAGATGGAATAAATAAGCTGATGAAAACAAACGTGAAAGTTCAATTTAAAGGTTGTTATGAACATGTTTATTTCAGATATTCACGAAATCAGAATTATTCCCATAAGTGTAGAAGTTTTGTCGACTCGCCGGCTATGTATTTGGAAATATATTTTATCTATAGCACTATATAGTTGTCGCTACAAGGATTGAAATATTCCCTTTTCATTCATTTGAGATTTTTCATATGCCAGAGTGGTACTTCTAAGAAGGAAGATATAACAATAATGATGTATAATTCTACAGATATACCGATTATTCATTCATAATTTGCATAACGACTGGAGTTCACAGAAGAATAGATCAGACATATTAAGTATGACTTGACCAATTCAAGTTTGTTATATGTAACATGCAATTCGAGTAACTCGGTGTTTTATTAAGATCCATGTTGTTTGACACACGGGCAAAGGCTGGAACGAATAAAGAATGGAGATTACGTATACGTATCTTATATCAGATACGTACTATGGTGAATAGATAAAAAGTATAGCCAGATGCAGAGTTTGGACACGGGATCACTTGCTTACAGGGCATGTGCTCTACCGACTAAGCTACCTAGGTTTCCGTACACCGCAACCGCTACATAAGCATCCGTTCACTTTTTCATGGTTGTCCCGGCCCTCACATATCGTGTTTGCCACTTCAAAGGTAGTCAATCACCTCTGATGTCAATAAATTGACAGAATGAATGGTGCAGACCGATGTCGAACAATCGATTTCTCGCTTACAAGGCGGGTACTCTATCAACTGCGGGGCCAAACGAGCTCAACATACTACCATGCATTCGGATACAGCCGGAATTAATGAGAAATAGAATGGTCATTTCTCGTTTTCTTTTTTATGAACGAAATACAGCCAAATACTTTCGGACAACATTGCGATCACTTGTTCAAATTGTTCATCCATACATCCAACCATCCCACTATCCATCCATCAATCCATCCATGCATACATGCATGCATGCATCCATCCATCCATTCATCCATCCTTCCATCCATCCATCCACCCTTACATCTAACCACTATCATCCATCCATCTCTCCATTCATTCATTCGACACCATCAATCAATCCATCCATCGATCAATACCCCCATCTCTCCATTCATCCATCAGTCCATCCATCCGTCTGATCTAGCCATCCATACATCCCTCTTTCCATATATACGTCCACCCATACATCATATCTATCTAGAAATCAATCCATCTACCCATCCATCCATCCATCCATCAAACCATCTAATTAAATATAAAAATTCCAATTATATTTGATTAGGTCTATACGGAAAACCACTTTTATGGCTAGCCAATATCTGGACAATGGGGACCATTGTTTTCGTTGTTATTAGTTTTAAGATCTGAAAAACGCTTAAACCGGTGCTAATAGGGGTGGTGTAAGTAGTGTTGGCACCTTTAATAACTGCTCATGAACAGAACCAATAAAACCGAATCTGTAGTGCTCTATTTTTGCATTGCTGATATGGAATATTTCCTACATTCAGAAAATACTGATGGCGTCTGATCGCATACCGAGATATCTGGTGTTAGGATCCCAACTGTTTATATATACTGCATAGGCTGCACTTAGCATGATATATTTCACAATAAAATAGCGACACTTCTTATGTTTATGTCTATGGATAACATAAATAAATCAAAAGGAAACAAATTAACAAGCTTTTCTCAGAATTTAGGATTTTCTCCTATAGGCATATGGAAACAGAAAACACGTGTATTTTGGTTTGCCATAAGATGACATATTTGCGGTGAGACTTACTGTTGTGGTAAATAGATTAACTTGTCATTTTACTCCTGTTTTCGCTTCACTTTCGTAATATACAGGTGCAAACATGATTTAATCTGTCCAATACCAATTAAGGCAATTGCATATTTGTTATGAATGTTTAAACAGCATTGTCCTATCCATCTACACAATGACAATAACCGCAACTCAGTTAACTTTATGGCATAGAAACATACATAATTGAACTTTATATGATATATGTAATTGTTACATCATAAAACCACTAAGCCGTGAATCGAACCCCGAGCACGAACGATCTAGTTTAAGCACATAGTAGACACCCGAGTACATATTTGCAAATAGCTGAGAGTTATATCACATGCAAAGTGACCGTTTCATTTAAATCTGGAATATGACAATACCAATTTGTTCAAACGCATATCAAGTACATTAATTTATATTATAATATTACAATACATACTTTCTGATGCACAGTCCACCTTTTACCGTGACGCTGAAACTTCCTTTAAAGGGTTCGATGTACTTTGGACTGTTTAAATGAGAGGTATTTAAACTGCGTGTCTGTATTTACGACTCAGGGCCTCTCTATTGTTCGGCAGCAGACATTGACAAACAAATTACAAACAAAAGACAGTCCTCTAAGTCCTTGTTCCTATTCAGCTTGAAATATGATATATTCTAACAACAAAAATACAGTTGCCGAGTTACTCGACCTTGCTTCAAACCGTCTGAATGCGCCTTCACCTATGCACCTGTATTAACGTCCCTGTTCCTTGTTCATAATTCAATAGAGTGTTGTGTATCAAATGTCCCCCTCCATTGTGATATGATACGAGGGGTGTAAAACAAGTTTAAAGACTCATGGAAATAAAACAGGAATGTAATGTATTATTTATATTTCAACAATCGGAAGAAACTGTCTCAAGTCTAGTTATGTGTCTATCAGGCAGATGATCGCTTAATACTAGGCACATATAATGCTTAATAAAGGTAAACAGTAATGTAGAAAACTTCTATAGGAGCTTTCGACAATACATTTGCCCTGTATTAAGCACCAACGGCTGTTTTAAATATTTGTGTCCAATTGATATATGTACTTAAGACAGAACTACTGTATTTCCATTGTAGATTAATACAATTATATCATCACTTATGCACTATTTACATATTTATGTCACAGCTCTGATGCCTATGTTTGTGAAGCTCACATGTCTCTCGTAGATGTGTGCTTTTAGTTTTGAAATTGGTTTCCATATCGGATGAAATTGAGAATATGGTAACAAGAAATATACATTTACCAGGCAAATCGCACCCTTCAGATAATTCCAGAAACCATTACTGAAATATCCAGAGCATGTAAGACGTAATAGTGTTTAACCTACTTTTGGGACAATCACAATGCTGGAAATTTTGAATTTCTCCAAGATTAATTTCATATAGCCAGGCACTAATAGCTGATTTAGCGACTAAGTCGGCAGTCCCCAGCGCATGCGCGAGTACATCCTGTGACGTACAGTGCTTAGCTCGTCCCACCATGTAACAGCGCGAGCGTCAAATATACATACATGTATACATGACCTGTGTAGAATACCAAGCCGAGGCTAAGAAACAAGGTAAATTGATGCAACTCAAACATTTTATTGGTAGGTCTACATGTTCTGAGATTCGAAAAAATAACACAAAAAAACAAAGGCATTAAAAACACCAGAAAAGAAGACCCCTATTTAGTTATTATACAAGTGGACACATGTAATGTAGAATGCTCCCTCGGGGCGTTCTGAACTACCTTTGTCTGTATTTAGCAGCGACCTGTCTATAGATATTTCATTGTTTTGCCGTTGAATGGCTATTGTACAACGATTTACTGTTAAACTATTATCTATGGTCATTCCTGTCTTTTATCTCATTATAACTGGTATCTTGCCCAGGCCCTGAAATAATAAAATATGATAAAATTACCAGCTGTAGGTTAGATCTAACCCTTTCCTCCATAGTTTCAGTATTGATGACGGTTGCTTAAAACAGACTTTAACCCCCGGTGACTTTTGTCACTGACCGTTCCAAGGCGGTACTTCCATATTCCTCCTATTGAATGTTTGTTTTGTCTTTGTGCGTCTCTTGTTGTTTTTTCTACCCATGTACATTTGCTGTTTCCTTGTGTTGCTGTTCGGGCGAGTGTTTGTTCTGTATGTGGTATTTCCTGCATGACTCATTTTTGTACTTTTAGGAGCATTCTGTTTTAAGTAGCTACCGTCAGCTAGGATATAGAAACTATTTCTTACGATGCCTACTCATGACGGTATAAAGTGAAACTAATTTCTTCAGTAGAAGAATAATTAAAGGCGTTTACTAAGTACCTATTGCGTAAAGGGTTAAATAGCATGTGTAGTCTACGTCTATATATCTAGCGTTTAAAACTGGATTTTTAAAGCATTCTGTTGCATTGGTTTTCTTTTTTAAGAGCACACCGCTAAAAAAATCGACTCAATGAAATATCTT